>VZRU01007844.1:56674-110489 GCA_013398155.1 Pedionomus torquatus
AAAAAAAAAAAAGAGCAGAAACAGCTAAACTGGTGTTTAGGTGCTAATGCCAAAACTGCAGTCCAAAAACTCTACAGGCACCTAAATCAGTAGGTGTCTAGAACTTGCCAGCCTTCCCTTTAGACTTAGCAGTTTCTTATACACCTGATATTTTGCTACAGCCCAACACCACTTCTCTCTTGATCTTTGGCCCCATCAGTCTTGGATTCCCCTCTGCAAAGCTTCAGCAGAAGAGACGGGTGCCCCACAGCAAAGTGGACAGTCTTCCAAGGAACCTCTTGGGTGAGCAGGTGACTTGCTGTTCTGGTGTTTTCTTTTAAAATAGACGAGAGCTTGCCCAGAGGAGATCTGGTGGAGAACAGAAACTAATGTCTCCCTTTATGAGGAGATACTGAGATCCATCTGTCCCATGCTGAGTTTTGGTGTAGGGTAGGAAATCAAATATTTCTTACTTAGAGTAGTAGATTACTTCCTTACTTAGAAGGTAGATTTTGAGGTAGATTTGAGGATTTTTCATGCCTGGGGCACTGAATTTTTTGATGGGAAGAAGACATTTAAGAAGTGTTTAAGTGTATAAGGTCTTCACTGACTCCAGCACACCTCAGGAAACTGAGAATCAGCCTTCAGATTTGGAAGAACTCTTCTCAATTGCATGGCAGGAGTCAGTTTGCTGCTACCCCTCACTCTGCTTCTGGGCATTGACCTCTGCTCCTCAGCGGGAGGAACTCTGGCAAACAGAAGGTAGTTCAGAAAACTGTCAGAGTAACTAGACAAGAGAGAAGACAGAAAAGAACAACTCAAATATTCTTCCTACCAGCAAGAGAGTGAGGATTTTGTCTTTCAAAATACCTGAAGAAACAGATAATAAACTTGCTCCCCAGGACAACATTTGACCTAGATAAATCAGAGAAGGCTTCTGATGTGTTCTTTCCAGTAGGGGAGACCCTGCGGCTGCTCTAGCTTATTCTGGACCTTAGTCCTGAAGTAGGATCAACTACTGTTTGAGGTAAAGCAACAAAAGTTACTTGCAGCTTCTCCCTAGGATGTTTTCTTAGTCTTTATCTTTTTTTTTTCAGAATAAAAAAGCTACTTAGAGAAATATTAAGGACTGTTGTTTAAAGAAAAGGCTTTGAGCTGTTATATAAATTGCATAAGCCACTGAATGATTTCAAAATCACATTATTTGCCCTATTTGAAGGCGTAACACTTTTTCTCTGAAATGAAAATGGCAGGACACAGCAGAAGAGGCTCAGAAGAGCCTGAATATAACATCAGCTCTGCTGTCTTCCTCCCTCTCGATTCTGAATTGAATTCAAATATAGCCAGTATTTTCAATAGGGTTAAGTACGTATTTGCTAGGCCAGGTTGCGAGCAGACCTAACTTCTCATTCATGCCTCAAGGAGTAAAAGAAAGCATTGTATCCTGAAGCCTTCAAAGTGAAAAAGCACTTCAGACTTGGACTTTGCACAGCCACCTGCTTCTATTAGCTGTAAGGGAAAAAAGGCAGGTTCGCATAATGTTTTTCGCTGCAAACACGATCTGCCTAAACATGGCAAGTACCCACTCTCTGGGCTCTCTGCACACACCTATAAGCCAGTAAATGGGTTACTGGAGCTGAAAACCTCTCACCAGTGATTGTCCTTAATGGCTCTTCTCTCTTATACAATTCACTGCATAAGGATGTGAAACCATCTGCTTTTATTCCTTGGAGAGCTGTTGAATTCATTGTCATGGCGAAGATTCCTTGCCTGTATTATAACAAAAGAGGAGCAGAGACAAAAAAGGAGAGGCTACAATATTAATGGACACACTCCCTGTGTTATTACAACTTTCTGTCTCTCCTGGTAACTCCTGTCTCCTCAAGCCCACAACAATCAGAGTGACACCAGGCACGTTCTATGCCCTCGACAAAAGATCTAATGATCTCTGGAACATCCTCTTCCCTCATCAGTCTCAGGAAAAGACAAGCTAAGGAAGCATAGGGAGGAGTCCAAATGAGTGGCAGTCCTGGAGCTCCTGGCTTCTTGAAAACTACTTGGATCTTCATTACAGCTAGGGTAAGAGTTGCTTCTGTACCTTGGATCACTACAGCTTCCTAAGAACTGTCTCTAAGTATGGCAGGAATCTCCCAAAGCATCACCACATGTTCTTAAAAGAGTAAAGCTAGGAGGATATTCTTGTGTCCTCCATCTTCATGTGTTCATTTTCATCCAGACAGCTCTAAATGAAGTGCAAAAACTGAGATTAGCCCTAAGCATCCCTCTTTTTAGGGGACTAAACTCTCAGTTGAAGATACCCAGTGCCAAGAATTTAAAGCCTCTGAAAAGTCACAAAAATGATGTTCACATGACTAGATGTTCAGAATCAACAGAACCCGAGTTCTCAAAAATGACAGGCACTTACCCCACTCCGTCAGGCTCTGGTTGTGATGGAGAACAGAGTATGGGCTCTGACAGAATACTCTGGCTAAAGAATGACCTGAAATAACTGGAGCCAAAAAAATTCATAGAATCATAGAATGGTTAGCACTGAAAGGGACCTTGAAGGTCATCGAGTTCCAACACCCCTGCCATGGATAGGGACACCTCCCACTAGAGAACATTGCTCAAAGCTCCATCCAGCCTGGCCTTGAACACTTTCAGTGATGTGGCATCCACAACTTCTCTGGGCAACCTGTTCCATTGTCTCACCACCCTCACATTTAAGAATTCCTTCCTCATATCAAATCTAAATCTATGCTTTTTCAGTTAGAAACTATTACTCCTTGTCCTACCACTCCACTCCCTTAACAAAAGTCCCTCCCAAACTTGCCTTTAAGTACTGGAAGGCCACTTCAAGGTCTCCCTGCAGCTGCCTCATCTCTGGGCTGAACAACCCCAACTCTCTCAGCCTGTCTTCATAGGAGAGGTGCTCCAGCCCTCTGATCATCTTTGTGGCCCTCCTCTAGACTTGCTCCAACAGGTCTGTGTCCTTATGCTGGGAGCCCCAGAACTGGACACAGTACTCCAGGTGGGGTGTCACTGGAGCAGAGTAGGGGGGCAGAGTCACCTGCCTCAACCTGCTGGCCACCCTCCCTTTGACACAGCCCAGGAAGCAGTTGACTTTCTTGGCTGTGAGTGCACTTTGCTGGCTCATGTTGATCTTCTCATCAACCAGCACCCCCAAGTTCTTCACAGGGCTGCTCTCAATCCATTCTGAGCCCAGCCTGTATTCGTACTTGGGGTTGCCTCAACAATTCGTAGCTTCCTTACCTGACTGAAAAACTCTCCAAAGAACTAGTCTATTAAAATGCACTCTTCAGTTTTGGCTGTGCATGTTACTGAGGGTCCAGATTTCTTTCTTCTTCCAGTTTGCTCTTTGTTGTTGTTACTGATGTGTTTTAAAGGAGTTTGTTAGAGATGAGAAACAGTATGTCTCAGCACATAGTGCCTGGCTAAAAGTGCATGGGGGTGCCAGGCCTGGGAACGTCATTAGCAGAGTTGTTTAGAGAAAAGGGTTAGTTAACCACGAAACTGCTCTGCTGATAATTTGTTTAACTGCTCCCGTGGTCAGAAGTGTGGTCAGGCTCACAGCATCCAGGAGCTGTTAATCACCTGTCAGCGGGCTCTTGCAGCGTCTTCTGCAATTGCAGCCCTTGTCGTTTGAGGCCCTGTCAGCAAGGGAAATGAAAAGAGCAATATTCATAAAGCTTGAGAGAGAGAGAGAGCAGAGCTGTGGCTGAATCTTCTCTGTGGTGTATCTCATCTGGGAGTGGATTTAATTTGCTAACGGAAACCCCAATTCTTATGGCAGTAAGGAATCATGTAATTAGCATTATTTTGCAGCTGAATTTTTAATGAATCCATACAGCCTGTCTTTCTTTTTCTGGTACTCCACCCCATTCCTTACAATTTCTGAAACCATGGGCCAGTTTCAACAAAACTGGACACAGGGGAGAAGTCTTGTGCATAGTAAGATCCTACATCTAACAAAAATAGGGTAGAATGGGATAGAAAAAATAGGATAGCAGTGAGGAGCACTTAATGCCCCTCCTGGGACAATATTTTCAATACAATCTCAGCTCTTACATACCTAAGACAACGTCTGTCTTCTGAGAGGAGTCCCAAGTGCTCCAATTGCAAAAAAAAATAAAAAAAAAATCAAGCCTGCATCTTATTAGAGACATCAGAGAACCTAGTGTCAGGACGCAGAGTCCCAAGCTGCTTATTTGTTAGGACTGCTGTGGTTTTGCATTGAAGTAGGGCTTGGAGCTGAACCCAGATTTGCCACATGAGTCTCTACACTGAAAAGCAGTCTCTGCTCTGCGGAGTTACAATCTGAAAGGAGATGTGGGCCAGAGCAGAGCACCAGAGCAGAGCAACAACTGAGGAGAAGTGCAAATGGCTGAAGACATCACTGAGAGATATGTTTCATTAACCAGCCCTAGTGATCCAGGGGCGGAAAGAAGATGCTGTGTTTGACAAGTCTGTCACCATGAAGGTTCACTGTGGTATGATACAGCATAGAAACATTTAAAATTATGATAGTGTCATCTGATCATTTCATCTTCTCAACAGTTTGTAATTGATGTTTGTGCTGGGTCCCTCAACATAAGGACAGGAACCTGTTGGAGCAAGTCCAGAGGAGGACCTGGAGAAGAGAAGGCTCCAGTGAGAGCTTATAGTACTTAAAGCCGGCCTAAAGGAAAGATGGGGGGGTACTTTTTATCAGTGAGTGGACAGATAGGATGAGGGTTAACAGTTTCAAACTGAAAGAGGGGAGATTTAGATTAGATATTAGGAAGAAATTCTTTCCTGTGAGGGTGGTGAGACAATGGAGCAGGTTGCCCAGAGAAGTTGTGGATGCCCCATCCCTGGAAGTGGTCAAGGCCAAGCTGGATGGGATTTTGAGCAACGTGGTCTAGTGGGAGATGTCCCTGCCCATGGCATGGGCGTTGGAACTCGATGATCTTTAACATCCCTTCCAACTCAAACTATTCTGTGATTCTATGATTGATCCCATACCTAGGCATAACTCCAATCCCTGGCTCTCTCCAAATATCTGCTTTGCCAGTTAAACATGTTGTAACCTGGAGTACAAGGAGCCATACTGAGCATCATACTCCTTCTCCCCATTTATTCTTGTAAAACCAGACACAATCTTCTCCAGTGAACTCCTTCCACTTCAAACTCAATACGTTACCTCCAGGCAAGGTTTCCTTGTCTGCCTGTACTGCCTAATGGACCTCACTACACTCCTTGCCCAAATCCCCCTTCCACAAATGCTTGCATGCCTGATGTCACCAAGGCTTGCTCTCAAAACCCTTCATCCTGCCAACACCCACGCAGAGCGGTCTTCTCTTCCTCCTGTGTCACTGAGCCCTGTGGCTATTTTGCTCTAACCGGTGACTTATGCTCTTCCTTGCGAAGCAGCAGCACTGACACATTTTGTACTTTTAATTTTCTCCCAACTTAGCTTGTCATCCCATTTCACAGTAAGGATGGAAAGGGAGAGGCAGCCAAATTTTTGGTCCATCCTCATATGTCCTGTCCCATAGACCCTGGACTGGTCAGTTTAGGGAGTTATGAAGTCAGAAAGTGGAAAAGGAAAGACATAAAGGCTAAAGTAATTCCCCTGTGCTACTGTGGTGCCTAATTTGTGTTCTCCACTGTGTAGTGCCCCTTTCATCGGGCATCACTCACCCAGGGTCACTAGATTCATTGCCTTGGGGGGCTGGAGGAGTCCTGCATTGTACTCAGACAGAATTTCTGAAGACCATAGCACCCTTTACTGATGCCCAAACAGTTCTTCTCAATGAGCCATTTGAAACTTTGCTGGGTCTTGTTCTCTCCCCCCAGCACTGGAAAACTCCTCAGAGCCATTCCTGCAAATCAGAGAGGGGAAAAATCAGTGCTGGCCATGAGAATTAAGAGCAGAGAGGGGAACTGCAGATTCAAGTCTGTATTAGAGATGTGTTTTACCCTTTCCCTGAGGAAAAAGAGGAAAACATGAAAGCTCAAAGTCAATATGTATTTCCAGGAAAAATTCTTGCGATTAAATGACAAGTTTTGATCACTTGTGGTGGGTATTTTGTCACACAAGAAATTACTGTTAAGGGTCACTGTGCACTAATTAAGCTTTATTTGCTCCCCATCACCTCATCACACCCCGCAGCATCTGCACTGCCTCAACTCCTCCATCACACTTCCAGCTCTGGGCACACACGCACAGAGAACTGCTGAAGTGATGCTCTGCCTCCCATGTGGAGCGCTGCTCCCCAGCCACGCTGCACAAGGAGCTGCAGGCTCTGCTCCTCACCCTGACGGCCACGACTTGTGAACATATGAGCACCACAACTTACAAACATAAAAGCACAACGACTTTTGGACATAAAAGCACCACCACTCACGGACATAAGAGCACCACCTCGTGTCTGTCCTAGAAAGAAATGCCTGGCTCTGCTGCTTTCCACTGCGGCCTTTTGGGGCTGTGTTTTGCCAGATGATGGATGCACATATTTGAGAGCAAGCATAGCCTTGTAAGGAGGAAATCCACAGCTCTCCTCTCATGATAAGCCCCGCTCTTCCTTCACACAGAGCAGCTGAGAGCTGTTTATTTAACCACTGTTTTACATAACACAATAAAACAGTGTGTGTGAAGGCGCAGGGGGATGTTTCGGGTTAACAGCTTCGCTCTCCTTGACAGGAATCAGCCGGTGAAGTTTGCAGCAGTGATTCTGGCAATTACCTTGATCTCTGATTAAGGTGAGCTCGTGTCAGTCAATGTTAGCTGCAATTTCCAAACCAGCTCCACTGGCTGCTTGACTGTGTAAACTTGCTGCGGACAGAAAAATGGGCCATAAGTTGAGTAGTTGCTGTAATGCTCCAGTGAGCCCAGGGGAATCCGTATGTTGATTTTGATGGGCTTTGGACTTTTATTTTATGCTCCAGCAGCCGGCTAAAGCAGAACAGTGATTTCAGCTCATGCTCAGGCACATGAGGCTGTGTTAGTGAAGAGGTCAAATCAAAGTGACAAGGAATAGATGGATGGAGAGTGACTTTGGGGGTAATTAGATACATCAGTGATGCGGGATTCAGACCAGCACTCCATGTGCACTGGAGAACCTCCCCGATCCTCTGCACGCCCCATTCAGAAGAGCTGACCTCTGGGGAAATTCTGTTTGGTTTCCACCTGGATGCAGGTGTATCCTGGCTCTGTGCTGAATGCAAGCCTCTGAGTGAATATTTATCCAGGCCCGACAGCCTCTATTGCTTACACTGCTCTGGAAGCTTCTGGACTTAATTTTCAGCATAGCCAGTAAGCAGAGTCATGGGAACCAGATCCAGTCCTGCTCTGCTGGATTCCAAGGCCATCAGGTGCTTACAAGCCTCTCGGTTGACCTCCTGCAAATCTGAGTCCATAAACCTCACCCAGAGCTTCCTGCCAGTGGGCCAAGAAGATGAGGAGAATGAGGCTAGTCCTTCCGAGCAGGGCTGGCTGGCTTTCTCCCAGACTTCCTGCCAGTTATAACCATAGGACCTCACAAGCTTCAGACATTTTGTACCATGGTGTACACATAATATCATTTGGCCATGCCTTTCCATGCTGTATCTTGGTTAAGCCTCAATATTACTATCTACTAATTTTGCAGTTTATCTTAAATAAAAAGGACTCTTGCCAACATGTAAAAGATACATGTAATGTTGCTTTCTCAAACCTGGTTCCTGGCATACCTTTCTGAGATTGTAGACCAGTGCTTTTGCATACAAGCATGATTTCTGTTGCCCTGTTGCCAAGGGACTCACGTCTATCTTATTGAGTTTATTTATGGGAAGGAAAAAAAAAACGGTCAATAAACATGAAATGCAACAAAAAAAAATGCCAAACTAAGTCTGACAGGCTTTCTTCATACCACTTCTTTCTGAGGAAAAAGAGTATCTGTCCACTCAAATTAGAGCAAAATATTGGAAAGTTGTTTCCTAATGAATTGGCAAATAAAGATGCCAAAAGGGAGAGAGCTGAAGTCTGGAGAGGATATTAGCTACCCGCCACCCCAAATTCAAATTTGGTCTTTATTATTATTATTGTTTCTTATTTTATTATTTCTTCTTTCCATTTCATTTGGCAATGGACTTTTATAAGAAGTAAGCTTTTTAGTGTTCTCCCTTCTATGAACTCAGACCAAACACAGCCAAAATTAACTTCTCCCTGGGAGGTGAAAATAGAAGAAAAGGAAACTAATCTTCATTTCCTACCTCTGTCCCCCTGACATTTTATCCTTTATTTTCAAGGCCCTCACATCATCTCTATATAACAAAGGGAAAGAAAATAATGTATCAAATTGAAATCCACTATCTGGAAATATTTATCCATTTTACAGTGGCATTGCCATAAGTAGTTTGATTTTTCATCTACTCCAGATTGCACTGCTGTAGGAAAAGTAACCTCTTTAGCCCACCACTGAATTCTGTGAAACAACAGGGTTTTGGAGGGTTCAAAGTATTTCCTCTCTAGTCTGGCAATACAAAGGAAAGAAGGAGTTGTTTCTGAGAAGGGGTCGAAGAGGGGAGGGAGAGCTTTGCTGTTCAAAGTAAAGAATTGATTGAAAATAATGGAATAAATTGGTATTTTTTAGACAAACACTTTAGAAGATGTCTGCCTTTAGAAAACAAAGCAAATACTTAAATAGCATTTAGTTAAAAAAATAGTATCTCTTTTGTACTTTGGCACCCTGCAGGGAACGGTAGGAAATTTTGTAGATTCTGCTGGGAACTGTTCTGACTTCCTAAGTGTAACACTCCTGATTTTATAATGCAACTTCTGCTACAGGTTATCTTTAAAATGCAGAAAATATAATTCTGCCATATTTTTGTTTATGCTGCAGTGAGATATAAAGGTTGTAAAGCTGAGTTGATCACAGACCTTGTCTAAAGCACATATGCACTTCCATGACACTGTTTATCTTTAGTGTTTGGCCAGATGAGATAACGTGGTGGTGTGTCAAACACGTGACGTGTTATCTAGATACCATGAACACTTTTGTTGCAGGGACATGTTGACACAACGCTTTTGAGTAGATGAAGACAACATGATGGCTCCACTTATGCTAAGGAACAATATGAGTGTTCTTATGTTAATCCCCCTGCCACACTTAATACTGTCAGTTTGAGCTTGCAAGATGGAACTGCTTGGGTGAATTCAGCAATAGAAATATCAAAAACATTTAAAAAAAAAACACAAAACAACCCTTATTTTGGATACAAGGAGGATTTCATTCTGTTATTGTAGAATTTGAGACAAAGAGGTACCAGTTCTTTTAGATAGAAAAAGTGTATCTGAATGGGAACTTGCTTTCAGGTTGTTTTTTTTTTAAAAATGTTCTTTTCCTTTGTTAAGAATTTGTGATTGACACACTTGAGAACATTTGGAGTGAGAAAAATTACGAAATAACATTCTTAAGTTCCACTTTGACCGCTAGCACAAATCCCAGCTGGGGCCTCACTAAACATCACATGCCAAATTTTGCCATGTCTGCGTACCTGATGCACAGGTTTGTAAAACTGCAGTATTTCAAGTCTGCATCCTTTCCTGGGGGACTCTAGAGTCCATTCGATGCACCCTACTGACATCCCTCAACACATAAGGAAGTCATAAAGGACAGAGTTTAGCTGGAAAGCTGCATTTTTAGGACTGTAGGGAGAAATTTAATCTCAAAAGAGATAGCTTTTTGAGGGCATGCCTACCCCATGACACGGAAGGCAGTAGAATTGGTAGAGATTTGAACTGAAAGTCCACTGAGCCCTGTGTGAAGGTATCAGATTAGACCTAGAAGTACAACAGCCAGATTTGTGGGATATCAGACTGAATGGCAAGTCTCACAGCTCCAAAGGCAGGACCGGAACAAGCTCATTTATGGAGGTGACACTACAGAAACAAGCCTGGGTTCATCTGCTTCCCTGTCTGCCTCCTTTAGAACCAATTTCAGAGGTGAGGATTGCATGACAAATTCAATTAGAGATGAACCTGAAGGGGAAAGAGGTTGTCAAAACAGACAATTACAATGAATGCAGTTTGAAGCCAAGGGGAGTAACAGCATTAAGTCATGCCCACAAGCAAGGAAAAATAATGTGCTAGGAGCTATAAGGTAAAGTGGGCTCATTTGTTTTTTTCATTAGTTTAGTTTCTCGTTTTCCTCCCCTCCCACTCTCTATAATGCTACTGCTTGGCTACACATTAAATACTGTGACGGTCACACAAAATCATCTAACATTTCCATGGCAGTGAAACACTAAAGCATAAACAGTTTATTTCTCGTGAAATTTGTAAGGAAAACAAACATTTTATAAGGCTCCAGTTCCCTCTGCCTTTTCCTCCCCTGTAGCCCCCAAAATTATTGCCAATGTAAAAGACAAGAGAGAAAATAGACCTTAAGTAAACAGAGTCATGAATGTTATTTACTATCCACTGGTTATATGCCAAGGAGATATCAACCAAGCAGACATTAGGAAAATATTTATCCAAGCATTAATATATTCTTTACACATGACACATTGCACATCATTATTTAGCTGGGCTGATAACACAGAAGCTTTACTAACAGCATATTTCTTCCTGTGCTTAGAAGTCTTTAAAGCATTTTTAAGCCTAGCAGTAAATCACAGCCTGGTTTGCAGATATATTCTATATACACATGCATATTCCACTTCAGTCCTTCTAATCATATGGCTGAACATCCATGTCTTTTCTTCCTTGGTATTTGAATGTCATTCTTGTGATTGAAAAAGAAAAAGTAAAACAACCAATGCCTGCCACATAATAAGTTCCTACGGAAATTCCCTGAAGATCCATCTCCACTGCTTAATGAGGGGATGGATCAAGTGAAGCAGATCAGATAATATAAGAACCAAGACAAATCTGAAAAGGCTCCTGAACAAATCAAGAAAGCCTTTAAGATATCAGAAGTACTCTACTCTTCCAGGGCTGCAAAGTGGTGGGTCTATCCTGGTGATCTGTCAATATGTATGTCCTCAGGATAAATCCTAAGAATTCTTGGTTTTGGTCTTACTGTTTTTCTGAGTTTGGCAAGCAAAAATTTTTTGTTAGTTCCCATCTGTCCTAGATGAGGAGATGAAACTCTGGTTGTTCAGACCATTCCTGTGTAATAAATGTCAATTCCTAGCTACAGGAGTTAAAGCAAACCTGATCATATTGATCAGATATGGCATTAGTGGGCACAAAATTAGGGGCATGAATTTAACTGTTTCATTAGCTAAAAGATGTGGGACCCACTGACCAGAGGACACCATGGACTGAGCTCTGAAAGGGAGGAAGAAGAGGGTGGATGTGGGTGGATTAGAGAGTGTACCCTTAAGTTCCCTTGCATCAGACATTGCACCAAACCCACCAGGACGCTGACTGTTGTTGAGTGTGTAGTGTTATTTTCAGCAACGAGCCCAAGGGAAAGACAAAGGTGTGGACACTGGGTACCCAATGACTCAACACTGACCTGAAATATTACTCCATACTTCTCAATGCCATTTAGCAAACCCTTTCTCAAGTATTAGCAAATGCTCTCTCAAGTATTAACAAAACATTAAAAGACCCCAGATCTTACTGTGCCTGTTTCATATGGAAATCCAGAGCCTGGAGAACTTTAATGGCACAGCCAGAGTCTGTGACACTCTCAGGAACAGAAACTGAGTCCTGACTCCTCTTGTCCTGTCTGAACTCCCAGGCCCTCATCAAAGAGCCTGGACAGCCTTTGCAGTTACAGATTTGTGCAGCAATCCACAGGGACTCGTAAAGGCTAAAGCTGCCTTTAAAAATGACTTCTTAGGCATGCAAAAGCATAAAGTTAAAACTTTCCGAGATAAGTTGTAACTTACAGCTCCAGCACATGCCTGCCTACTAATCCATTTTTTTCAGTGAAGAACGTCACAAGGATTTGCAATCATTCTCTTTGTAACAGCAAGATCCACAGGCCACTCAGCCCAGCGGCATCCCACTTTCACTTCGTTAGGGATTCGTCATGCTCTCTAACAAAGAGTTGACTTAATAACGTTCTAATAATTTATCATGTTAAGTAGAGAAATAAAGAAGGGAATTGTTAACATGGTGAGATTTCTTTCCTTCACTTAAAGGTTTGAAACCTGGGTCCTGTGACCTCTTTGTGGCATTGGCTGGTGACACATGTAATCACTTGCATCTGGGACCTGATTTTCTAGCTCTTGAATCAACTCCCCCAAAATCTCTAAGACTACTGAAGTAAGTGAATTGTTTCAATTAGCCTTGTGACTGCTGGTTTGCAGTTTACCAATTATAGCGCACTCCAGTCATACATTTGACAGCAACAGAAAGGGAAAAAAAAACCTCTGCACATTATTTCCCAGTGAGAAACTCTAGCAGAGATAAGAACATTTCAGAAATAACTGATAAGCTACATCCTGCTGGTGTTTGTTTTTATTTATATTAATGGATTAGCTGAGCTGAATCAAGGATTCTGGGTGAGGAATGTCTCCAAGATGAATGGGAAGGCAACAGTCATATGAGTGATGCTCCACTGGCAGAGTAGATTGAACATTGCCCATTGACTTAATGGCAAGAGTACGACTTGCTTCAGGAAGTGAGGATTCGTCTCATAAATTCATAAATTTATTTTTAGGCCCAGATGGGATTATTATCCTCAGACTGTCTCCTGTGTGACAAAAGTTTTCAGCAGCACCTGCCTCAAGCCCATAACTTCTAGTTGAATCATAACACCTATCTCAGGACTGTAAGCAGTCTGGATTGAGATACTCTGAATGCCCAAACCTGCACTTTCTCCCAGAAAATGTCTTCCATTCCAATGCAACATTAATAATCTAGCAAGATTTGTAACTTGTAGTTGAAATACAGCTGGCAATAAAAACATTCTGGCATGGATTTGTTTGTTTAGAAAGTTTGCTACCATGTTTTGCTAGTATCTTTCTCATGCTTAAACTGATACCAGTTAAATCAGTTTCCTCCATTCCTCTGGGATATACATCTCCAGCCTAACTGGCGGAAAATTGGTTGTTGATGCTCAGGAAATAACCGATTTTCCATCTATTATGATGTGGCCTTACTGAAAGTATACGCTGCTGATATACAAACCACTGATTACAGTTTTTAGTTAACAAATGGGTTTTGTCGATTGCCCCAGGCACTGCCTAACAAAGTTGTGCTTAACGGCTAAGAAGACCAATTTCTTTGGGGATATTGCTTAAATGGAGCACAGATCTAGCGTACACAACAGTTGCTATTCATCAGGCACTGGGAAAAAAAGAAAAAGCCTGGCAGTAAGCCAGAAATGTAAAGCAGCCCTATAAGTTGGCAGAATAGTTTATAATTACTGCCATTAAAATACACGCACACATACACACATATATATATATATGAAAATATATGTATGCATACACACACACACGTGAGATTTGCTGAGATATAAAATGCCGATGCTAACTTCAGGGCAATATTTCTCTGATGATTTCATTCCATGATTAAGTATTTCGGAAGGAAGATACAAGATATTAATTAAAGCGGAGGATAAATACCTTCTTAATTAGCTGATGAAATACAATTTGCATGGAAGTGAATTCTTTTTAATAACTGCTGAATGTGCCTAGGGCAATGTTTCAGCACATCCCCAGTTTTTTCCTTCTGTCATCCTCAGGGAATTCTAAATAAATGTTTAGAAACTAATTCTGATCTTGGTCCCTGTTTTTGTCAATCCATTTAACTTCAGTGGAAATCAGAAAGAGAAATCAGAAGGGGAAATCAGGCCAGCTGATTTTGCTGCTGCTTCTTTCCTGTCTTCCAACACAGCAGAGTGAAGAGAACCACTCAGACCAATGAAGGGATAAGATCTCCTGAGTCTGAATGCAGGAGGGAGCAAACGTGATGCCAGCAAATGGATCAGTCACAAATGTGAATCCTCTTTTGGGGCTGTTTCCTCTCCCTCTTAGTTTTCCGAGGAGTTTGTTTGGCTGGTGTCACTGCTGCTGTATGGATTGGAAATGCTGATGCATTAAGATTCATGTTTCTCTCAAGCTTGAGATATTCAAATAGCCTGTGATTTGATTTTTCAGATGACGGTGCATCCCAGTTCATTGCGTATGGTCTCACTACCTTTACCACAGATAAAACTGTGAAAGCTCAGGACTTCCATAAAAACCAAGCTTTGAAAACCAGGACCAATCTAAATAAATCCTTATGAGAAACTGATTTAAAGATTTGCCCTGAGCCAAATCACAAAATGGTAGCATGTTCTGCCTCCTCCAGAACCACAGGCCAAGGTTCTGGATGCACTTTCCTTGCTCCCTTCTCACACTTGCACCTCCAGTCTTACAAAATCTCTGTATTAGCAGGGCTAAAACAGGCATCTCTAAGACTGAAGAGAAGATAATTGATGCCTGCTTCGCAGGTGGCATCTACTGGTTCCCTGGAGCCTCCTAGGGAGTACTGGATGTGGTTGAGGTTGCCATACTATGGAAAAGCCACTCTGAATCTCTGACCTCCTAAACATTTTTAGTTTGCTTTCTTTTTCACTACTTCATCCTTCTAGTGGAAGTGGTGCCTGGCACCCTGTAGGGAATAAAATTGTTACTTTTGGAGGGGTTTTTGACCTTTCCAGTTAGGACTTTGCTGGCAGCAGAGGCAGATGTGTCCAGAAGATAACTTATTTCAAGCTGCAGAGTAAGATTTTCCTGTGTTTTAAGAAGAGGAATAGAGCTGGGGGTTGGGAGGCTCATGCATATAATCATCTGAGACAGTAAAGACTGTCATAAAAAGGCTGAATCAACATTTTCAGGGGCACTTGGTTTCATTATTTATCAGCTAACAAAAGAAATACAGAGACTGCATTATCTGGATGATACGGGCTTCAGCCATCTGAACAAAGGCCAGATCAGCCAGCTACACGAGTTGTCATCTCAGCAGGGCACGTTAATAAAAGCAATTTGCCCCTGGTCCTGTGGTCTCTGCTGACAGTTGAGGAATGGGAGAAGTCAGGTATTACAGTCCCTGTTCTAATCTCGTATAGGAGTGAGGCGTTGTAAGCAGCCTCTTCTTCTTGTTCTTTCCAGAGTTCTCCATTTTCTTCATTCTGTTGCCCCCGACAGAAAATAAAAACAAATTGGAAATGTCAAATTAGCTATTTCTTTCACCATGCTGTAACTGGAAGGGAAACGCTTTACGGAGGAGATGGCAGAGGTACTCACACACTGTAATGTGCCAGCTCCATACAAGGGCCCCCAAGTTTATGCTTTTCACATTTTTGAGATGAATATTTGTGGGTTTTAGGAAGGTAAAATAATGTATTTTTCTCCTCTACCCACATGGTGGGAATTTTTTCTTGTTTTCTTTTAGTGGAATAAGGTCAATGTTGACACCCAACTTGTTTGATATCAACCCAAAGTTCAACTACATTAGAAAAATATGAAAACAGAGTTTTGTAAGGACATGGTCTGGCCCACTGTAATAATACAGCCATGCTCATCCCCCTGACCAGTACCAACCACAGGGCAGGTGAAAGAGTGCCTTCTTCAAGCAATACTGAAGGCACAAAACCAACTTCAGCCTCACCACGCAGACCAAGATAGAATTCACAGCTGCCTCCTCATTTTAAAACTCTCCCCACTGCAGGCATCAAATCCTCAAGGCCAATTTTTTCCTGCAGGCTCTACCCAGGCACTGATACGCTGCCAGTGCTGCAGAAAGCACAGTCTCTCTCACCAAGCAAACCTCTTCTACAGCCCAGGTTACACAGGTCAGCCTCTTACCGGGTTACTAAACTTGTTCTGGTTGTCTGTTCTGCTTTATTGCATTGGCAATTTCCTTTCAAAAGTCCAGCATTTTCCCTTGGCTTCTGATTTAATTTTCCAAAGCATTTCCACTATGCTATCAGGAGAAACTTCATACTGAACGCTCTCATCTTCCTTCTCTGGTACCGCATTCCTCCTTGTCAGGGATGGGCAGGTGCCTTTCGATGCACTACAGAGCCACAAAAAGCAGGAAATCTTCTGTCCAGCTGATGATGAAAATTGTTCACTGCCCTGGCATTTGACCCCAACTCCAGAGAAACATTTTCTTTTGGGAGGGGGACCCTCATACCTGTTTTTTACTGAATGTCATCTAAGGCAGGACCTTAGACTGATGTCATATGTAGATGACAACACAGTGCTTCTCAGGAAACATCTAATATAGTGTGTCACGGGGGGAAATATCACTTTTTCATATGATTTGTTTTTAAAGTGAGGGGGAAATGAAGGGGGAGAAGGCAAGGAGTCCTATTCAGAGTTAGAGAGTTCAACAAATGATTTCTACAAAGAAAAATGCTATTCTTTTTATGCCAGCACCTTTTAGTTGTAGGACTTAAAAGAGTTTGGGGTTCTTTGTTAACCACTTGGACTGATGCCCAACAGTTGTTTTCATTTATCCTCGACATTTTCAACTGCTCCCATTGAAGTGAGATAAAGTAGCAGAAAGAAAAATAAATGGGCTTTTTTTCTTCCCTCTTTCCCTAGCCACTTGGGTCACTGTTCTGTCTTGTTTTCTGGAGATCTGAACGGGTGCTGTACAAGCCGGCCGAGCAGAGGTGGAGGGGGAGGCAGGAAGGACAGCCTGCGGTTGCGGTGAGGGGCTCACAGATCTCGGATGCACCTCCCAGCTCTGCTACAGCCTTCCTGCCCATCTTTGCCAAGTAACTTCACCTCTCTATGCTTCAGTTCCTCATCTGAAAAAGAAGATACCGCTCCTTTTTTTCTCATCTTGTAGCAGCTTTGTGTCCACACACCGGAAGTTTTTTCAGGCCACGGTAATTTCTTACTACCTGTTCCTTGCACTGCCTAAAACAAAGGGGCTTTGGTCTGTGCAAACACTTAGTTAACAGAAAAATTTAGCTAATAACAAGAGTGCTTGTCCAGATCTGCATGTCCTCTGGGTTTGCTTTAGCTTCCTCATGGCCAGAGCTGTTGGAACAGTTTTAATCACTCTGTGAATATACTTGACAGCTTTGAATCAAACCCAAACCCAAATTGAAAACTGATTTGAATTCTTATTTCTTTTCAAACCCAGAACTAATCCTAAACTCTTACTTTGAAGACTATGTGAGACTCAAAAAAACCCAACCAACAGAGCAAAACTTTCTCTGTAGCCAGACCAGAACTCAACTAAAAGAATGACTGGTTTGAGTCCATAACAGATTTACTTCCTTGATGATTTCAGTACCCAGTTATTCATCATATGAAGTCAGCTGAAGTTATTAGGAAATGCACCATTATTTGTGTAAAAATTAATAATTCCTGAAAGTTTTAAAGACTTTGGCATAAATAGTTACTTGGTAGAAACTTGTTATGAAATTTCATGGTCACTTGTAGCCAGTCTTTTAGAAAACTCTGGTCAACTAATTACAGAGAAAACTCAACTAATAAACAACCAAAACACAAGCTGTAGGTAGGAAGCCCTTCCCTCAAACCACCACAAGAGATAAAAACAACAAAGACCAGCCTGACAGAAGTGGTGTTTGGATCTGATTTTCCAGCTCAGTTCTGGCTGCTCATGTGCCTAAGTTACTGTGCTTGGATTTGAGTTCCTCTCAGTTTTAGCTTAAAAAAAGAAGAAAAAAAAAAAAAAAAAGGTAAAGAGAAACTTGGGATGTTGTGTTCCAGACAGCGAGGTGAGCAGCAGCAATAAAATCCAGACATGAAGCCAAAATGGTCCTGTGAAAGAGCCATCTTGATGTCTTACCATATCTCGAGAGAGTTTGTGGCTTGCTCTGGATTGCTAAGAAAAGCTGTCCCCTGTTAACAGAGGTGTGATGGATATCAGCTCATTCCTGGTGGGGAGCACCTTAGTCATGCCAGCTAGAACCAGTTGGAATTTCTTCTCTCAGTTCAGTTACTTTTTTTGACCAAGTCTCATGATCCAGCACAAAGTACACATTATGTTTTGTCTTCTGGTTTTCTTAGCTTGACTTTGAACTGAAAAGTCCTGTAGAAAGCGAAGAATCTGAACATTTTACTTTGATTTTCATGAGGTGTTGGTGTTACTTACCAGTCAGCCTTGTGTATTTAGGTACAGTTTCTTTACAGACTTTGATCTCTGCAACTGCAGACAGCCACTGTCAGAAGCCAAAATCATTACAGATTATCTCACATATGAGACAGGCGTGCGCACGCGACTGTGCTCTTCTTGGAAACCTTCTGCCTGCTGCTGTTTTCATAATCATAAAATCGAGGCTGTGTTGAGTGAACAGCACAGCCTTGGTTTTGACTGGACAAAGAGAGAAAAGAGGAGAGAAGAAACAGGCCTGGGAAAAGCCCAGGTATGCCAAATGCCTGCAATTACCTGCCTCTGCCCTTCCTTTCACCATCTGTGAACAAGTAGTGACGAGTGACTGCAATGACTGGAGTTATTAATCTGCAGCTCAGATGAACTAATTCAATTTTAGCTGGAAAAAAATGTTCCCAAACACCCAGGGCTAGGCCAGCAAAATTAAGCAAAAGAAGAAGAGAGGAGAAAACTCCAAAAATCCTCATATCCAAAAATTCCTCCAAAAATCCTTGTATCTTTTTCATTCTTAGTTTCACCCATGCAGGGAACAACTTCAGTCTCAGCCCCATCTGAGCCTTTTGCAGCCAACAGAACAAGTGTCTGCTTGATGTGACAAGGCAGCCAGAGGGTCAGGATCAGTGAAGCAGATCTATTCCTGTGCAGATCATCTCCTGCGTAACATACGAGATTTGTTCCCCTAGATGGGGCTGTAAAACACATCACCCACCGCACAGCAGGTAAAGAGGAGCTACCTTTCTTTGTGCAGGAGACAGTTAGAAGGCTGTCCTTTGTGAGCACTGTGATAAGGTTAGTTTTGCCGTGCCAGAAAAGAGATGCACAGAGGGCATGTGTGCATGGTGTGACAACCCCAGTTCATGTTGCCTTTCCACTGCTGAAGAAAGAGAAGTCTGAGAAGGAAGGCGAATCCCTGCTCTGGTGCTGTTCATAGCTCAGATGGAGAAACAATCGTGCAAGATCATTCAACACACTCTCTTTGGGAAACAGGAAGGCTTCTAAAGGTGGTAACAGCAGTCTGTCTCCTAAAAAAGCCACTGCCATTCACAAAAGCATAAAGGCCATCTTCCCTCAATATCCTTCCATCATGCACTCACAGCTTCATGACAGGTCTGCCAAATCTCTGCTACCTACAGGGCTAACATGACCCAAGGCGCTGTGCACACAGCCCAGTGACAGAGATAAGGCCAGTGGTGTTAGAGCAGATGTCTTCTGTCTCCCCACCTCCCCTCCTTCTTTGTTTGTTGCCATGAACCGTAAGCTGTTTCCACTCCACTAAGTGACTGGTGAGTCACCACAACCCACTGCTTTGGGAAGATAAAGGCAGTATCCAGAGCACTGTGTGATCAAACGCTCCCAGACACCTGATAAAATCCTCCCTCCCTCTCTCCTCCTCATGGAGGGTCTGTAGACAGTCCCTCCTGCAGGTCTCTGTTTACACGGCTGGTTTTGAAACCCTCTTCTGTGACACCTACGCAGAGACCGGCTGCCTTGGGCTAAGTCCTCCACAATAACTCCTTGGTCTTCCTCCTCTTTTGCTTTGAATGGTGAAGATGGGGTCAGTGACTTGTGAAAATACACCAAACCGGATCAGGTGATCGTGTAGGATTAGGTGCGGTTCCCCACTGGGTGTCAAATCTCAGCACACCCACTGCTAGCCCATTATATTTTAATGGAAGGAGGATGATAAGTCAACATTTCAAAGAGGGAAAGGCTGTGGAGAGCTTCCTGGATTCCTCTTTAAGGGGAAGAAAGAATTAGCCTTAATTGAATTCATTTCTTATCTGCTTCCATCATTTTTGTTTCATGAAAGTGGGAGGCTAAAATGGACAAGAAGAATAGCAACAGGAAGAGTCTGAAAGAGAAAACAGTTGTTCCCTGTTGCTGCATGTCCCTTTTGTGATTTTATTCCTTCGCCCTGCATGGATAATATGACACAAACCTGCCAAAACGTGCACAGAGTCAGATTCTTATCTCCACTCTCCATTACCAGAGCTTTGTCCTTTGCAGTTTGCCAGACTCAGCTCCCTGACTTTTGCCCCTTTGCTCCCGTACCTGAAAAGAGAGTTAAGAGAGTTGACCTCTTTTGGACCTGCTGCCAACTAGACAGGTGTAATTTGGCATTAATGTCACTGCACTGGGAAACAGTCACCGCTTTTGGCTCTTAGGTTGACCCTCAAGTGATTTGCAAGGCCCTCAGCTTAGAAGGAAAAGCATTGGTTTTACCCATAGCAAAAGTAATAGCAAAGGGCAGAATTCCAGGGATTTATGTTACACAAGTGTTTTCTGCAAGCCACGGAAGCTTTTTTTTTTTCACTGAGGGAAGAAGCATATATCTTTTTGAGTTTGCCAGTATGGGAAGTAAAATGACAAAGCCAGTGAAGATGGAGTGGTGGTCATAAAAGTATGTGGTGAGAGGTAAAAGTTGGCTTCTCCCCATAACCTTCATTGTGGCCTGCTCACGCTTGTTCACACAACAAACTTGTCTCCACTAGGTTTTCACCTCAGGCCAGGTGCCTCATGAATGCAAACCCCAGAGGAACATGGTGTTTTCTCATAGCGGAGGCACAGCCTGAACCTCTGAGTTCCCTTCCTGACGTACCACCGGATGCAATGGCCTGGGCAAGAACAGGAGCAAAGAGTGCAGCAGGCAAAACCCTAAGGTTATGGCCACAGACCAGCTTCAAGCTCATCAATTACTGTGCCAGTAAAGCATAGTTTGTTTGTCTTTTTTTTTTTTTTTTTAAGAAAAACTGCCATTTCCTGTCCCTCTGGGGGGAATTTCTTCAAAGCCCATTGTTGGAGAAGCCATCGCAAAAGGAACTACTTGGCATTGAAGCTGACCCTGGTTTAACATCCGGAACCAGATTCATGAACAACTATTATGCCCTAAAGGTAACTGTTGCTGTCCTGTCATAGGCACAGACGGTGAGATCATGCACTACATTTGGCAGAGGCATGGACTAAAAAATATTTTAAGAGATATAAAAATATCTCTGGTATATTTTTTGTCTCTCCACATCATATACAGAAACCATGTATGTTCTTCTACTGGGAAGAAACCTGAAAGTTAAGATCTATAGCTGCTGGAAAAAAAGGGGAATGAGGGCTACGTTCTGGTGTGAGGAAAGGGAACAGTGCAATAAAAGGGTGAGGGTGAGGTGGGCCAAGTGTGCAGTCAACATACAGCTCTCACAGAACTAGGAGAAACTTGGTGAAAACTGAGGTCAGGAAACAAGAAGGCACCACTGACTACATTTCCAAACTAACATGGAATAATGAATGCCGGGCAGCTGGTTAAAGTAAAACCCAACAAAAAT
Organism: Pedionomus torquatus; assembly: GCA_013398155.1. NCBI lineage: Eukaryota > Metazoa > Chordata > Aves > Charadriiformes > Pedionomidae > Pedionomus > Pedionomus torquatus. The sequence continues at coordinate 78,059 of VZRU01007844.1, forward strand.
GTCAGAAGGATTTAGTTTTAGCTTGGTTTTGCAAGGAAATTAAACTTGTGAGTCTGTCCTGTTTGTGTCTCTGTACATGACATGAAATAGATGATAGTATTTCCCAACAAATTTTAAGTCTGTCTGCTTCTTCCAACCAAATTTAGCACAGATGTGGAAGAATAAAAATTATGTTCTTGCCTATTTTTTGAGCAGAGGTCACTGAGTAGAGGCAAATCAATCACTGAAGGACTGCATGGTTATTTCCACCTCAACTATTGGAAAATCCACATTAGTGTGCCATGTTTGAAGCACAAATTCATAGGATGTCATCAGAAGTGATGCGCATGGCACAATGTATTTCAAACTCACACAGACTTAGATCATGAAATAAGCTCTCCATAACGTCAGGGTTTTGCCCTTAGTGAAGATACTATAAGGTAAGGCCAGTCAAAACCTGTTCCATACAAATGTAATGGAAAATATGATGAGTGAAAACAACACAAAGTAAATCCTTGAGGTCAGGGAAGACAAGCACACGAATCCCCTGAACTGAGTAAAACACTCACAGTGGGAAAATATCCATCATTTTAGTCCTACATAGTTGGGTTATAAAACGGCACCAAGTTTTGTAATGTAATATAGGATACTGACATACTCACGTTCACACATCCAGGTTACAGACATGCCACATGCTGGTTAAAAACTACATATTCTACAAACTCTTTTGCTTCTAGAAATGAACCAGTAAGAATGAAGCCACTTGTTTCCGGGACAGACAGGACATGCAACAGATCTCCTAATCCAAGCTGTTTGTTTCTTCAAATGCTTCTCATAGAGCAACTTGACTGGCAATGGATATGTAAACAGTTCCTTACAGCTGAGGGGACCTGACACTACTTTTCCAGTAACTCAGCCAACTAAAATGACAACTTGTGTGAAATTTAGGTGACCAGGAAAAAAGGTATACAGCTGTAAAATGATGTCTCCCTCTCCCTAATAGTCATGTGCCCCTCAGTGTATCGTAGGTGTTGGGTGGGAAAGATTCGTAGTGGCATGGAAGTAACAAAGGAAAATGAAAATGAAAATGAAAATGAAAGGGGCAGAGTGTTCAGATATTAAATGATTCTATTCTACACTGCTGATGCAATCTGAGCAAACCAGCAATTTCCTTTCGGCCTCCGTTTTATGAGCGATCCTATTCAAGGTTTGATAATAAAAGGAACACAGGTGGGTAATTAAGGAGGTGTGAAACACGAACGAATAGCCAGCTTTCTGCTAGAGCTTTTCGCAATGTGTTCTGGAAGGCTATCTGCATGGAAGTGCTGAGTGATTGAGTGACCTCACAGACTGACCTGGGGACTAATTTTCTTCTAAAACAGACCAAAATTCAAAAGGTTTCTGTAAAAATTTTGCCCTTTAAATTGCTGACAGGCTTGCCATTCCAAGAACTGTTTAGTAACAACACTACCTCACTTGTAATCATGCTTTTTGTAGATTGCAGCAGAACACAGAGACACCCACCCCGGGTCAAACCAAAGGTCCATCTAGCACAAGGTGCATCTGGCAGTAGTCAGCTGTGGATGTTCAGTGAAGAGTGTAATTAGGAAGTACAGAGTAATCCCTCCTCCTGTGTTGCTTCTCACTTCTTGGTTTACAGACTTACTGGAGATGTTGCATTTTAACCAGCAGGTTTAATAGCCTTCTGTGGAGCTCTTCTCCACAACTCATTCCATTCCAGAAAAGGTGATTTTAATTTTTCACCAGTTCCACAGTTGCAGAAACTTCAGAATCATTGATAAAGATAAAACTCAGAAACCCTCACTCCAAAAATACAGATCCCTCATCAGAAGTCTAATAACACCTGCCATGTAAACCCAGAGAAAGTCAACGCAGTCACATGCACTTGCTCAGTATATTACATACACTATCTAAATGCTACATATGCACATAGGAGAGGAGAGGGAGCCAACTGCTTTCTCTTTTTAGTTTGTTGAGAAGCCTCACAATGAGAAATGTACTTAATCCATCTCAGACATCAATTTTCTTCCATATTATTTTTTCTAATATTCAACTCAAATCAAATTTGAAAGCATTCGGAGTCAACAACAGAAAAGTTTCATTTAGAAAACAGTGCAATTAAATGACCTGATAACATATTTCCTTCTTCCTGATAGGAAGGCCTTGTTAAATGAGCGGCAATATACATATGTGCTGTCTTCCTCAGAAGATCAACCTCCTATGTCTGTCAAAAAAATCTTACAAAGGCCAAATACAGAGGATAAGAGCAGCTATACTGACTGACAAAAAGGTGCCCTTTGGTCCATCATTCTGTCTTTTACAGCAGAAAATGTGCAATGAAGCAGAAAAAGGCAACTACTGTAAAGTTTCCCCTCTACCCTTAAAGGTCTCAGTAAGCAGCAGTTCATGGTCTTAAGGAAGAGCTGTCTTTGGACAAATCATATTTAAGAGTCTGTGCTGAACTTCTCTGCTGATGTGCCCAAACCCTTTCTAAGGTGTTTATCCTTGAGAACTGTGTGTGCACAACCAGCTGAACAAGATGGTGCAGAACCAGGCTTGTAGATCACCCTCCACCTTTGGTTCCTGTGCTTTTTTCCTCATCCAATTAAATTCCTGGACAGTTTGGTTGTATGATGTCCATACACAGTGCTATCAAAGCACAAAGAGCAGCAGTTAACCACCAAGGAGGAGCCTCCCTACTTCTGGAAAGGGCAAGTTTGTTTAGTTCTTTCCCTTGGTCTAGTTTGGTGCACGTGAAAGTAAATCTAAGATCACTGGTGCTGCAGCTTACAGCCTCCCTAACCAATTCTCACATTCATGTGAGATTTTTACACTGTTATTTCAGGTTTGTAATTTGTTTTTCTGATGTTTGTTTGTTTGTTTGTTCTCCTAAAGACTACTTCAGGATACAGCAAAGTTTCTAAGCCACAGAAATAAAGCTATATTGGAAAACTGATGTTTCAATGTTTCTTCTGGGTGCATTCTAACCTGCTGGTGTTCTTTCCCAGGGATAAATTTTGAGGGTGGCTGATTACGGGCAGTTAAAAATTTGTTATCTGCTCTAGCTGTCCTGACTATGGCTTAGCAGTGACGGTTTTAAATGGGGAAGTCATGGTTGTAATTAATCCAACCAGAGCACAGTGATATACACACAAGAAGAATTATTTCAGAGTACCTATATACTGTTCCCAGAGTTAATTATAATAAATTCTGAAAACAAAGGGATGTGTGTGTTTTGGTCTTTCTTCCTCACCCCAGTCATTGCAAACTGTCACCTCCTCCATTTCTGGAAAGGTCCCTCCCATAATGAAATGAGTGCAAGAATGCCATTCCTGTGAATGTCCTTCTCATCACCTAAAGTGTGGAAAGCTAGGCAATTACAAAGTGACCCCAATGGCTCCACAGAGAATCATAATCTTGAGATTAAGTCCATTTAGGAAGCCTGATACCAAATATCCAACTGCATCAGAGTAAATACAAAATTCCCTACCGACTATCTCTGCTCATAAAAGTGATTTAGATTGTTTCTCCCCATACATGAGTTCTCTGCTGGCCGTCTGAACCAATTAACAAAACAAATAATAGATTGTGATGTTTTTCTTTCCAGCCAGGTTTGTGCTTTATATAAGTGAGCAGTTAAATCATACATCTTAACTTGTAAAATCCTGGAACCTCAGAGGTTTCTTAGCTGCCAAGTGAAAAAGAACCAGCAGAGCTTGTTTGCAGGGAAGATCAACCAAAGTCTTGTGACTCCTGCTGGAGATGCTCACCTCAGGGTAGATCTGCAAACTGAACTGCTCAGATCCTCAGCTCCTGTATAACCAGCCCATGTTAACATGATGAATTTAACCAGACCCAGTTTTATGCCTTCTCTGTGCCATCAGCTTGATTTTCACGCCATAAAATAGAAGCAATTTACCAAATTCTGCTTAGCTGCAGGTTGATGTCTGGCTATACACAGAGCCTTGCTACCTGGTGAGAGATCAGAGCACTTTATTACCAACCTCATAGATCACCCTTTTCTCTCATAACTCTTCTGCACTGCAATACCATTTTCCAGCTTCTATTATCTTCTCCAGGTTTCTGCACTGGCTTTCCCATTTGTCAGAATGCATTGCTCAGTACTGCACTCCCAAGGACTCCAGTAGGCTATGGACACCTCAGCTTTCTCTATCATAGAATGGTTAGAGTTGGAAATGATCTTAAAAATCATTGAGTTCCAACCCCCCTGCTATGGGCAGGGACATCTCCTACTAGACCACATTGTTCAAAGCCACATCCAGCCTGGCCTTGAACACCTGCATGGATGGGGCATCCACAATGCTCTGGGCAACCCGTTCCTGTGTCTCACCATAGAGAAAAGAATTTCTTCCTAATATCTAATCTAAATCTATGCTCTTTCAGTTTTAAACCATTACCCCTCATCCTTTTGCTACATTCCCTGACAAAGAGTCCCTCCTTGTCTCTCCTGTAGGCCCCCTTTATGTACTGGAAGGCTGCAATGAGCTCTCACTCAGAGCCTTCTCCTCTCCAGGCTGAACAATCCTGACTCTCTCAGCCTGTCTTCATAAGAGAGGTGCTCCAGCCATCTTATCGACTTCATGGCCTCTGCTTGACCCATTCTACCAGGTCCATGTCTTTCCTGTGTTGAGGACTTCAGAGCTGGACACAAGTAATTATGAACAGAACAAGCTTCCCAAAGAGAAATATTAAAACTTTTTCACACCCTCCGTGTAACACACATGAAGGTGCATCCAGAGTCTGCAAAGACAGACTCAAACCAATTCTTGCCAACCATGAGCTCAGGATATAGCCTGAGCTGCAGAGCTCTCCAGAAAAGACCTGAACACCTTTAGCACCTTTGAGCAGGCTCAAAGGAGACAGCCCAGACCCAGCATCTTTCATGCAGCTGTGTCTGCTTTCAGCCCATGCTGCAGCCAGACCAGCGCTCAGCAGCACAAGGGAAAGCACACAGATCACAGCTGAGCATGTTTATCACCCCTCTTGAGCTTTCTTTCAGCCTTGCAGGGCAGACACGGACAACCGACTTTTCTCATCTTTCAGCATGTCATGTAGTAAATCCTGCTAAGGACACAGGGTGTCTGAGTTCCCCACAGATGTGGAATATCACCCAGATCCAGAGCAACATGCAGACTCCCTGTGTGCTCGGTCGTGGCTTCTACAAAAATTTAGCAGCCAAATTCATGCTAAGCTGAACTCCTAAAAACACAAATAGATTGGCTGATACATCTGTTAAATCCCAAAGGGTAAACAGCAAAGTCTGTTCTCCCCTCTAGCAACTGCTGCAAGAAGAAGTGCAGCATCAAGTCCTTTGAGACACAAAGATCTCCTCCCATCTGGCATGTAGGTTTGCTGCAAGACAGAGGCAATCCTGAAGTGGGTGATCTCTTTATTGGATGAAGCATGGGGTGTGGGTGGAGGAGTCGTGGGCTCAGCGAAGCCCCAAGTGCAGATGCAGAAGCCAGGTCTGGCACGGGCAGAGGCAGCCAGCTGAGGCTGTTTATACTTTGCTTGCATTGTTGCTGTTTTACAGTTCAAAGTAGCTGCGAAGAGCATTGCTGTCCAGGCGAAAGCCTGGGGGATTTACATCCCTCTGGCATAACATGGGTGTTGCATTCAGCCAGGTGATGGGGCTTAACAAACAGCCCCAGAAAATCCCCAGAGCTTGTGTGGATAAAGAGGAAAGCATCAGGAGTTCTGGAGAGCTGGCAAGATAAATTTTAAGAGGCCCAAGTAGAGAGTAGACATAGCTGAACTCTGATTATTTTCATTCTCTGAAAACTCAGAACTTTCCGTTGCCTGGAGAAAGAGGTGGAAAAAGGTGGGCAGAGCCCTAATCGTCACATAAAGTCTCCACCATCATGAAATCTCCAGGGTCTTTATTCTTTGGCAAAGGCACTGGTAAACACGTTTTATCAATTGGCTATTGTAAACAGAGCTGATTCTTGCTTTGGAGCAAGATAAATATGAAACGTAAGTTAGGTAGATGCCTGCTAGCCAAACCTGATTCCTAGGAGAGATGAGGGAAATGCAGAAAGGAAGATCCTTGTCAGAGCAAAGATGAATAATATCTTGCACGTGAACATGTCAGATGCTTGAGAATCCAACCTAGGAACTATCCAGTTTCCAGTCACATCATCAGTGTTTACTCTGGAGTAAAAATTAGTGACTTTTTCCATTAAATTCTATTGATCTATTTCTTCACCAAGAAGCTTCTTCATCTAAATCACTGGTTTATTGTGCCTCTGATTGCTTAAGAGGATGTCATGGGAGCCATTGAAGAGTCACTTAAAATGCTATTCGTCCTACCACACATAAGAAAGCCATGTTTCCATGCGAAAACTAGCCGCACGAATTAAATCTTTCAATATAAAGTGAGCTTTGTTTGCAAAATTAAAATAATATGTATGTATTTTGCATGTTCACAGACTCTTGCAGAAGGATGGCTAAACCACTCTGCTGTTCAGCAACTTAGGCCTGAAATGAGAAAGGGAATATTAACTGATGAAATCCAAATACACTGGTTACAGCTTTCTAAATGGGATACAGGTACTCAATGTTTTGCATCAGCAGGTGTAACCAGGGTTTGGTAGTTTACATGCACACTTACAGAAGGCTCACTCAGGGTCTGAAATAGAATATGCTTTATATTCTTGACTCCTTACCTAAGGATAACATTTTAGCTCTTTAGCACTCAAGTAGCAGAGCTTTTTGCTTTGACCTGGGAGGTCATGGTATATTCTCTGACAGCCAGTGGTGCCCACAGTGCCTTTTGAATGCAAAAAATAAATGAACTGGCAGGAGGCAGAAATTCACTGTTTGTGCATCGTATGGTGGGAGGATACGTGAAGTACTTCACAGCTTGGAAGTGTGCCTCCTTCCAGAAGATGCCCCCAAATATTTGGGATGACAAAAGAGTTCAGATGAAATACAGTCTGAGAGACATTCCTCCAAAAAGGGGATACAGCTCCCTTGTAATGTCCTTCTTTCTGGCAGCATTACCACAAAACTTTGGAAAAAAACATTTTTCTGGTTCTCCTCAGCTTCACAAGCAACAGAACATAGCCCTTTTACTTATTCGTGTATATTTTATGCTTTGAGAGAGACACTGATATCACAATCTTGGAAAATTGACATTACATGAAACAGAAATAATCCCCTCCACTTTAAACCTTATATCCCAAGATCTCTGAACTTTATTATACTATCGTACTGTCCAAAAATTTTTAAAAGTTCTTCAGGCATTCCACTGAGCAACTAGAAATAGACATTCCTTTCCCAAATCATCTGTCATTTATGTCCCAAATATAGAATAACAACCAGTAAAGTTGTGGAAAAAAATTACGAAAAGAAGGACAAACTGTCTTCCATGTTTCTGGAACTTTGTTTTGGAAAGGGGTAAGTTCAGAAGCCTTCAAATTTGATAAAAAAACACTTCACATCTTCCTTTCAAAGTACAATGTTGTTTCAAAGTTTTTAAAATATTGCATCGCATGAGGTTTTAAGAATAAGCACTAAAACAGACATGGTGATTTCCTCAGAATGAAATTCTTCCATTATCCCCCGAAAAAAGTACTCCCTAAATTCATTCACAAAAAATTTGCTATTTCAAATCAGAATTAACAAATTTCTAACGCTTTCTCTTTTCTGCCTGATCTTTCAGTGTAAAATCTCTTCTCTAGCTAGCTGATGAGGAGACATTCAGCTGAGGGGAATTGTAGCTCTTCAACACCTAAGAGTTAGTCCCACATGAGAGTCTCTAGAGTCAAGGTACAAGAGCCCAACACAAAAAGAGGGAGAATATTCAAATGCCTCACATTTTCCACTGTTCAGCTTTTCTTGGACTGTTGTGTGGATTTTCATTAGGCTCCCAAGTTTTGAGAACTTTTATTATTGTTATAAACTCTGCTCATGAAGTGGATTTTCTAACCCCTTCATGCCAGACATTTGGCAGTATCAGTTTAATATCTGACACACAGTCTCATGGGAACTATATCCTGTCACTGACACAGGAATAGATGTTGTCATCAGATAGATCCCTTCCTCTTCCATGCTTCTAGCAGAGCTACCTGGCTTTAATAATGGCAATATTTGAGGAAAACATCTGTGTTACCTTGCCACGTGACTAGAGTTCAAGAAACAAGCCACTCGCTGCAAACATTTCTTGGAATTGTGAACTACTGTTCTATTCAGCATCCAGCTGGTGGTTGATATTCCCAAATACTCAAGAGCGTAGATCAGCAAATGCCTTTCTTTCATCTAGAAACTCAGATTCCTGTGTCAACAGGGCCAGGCAGGATTCATGACCATCTCTCTGCCATCTGTGGTTTTGACTTCATATGGTTATGAGACAGATGTAGCTGAATGAGGGGGCTAATTCATAAATGACAAGTAGAGAACCATCACTGAAGTCTAAATGAGTCAAAGGCAGAAGTTACTAATTACTCTGTTTTTAGTCGATTTAGTAATATTCCTAGCAAGTTGTGTAATGAAGCTGCTGTGTAACTGGGAACACAAAGGAGTGTCAGCTCATCCTGACATTAACCAAGGCGTAATACTTTGAGAACTAACCATCTTTAGAACAATGACAAGATTATTCAACTCTAATTTAATGGAAAGCAACAGCAATCACCACCATTCTGGGAGAATCCAGAACTGCACAGGACAGAACCATACAGCAGTTTTCAGATTTCTAATATGACTGCTATTGAAATTCAGAAATGTTCCATTTCCTAACTTATGACGTGGGGAGGTCATGCTTTAGCATCTGTCCTATTTTTTATTATCTCCTGGCACTGGCCAGACCTACACTTGGGTATCATCTCCATAAAGTTTGTTTTCTTTTCAACCATGTGCAAAGAAACAAAGGAACTTGGGAGAGAATTATTGTTATTTTTGCATTCTTCTACAAGTCTATCTACTTCCTATCTCCAAAGCTCCTAGTAAAACAATGGATTTTCCAGTACATTAGGACTTGCCACTAACCCAAGGATTTTCACTGCTCCTGGCAGCCCGCTGCACTGGCAGAGTTCCCTCTGTATCCTCGACCTGCTGCTGATTGATCCCCGTAATCCAATCCATTTTCAACAAGCCACTTCAACTCCAATAAAAACAAGGGGCTTTGCTGATTGCTGGTTTCAGCTGCAGCTGTTGGAGCCACAAATCTAAAGAGAAATATTTTAAGTCTATTTGTAAAAAATCTGCTGGTAAAAATAAAATTATTCACCGCTTATATTCAGTTAAGCTCAAAGGGAAATTCATTACAGTTTCTTTTTATGCATTGTACCTTCTTTATTATTTTATTCCCGTACACCTCTCAGTATGATCATGGTGTTCCTCTAAGTAAATAAGTACGGAAATATTAGAACTGAATTTCCCCAGGGCTTTGGTTTATGTAACCATGAAATAGCTTGCATAGCATGGGTGCTACAAACATTTCCTAGACTTTACATCTTTTATTTAGAAGAGACTGTTCTAATCTGCCCCTTCTACAAAGTAATAGCCAAACAAAAATCCCATGTCACTCAAGAATCCTTGCACTACAATTACAATTTCTGAGCTGGGAAAAAATAACACATTGCAAGTTACAAATCCCAAAATCCAGCCAGCAAACTAGAGCCAATTCCCAATGCCTTCAGGTACATTATTCCAGTTCTGCAGTTATCTGCAAAACTGAAGTAGTTCTGCATTTTATTTTCAGACTGAATTTGACAAGCTGCAGCTTCCAGTCATGGGATCCGGCAAAGGTGTTTGGTAGTGGCATAAAGTAAAGAACTTATTCCATGTAGAAAGCTTAGATAGCTTATAGACCAAGTCCTCTGTTTTGGGAAAAGATTCCAGAGAAGAGCAAACCCTTTCTTTTCCCTTTATAATGAATGTTCTCCACATTCAAACCAACTTTGCTCTTTCTCATATATTTTTCAGACTTCTATAACTCTATTTCTACTACTAATATCTGCAGCACGGTTGGTTTGACTAAGGTTGCTGACAATATAGGGACTGTGATGGGATCTCCCAAAGCCGTACTCGTATTTTGATAATAGCATATTCCACAATCCCTTCAAGCACCAAAAGTCACAAAAGAAAAGCTAGTATAGGCTGATACATCCTAAAAAAAAAAAAAAAAAAAAAAAAAACAAAAAACCAGCAACCATACCACACACAAAGCTTTTTACCACAAGAGAGGAGAACAGAACATTTGTCAATNAGACAGCTGTCAACTATGGTACAATCTGTTTGAGCTATAAATTTTTCAGGGTAATTTTTTTTTTTTTACAGTTGTTGTCTGCCATAGCTAATTTTACTATGTGGTGCAAGGAAGCATTAGAAAGTATGGGCCAGAGAATTCTATTGGGAAAATTATGAAAGCCAGTGAAATTTTTTTCATCAAGCCTTATACTCTACATTTGGCACAACAGGGGTTTAATGAAATTTTATTGATTCCAAGGCAAGCTTCCAATGGCAATCTGCCCAGATTCCTGGGGGTCTCTGCTGAGGCTGGAGACCCTAGATGTGCTGATCCTTGGCTGTAGCCCTTCTGTTAATGGATCTGTCCTTCAGACAGCAGACCAGGAAAACCCCAAAGAAGCTGCTCTGTAAAATTATATTCTTCTCAGCAGTGCTGCTGCCATTTGCTCAGAAACTAAAAAGATGATAATTTCACAGAGCACTTGTAGGGTCGGGAGAAATTATGGTATACTAAGAATTAAAAGGAGAATAGTTTCTGGACCAACTTAGCCAAATATTTGGAGGCCAAGTGGGAAAAATATAGAAAACTTTACAAGCTGAAGAGCACTGTCCCTCAATAGAGAGCAGAGAAACAATAGCTCGGGGTTTAAGAATGAAGAACTATTTGTTTGGGAAATGGGAGAAGGATAGAGAGCTGATCATCCAGAGACACAAAAAGAGACTATCTCAGGTAGTTTCCTTGCCAGGGAGAGGATATATACCAATTTGCAGTGAGGAGGGACGGAGCTGTCACTTCCAGATAAACTAGAGCAGTCGAGAAGGATATAATATTGTCTACTCAACTTCACAGCCAAGAAAGTGTTTTAAACAACTGGTAAGCTTTGAAAAGGACACTTGTATCTGTGAAATAGTTAGTTTAGTTAGTTTGCAGTCTTGAAATACACTCAGTAGATGCCAGCTCTATCCATCCATGAACAGAAATTAAGTACTAGAGAGTTCAGGGCTGTCCAGAGAAATCCGTCACAAACAGATATGCTCTCTCAAATCCTGCAACTGGGACATAAATTCTGCTGTTTTTAAACCACAAAAGACTCCCAAGGGCCCCGCCTGAGGAGCTGGGGGGTTGTCTGACATTTGCACGTTTGGGATTCACCCAAGACTTAGTTCTCTTTGACCATAAGAAGCATGTTTATTGAGTGGGGGAAGGAACTCTCCAGGTCAGCCTGCCCTCAATTACAGCACAAGATTTCCTCTCTTACAGTATATCAAGAATTAATTTCTCTAAGCCTCTTCTGAAGCAAGACTAATGTAATTAGAGTGGGAAGAGTAATGCATAACTGGAATAACAGCAGTAACCTTGATTTAATTGAATATCTATCTTCCCTTTTAAAGAATCCTAGGATAGCGGGTGAGCCTTTGAATGGATATGGGAGCCTGATAGTTTCTCTCCACACAACACAGTTTTATTGTGGCAATCCTACTAATTTTCATTTGTCTAATGTTATCTTCCCCATGTTGCACTCAGAGGGACTTCTTCCTGCAGATCTCATGAAGCTTCAAAGGAAAATATGAGTTCAATTTCTTGGAGGATTGTGGTTCTCCTAAATTAAACTTTTCTCCTTGTATAGTTTAATTCAATGGGCGGTTAGGGGAGAATTTAGTACTATGGAGAAAGTCACTGCAGCAACTAGTCATCACTTAACATGTAATACTCAGTTCAGATGAATTTCATCATTAGCTGAGACAGAAATCAAAGCTTACCCTTGCCCCCTCCTTTGTGTAAACAGAAATGTTTTCATGGGATTTTCACCCAAGCAGATCAGGTGTTCCTGCTAAGGGGAATTTAAATATTCCTTGCTCTGTTTCCAAGCCTCAAAGGAAAAAAAAAAAAAAAAAAAAACCAACCACAACACAATAACCAAACTCAACCATTGCCACACTGTACATATCCAGTTCTAAGCAAAAAACACATGATATGACAGCAATTAGTGACAGTGAACAGCCACAAATAAGTAGATCTCCCAAAGATTTTGCTTCCCACATTTACTGGAGATCTTAGGAGCTCTCCATCTGAAAATGGGAAACCTAGGGGTTGAGTAACGTGGGGTAAGATAATATGCACCTCTTCATTGCACTGGCACCCAAGAGCTGGGAAGTGAAATCAGCTGAAACGGCGTGTTCTTGGGCAGCCCCGTATCAGACAGTTCACAGGGCAGGGTCACTGCTCCACAGCACAGATGGCATCTACTCTGCACTCACATTTCCTTCATTCTTAGATGGGGTCAATTCCCCTAACCTCAGTAACCTCATAATCTTGTTTCTACCTTGTCTGTGTTTCTTTAAATTCACCATTTAAAAAGCTCTTTAAACAACTGGCCATTCAGCAGCAGAAGGAGGGAGGGTAAGAAAAGCTGAGGTGGGAGAAGCCAAACGGGCACATGAACATACCCACTTCATGCTGCCGGATTTTCAGAAGCAGCACGGACTCCCAGGGCTTGAGAGAAGAGGCAGATTTCACGCAGCCAGTACAGCAGAGCTGGAGGTTGGGTGGGAGAAGAAGCAGGTAGAGAGGAATTTCAGACTAAATGGTGAGTGCCAGGCTCCTCTGTGTCTGCACACTGGATTCTGCCCAGTTTTGTGACAGAGACTGATCCACTGAACTGGAGGGGGGGAAAGATCTGAAAAATCCCCAATTCGCTTCAGATCAGTTAGGAAAATAAATTGCTATTAAACAGTGCTTTTTACAGCATCTCTGTGGCATAGCCAGCTCCCAACTGATGTGGATTCAGACAAAGCCAACCTGGAATAAAACTGCCTGAATGTCTCTAAATTAGTTTCAGATCATAGCATGGTAGAAACTACAGGCAATAGTGAAGCTTGGCTTAAATTGGGGTTTATGCAGAGGTGGAGAAATGGATGAAATTAACTTGGGAGCGTTCCACTGCTTGGGTTGGAGATTCCCATTCTCATGTATCAGTCTGTATGCAACACAAAAAGTCTGCCTGTAGAGACTATCCTCATAGATGTGATAGATGATAATAATTAATAAACACAGGTGGTTTAGGCATAGACTCAAGGCCCCTACTGTTAGATCACCACTGATTTCAAGGGAATTACTTTAACCATTAAGATGGAGAAAGATGATTTCTATTCACCTTCCAGTAAAAATTACTTTAGAAAGCAATTCCATCATTGTTCATCAGTTACAATGAATGGAAGTTGGTGCTCGACATTTGGGCAAGGCGTGGTCTAGGAACAGCTCACAGACACCAAGATTGCTACAGTTCTGGGCCCCTGTGATGATACTGGGGGAGGATATTGGGGGACTCTTTGTGGCCCATTGGTACTACTGGTTTTATGGCAGAAAACTCAGTAGACTCCCTCCTGTTCAAAGTTTAATGAAACTTAGGATTTTGATGTCCTCTGTGCTCTTCCACTCCCATTCTTTTCTCTACTAAAACTCACATCTTCACCTTTTACTCCTTGTCATTTTTTGGTCTTCAAGACTAATCTCTCCTTTATCCTTCCATGTTGTTTACCATAGGCCATGAGCAATACACAACCCCCAAACCTAGATTTTCCTGCAATACAAAGTTGACATTAATGCTTAGCTTCTACTTGAATTAATTAGTCTAATCCAGTTACACAACTTGTTAGAATGCCAGTGCCATCCTGAGCACATCTATATAGTGTTGCTGTGTATGGTGTGATATACTCTGATTTCTTTAGTCAAAGCATTTGGCCTCCTAAATCTGGAATGGGGAGTGAGGGTGGATTTCATTCATCTGCCCCCTCAGAGAAGTGAAGATCTTTCACAGCCTCAAATTTCAGTTGAAAAATGAGGAGGAAAGCTGCTTCAGAGAAATTGCTTGAAAAGCAGCAACCAGGGAGAAGGGATGGTGCACGAGAGAAGAGAACAGGGTTACAAGATGGAGTAGGTTTAGAAATTACTGCACGTGTTGAAACTGACAACATAATGCATGTCACGTAATTCAGAAATGGTGCCATTTCCTTGAAAATCAGAAGCTAATATATGCAGCCCTACACAGCACAAAAATCAATCTTTCACCTTGCCTTGGAAAAAAAAACACGCGCTATGATTTATGGCAGAGGAAAAGAAGCTTAGGTTTTCTTTAACTTCATGCAATACTCCTTCCACATGTCTAATGTACTGCCTGAAGCGGTGTTTCTTGTGGAAGGTGAGTGTGTGTCAGCGCTGCCCCTAACAGATTTACACAGACTGATGAGTTTTTTCTTACGTTCTCAGCTTTTTCTTTTCCCCTTTTTTAATTGTTATTTCTTGCTTTTCTCTTCTAAACCTTTTATTGCATTTGCTCTTCCAATCTGTGCACAGTTTTATTTGCACTCATTTAAGATTATTGGACTCTTCTTGATGATAAACATCTCTAGTGAAATACCCATGAAGAATGACTTCACTTTGCGGTGGGAGCTATTAGCGTTCTGAGTTTGACCCCAGAGGCCACATTTAGAGGTAAGAGAATAAAGTCCTTAATTGCAGTCAATGGCATCTTTGATCCTTCTACTGTGCTGGCCCACAAAAGGGCAGATGATAATAATTTTGATGGGTTTTGTAGTGTAAATAAGCCCATATTTCTGAACAGTTGTAAAGCATTCATTCCTATGCTAAGAAGAATGACGTAGATCAGCAGTTTTTGCAACAGAGGTGCATGAGCTGCCTTCCAGTAGCACTAATAAAAGCAGCAGTTTGGAAATTATCTCTGCAAATCCAAATGCAGATGTGTAGTAACTGCTGGTCACTCCTAGTCTGGAATGGGTTTGACCTGCTGACCTCAGGGTGAAAGGCTCTGTACTGCATTACCACTCCCAAGAGCTCTCTGATTCTCTCCAAGGCTGAGGTTTTTATTATTTTGCAGTTAACCTCAAGACAGCATCTCCTACAATGGATAACATCTGCAGAACACTATCTAGGCATCTGAAGGCTTTTTTTCTTTACAACTAATCACTGGCACTCAATGAAATCTGAAGGTTAAAAAGAAATTGTATGGCCAAATACTCACTACAGAAACAGCAAAATCAGAATGTGTGTGGGGAAATCCTTAATAGATCCTACCTGCCACTGGTATATTTTTTCCACTTATTCATAGGGTCTTGACATTTGTGTTTGAGTAATGGAAGATGTAATGTTGGGGGGAATTCATTAAAATGTATTCCTTTTAGCAAGAGAGAACAAATCAATCACTGCCCTCAAAAAACATCCAACAAACTATTCTAGATGAAGATCAAGAAAGTTTTCATTTGTGTGATGCCTGTACTTTTAGGTTCCATCTTTTACTACTCATTCAGCTATTGAGACATTTCACTCATCCGTTCTGATGCGCTGCAGAAGACGCACACAAACAAGCCTTCCGGTGGGACAGGCACTATGCAAATACACACTGAACACACTCTTCCAAGTTAGAAGTGTTCTGTGCTTATCAGTTTATTGCAAGCAGCCCCTTTGGTCCTAAAATATCCACTCCTACAATTCAGAGTAGGTTTTCTCAAAATACAAAGTAGAAAGTATTATCTGGCATAACAGAAGTCTTAACCATACCAAAAATCACAAAAAGCAACAAAACTATCCTGTACATCTCAATGACTTTCTGTCACTGGCAAAAACTACTTAAATGCCCGCATGGCATTCTGCACAGAGGTTGTTAGTGGCCTCCTGTTAGCTAGTCATGACAGGAATGGAGGAAGACCCACTTCCAGTGACATTAGACAGACTGTATAGAACTTAGATTGATCTCCACCCACATTAAAACTGATCACTGGAAGCCATACCTCCCCCCATTAACAATGAGTCTTTATTCATCCTGATTATTGGGGAGCTCTGCCTATGTACCTTTGTATACAAATGGCAAATCATCACTTAACAAGTGTGAACAGATTTCATGTTGAACTGTCCATCTCCTAAGCATCAAGATGTCCAAGGAAGGAAACTCACTTGTTTATTCCCCAGCAGCGCTTTGGGATACAGCCTGCAAAAGCAGTGGGAATTAGACAGGAGGAAGCAGCAAGATATTTTCCCCATTACATATTCACCCATCAATCATAGTTCCCTTTGAAACCTGGCTACCGGCCACTGGTCCCTGCTGGGAAAATGCTAGGAGTGCAAGAAAAAAGGACATTTTTCCTCTTCGTGCCAACTTTCAGTGTAGAGTTAACTTGAAGCTGCAAGTAGCAAAGCCCAGCCCATCTCTGGCAGATCTCTGAGAGGAGAGCCATTAAGGAATTTCACAGCTGGATCTCACCATCTCATTCTGCTCCACAGTCTGACATTTTGGACAAGTTTCACCATTGTTTCCCCAAATTTTCATCTGCAGCTTTATTAAAAGAATAAATTAAAAAGAAATTCACTCCATCAGAGAGCGTGTTCTGTTAAATTTCTTTTTCCCAGTATAACAGGAGGCCAATGAATAGAGAATTGAGGGTGGACACATTACTATAGATATGGTATAGAAGAACAAATTAGATTTAGAGAAAGCCCCAGCTGTTTGAACCAGCTGTCATTATCTCGCCCAGAGTTCTAAGACTTCATAAAGCAGTCTGGCTGGTTTGGAGGTAGCCACTTCTTGTGTCAGGAAAGCCAAAAGCAAATATCACCTCTTGGATGAATTAAACAGCTCTGGGGGATGTGAAGCCAACAGTACTGTGGGGAGATGCTGTGTATGCCCAAGCTTCTGATCTCCTTTTTGACACTGAGGCACTAAGAGGAGACCAGGCCACAAGTCAAATGGGAAAATATGACCCCTGGAAGTGGTAAAACCAAAATAGTCAAGGCAGAAGAATGTTCCTGGGGAAATTAGGAGTAACAATGTGAGGATGACAACTTCTGAAATGCCCCAAAACCAACATTTTAGAGCAGCCAGACATTGAGTATGCAAGCAAAGAATCTCTCTAGGATAAGTATAGCTCATAGGCAGAGAATCTTTCTTCTGAACTTCTTGCTTTGCTTTTTGATTTTGGAGGTTTATTCTGCCTGACAACCTTCCTCTTTGCATTTACATGACACCTGGACACAGTGACTTTGGAACAGGTTTCATGTTTCATATTTATCATTCAGACATCCAGGTGGTACTGGGCTCAGTGGTGAGTCTGGCAAGGGCAAGCATTTTGAAGGAAGATTGAAAGCTGGTCTTGAAAAAACCTGTCTTACAAGAAAGCTATTGATCATTCTTGATGCAAATCATTTTTCACTATTGGCAAAACCGAGGCATCCCTTGTATTCCTTCCTCTATCATCACCACTTAGACATAAGGAACTCTGCTAATCAATTTCTGGGCTATCTGGAACAAAAGACAAAAGAAAAGAAAGGGGGAAAAATAATAAAGAAGTTGGCATTCAAGTTGACTGTGCTCTCTTCAAAGCCCTGGACCAGCTCTGACCATCTCTTGGACCTGCACTCTCTCAGTGGAATGGAATTTCTCAATATGCCATGGTCATTCTGGCACCTGTTTCTCTGCAGCAGCTATAAATCTCCTGCAGGTCACAGAACTCCATAAAAGGGAAAAAACGTTACCCAAGGGTTCTTGGCCTGGGCCTGGAGATCAGGAGAGGGACAGAAATGCATGCCCCATCCAAAGAAATCTCTGCCTGCCTTTACACTGTTAATAGCTCAATAGGAAAGTCTGTTTAACTGTGCACATCCTGCAGAGGTTTCTGGGATATAACCTGTTAGACCCTCATCTAGAACTAGTTTCTTCAGCTTTTGAAGGCTTGCTTGTCTGCAGGGTATCTGCCAAGCAAAAGAAATGAAGATTAGGGAGCAAAGAAACCCAGTGGCAGCTGTGCATCAGGTCCCAATTAAGACACCAAACTAAACCCTTCAGCCCTAGTTCTCAAACATCCTTGTATATATTTCCCATGAGGCTGGAATTCTTCTGCGAGGTTTATGCTGTCTTTAATGTATAGCATCAGGGTTCAGTAAGTTTTCATGGCATTCATATTGTTGTTTGAGAGAACAAGGTATGTTTTTTCATGCCCACCCCTCCAAATAAAAGATAAGGGCGTGCTCCATGTTATGGCATGACTTACTTGGACTGAAGGAGCAGGTGAACAGTGTGAACTGTTTGGCATGAAACCTGTATTTTATTCTGCCATGGAGTTGTATTGCTTCTGAGAATTCTAACATCCTAAATCCTAATTGTAGCCCTAACTTTACAGTATTCATTTGGTCCATTACACGTTCAATCAAAAGGGAATTCAACTGCCAGGATCAATCTCACCCAAGACTAGGTAGAGTGGGCATGCCACTGTAGGAGAACCTGAGACGTCTGTGGTGTAGAAGCCCACTTACTGTGGCTTTGAGTGACAACAACCTGACTGAGTTTAAGACACTCCCTGTACAATTCCTTTGTGAACCAGTCCCCTCTGGACCAAATAACAACTGCAGTTCAAGGCTGAAGTTTAGAGGCAATCGATCAAGACCTCTCCATCACAGCATCTGATTTGGGTTCAGGTCCCAAGGAATATTTTGTACTGATTTCTCTACAAGTCCCATCTGCACTTCCCCTGCATTATTGCAGGAAATCTTGTATTCCCTACTATTTTCTACAGCCAGGGTATCACTGCAGACTCTCACCATGAGGACACTGCAAAATGCCTGGCTTACCAGCACAGTGAATCTGTATGTTGTTCCCTGCTGTGAGGACCTAAGTCACCCAGCTGTCCTCACTAACGATTAACTGCATAATTCTGCAGGAGATCACTTAAAATTCCTCTCATTGCACTTACGAGACAGCCCTGCTGTGAACAGGAGCAACATGCCCAGAGTCAACTCCCACTGCTTCACAACAAACAACAGATTTGGTTCGAAAATAACAGCACTAAGAACATCTACGCTGCCAAATAACTAAGTTCCCTCATTTATTGTCAGATTCTGACTCTTCAATTGTCTATAGTGCTTCTTGGAATTCTTTTGGGAGTGGACTAGCTAGTGGACTGGATTTCCTTCAGAGGAATCTCAGTGCATCTCTAGAAGCAGCTTGTTCTAGCAATCCCTGCCGCAAAGAAGGTAGGAGCATACTGTCCAGCTCCTTGAATGCTACCACAGTGAAACATATCCCTCATTACAAGCCCCATTATGTGAACCATACCCTTAATACAAAAACATGGCTACTGTTACAGGCTATGGCACAATCCGCTTCTTTCTCTATTCAAAACTACATAAAATAAGTATACAAATAAATTCTCCTAATATCTCAAAGCCATATCATTGTACATGTGGCTCAGAAGGGACCAAGAAAAGTACTGTGAAGCACTAAATAAGGCTTACTCACTTTGGAGAAGGCTTTGAACTTAGTGGGTGGAAACCAGTGTTCTCTACGTAGAGCTAGGAGTCACTCCTTGGAGTAGAGGCTTTTAGAAGCAGAGATATTGCTGACAAAAAAACCTAGTAGCACCATGATTCCACCAGTCTTGGTGCCCACTACTAGAATTCCCAGAAACAATGCTTCTGAGGAAGAACAGATGCAAGTTCCCTGTTGCATGGGTGTGCGATATGACGTTTAACCTGACAGTACACCAGCCACAAGAAGACAGAGAACACCTGAATTACAATAACGTTAGATAGGGTCCAACATTATTTGTGTGCTCCATTTCATCATAGTGTCTGCCTGGACAAAATCCTTTCTCTGAATTTCTCTGAATTGACAGAGTTGAACCTGAATTGTTGAACCTCTACATGACAGGAAGAGCATAGGATGTTTCTGATCTTGACTAAGCATCTAAAAGCCACCTTTGATGTCTGAGACACGGCTGAAAGACCTTCCTTTTAAAACTTGGAATTCAGCCCAGTTACTTAAGCAACATCAGGCTAAGTTTCTGCAGCTTTTCTGGAACCAAACCTTGCTAAATAACCATGCTAATTTCAATAACCATGCATAATTTCTCTGCCCTTATTGAGAAGGCATTGAAAACCTTCCTTGGAGCAAGGTGGTTGTTCAAAGCAGGGGATGACAAGGCAAAATAGCTCTTTCAGAGCTAGTCTAAGGTTGCAAATGACAAAAGCTGTATGAAAATCTGTACAGTGTTGAAGAAGAAAATGAAGAAGAAACACCCACCAAGAATTTGGGTAGATTGCTGTTGAAAGGAGGTCTTCACACTACTTGTTTCTGGCTGTGGATTGAAGCATCAACAGTTTGAGCTTACTTTTGAACATATGCATGATATCAAAATGTGATTTCTGGACATAACTGTTATTCAGAATCAAAGAAATAAACATGTATTACTAGGAGTAGCAAAAATAGTGAAGTGTGGTTTCCTACAGATGAATGTCTAAGGCTAAATTTCTTTGCTGTCTAACAAGAGTAAGCTCAGGCTGTAAATTGTCTCATGTTACCCAGCCTCTGATTTCCATGACATTTCTAGCAGCTTTATATTTTTGGAAACTGTGTTCCTCTGTTATGCTTGTGGTTAAAATAAATCAGCAGATTTTAACACTGTTGGGGCAGGCAGGGGGTGGGGGGATGACAGAGAGACACAGATGTATGGAGCATGAAGTAGCATGTTTCTCACTTCCTTAGGAAACCAATCTTAAAAGATAAAGATGGCAGAGCCCTACCACATTCTGCTGAAGTGGAGTTTTAATTGGCGAGATGGATGTCAAGAAAATCCCCTTACTAAAGAAAAGTAAGAAAAAGAGCTTATTGCTCTTTTACGAGTCATCTCTATCCAGCTCCTTAAACAACACAACTAACACCTTTGTTGGAGGTAGAGTAAGAAAAAGATGAATTACTTCTTAAAATGCAAGTCAGATGATGAGGATAAAGTTTAAGAGTGGATAATTCCCCTTTTCAACACCGGATTCAAGCAAAATTAGTTGTTCTGAGTGTGATCTAAGGTCTACCCATCAAGTTACTTCCTGGGGTTAAACATATTAGAGAATTGGAACAGTTAAGGAAAGGCCTCTGCATACAGTTTCGTAATCTGATTTATGTTCTCTTTTATCTCAGACTCCACCTCTTCAAGTCATCTTCGTACTAACCTACTGAAAGTACAGAAAAGGAAGACAGGAGTTGGAACATTCCAGAAACTGTCACTGCAAGACACACATCAGTAATTTACCTGGCAAGACTTTCCTAGGGAGCACTTTGTTTTGAAGAGAAAAAAACAAAACCACACACACCCTTGGGCAGTAAGTTTTTTATCAACAACTTGGCAGTAAATTATACTTAGCATTAACTTACAGTCAGCGGGTTGTAATCTAGCTCAGTGAAACTAGGAGTGAATTAGCTGCTCCAGAGGGCTCTGTTGCCATCCACTGCGAGCTAGACAAACTGGAGAGCTGGGCAGAGAAGAACAGAGGAGCAATGGGCACAAACTGGAACATAGGAAGTTCCATGCAAATATGAGAAAAGCTTCTTTACAGTGAGGGTGCCAGAGCCCTGGAACAGGCTGCCCAGGGAGGGTGTGGAGTCCCCTTCTCTGGAGATTTTCAAGGCCCCCCTGGATGCAGTCCTGAGTAATGTGCTCTGGGCAATCCTGCTTTAGCAGGGGAGTTGGACTGGATGATCTCTAGAGGTCCCTTCCAGTGCTGACAATTCCACGATTCCATGATGTGACTTACAGACTAGACTGAATTTGCATATATTTTCCAAGGGCTAAAATTCCCCAACTAAAGCAAAAAGACACCAGGAGCAACAAATTATTTTTAACATTGCAAAACGCTTCTAAGTTTGATGTGAGCTGTGGATTGGTAGATATTAATTGGTCAAGCACACAACAATGGCTCCATAGTAAACTTGATAGCATTTCTTTCTTTTTTTTTTTTTAATATTTCATGATATCTGTCTGTGAATTCTGGACATTTACATGACATTTAGGAGACCTTGCTCTAGGGTTCTTCCTGATTTTTTAAGTCTCATCTCTTTTAAGACTTTCGTCTTTGTGAGCCATTGAATCTCAGGGCCTCTTTTGAGCACTCTTATGATGCAGATATGCTTGTCTAGCTCTACCTCCTCGTGGTTCAACTGCTCATCCCCAAGCAGTCCTGACCCTGAAGCGTTTTAAGCATTTTCTTTCCCTAATCAAAGGAAGAAGCTTGGCAAAAAGAAAAGAGCAAACCAACATAGAAAGGCTTCACATAGACTTTCTACACACTATCATTTCAACCTCAAATATAAATGAGATTACATATTAGTAAAAGGCAAGTCACTGCACTGTTTCATCCTTTCCTTGAAAGTCCTTGGAAGAGTTAGCCAGTATGCAAGGGAACAGGGCTGGCAGCAAGACAGATGTGCTCCTGCCTTTTATTATTTATCACCCAAATGATGCTTTGATCAGCCTCTGTGGGAATCACAGACTTCTGCAAGGAGATTTTATTTTCACAGAAATCATCTCCTCCAGTTCCCGTGTCAGCCAGCTCTCCTTGGCAGTGCCTACCTGACCACTGCAGTATCACTCCCACTATTTGACGTCAGTAGCGGATCACTTATCCCAATGGCACCTTGGTGCCAGCTCTGTGCCAGCACCTGCAGGGCCCATCAGAGGAGCACAAGGAAAGCAAAGATCAGTATTAAAGTCAACAGCCAACACTTGGACCATATTCAGAGTCTGTGTGTTGCACAGCGTTTCCAGTCTAATAATGTTACTGCTGAGCAGTAACTCCAGTCAACTCCCAGATCACTAGAGAACAATCCAGCCATAAATGGGCAGAGCCCTGGTCTTGCAGGTGGGAGAGGAAATGGGACAACCAACAGGAAAAAAAGAAGGGGAAAATGAGGCCATGGGAGGCTTCTGAAAAAGCTTCTGATGGTGAAGTCAATGATTTTCAATCTGTCTGTGACTGTTGTATCTGCCAGTCTAATACCGCTAAATGCCCTTTCATCTGTCATCTGAACTAGTCTGGGTCCAGTCTCAGAGTTAAGACAACAGCAAGAAAAGACAACCAGCCATGGGGAGGAGGAAATGGGAGCACAAGTGAGGTACTTACTGTTAAGGGAAGACATTAGCTCTCTCTGACCTGGCCCAGCTCAGAGTTCGGTGAGTCTTCCAGGGAAATTCCCAGGAGCTACCCAGCTCATTTCTTAGACCAAGGAGATCCTTTGGAATCTGTTTTTTTTTTAAGCCACATGTGCTTGGTGAAAGGACTATCTTTTCCCTCTAGCACAGCATGCTGTCCCTGGCTCTACGCCACTGCCATACTTCAAATACAATCAAACACATTCCCAAACATTTTCCTGACTCCTCTCCTTTTGGGAGAAGTTCCCAATTGTTCAGCTCAAACTTGCTGTTTTCCTATTCCCCTGGAAAGAGCTTGGGAAAGCAGATACCACGCACAGCCTTCTGATGAGGTGAGACAACTTTGGTTCCAGGGAGATTTCAACAAAATGCCACAGCTGTGTTTGACATCGGTAAAACCCGGGCAGAAAGCATTTTGCTTTGAATTCTAGCACTTGTTTTGGCTGAGCTGGGTCTTATCCTAAGGCAGCTGTCCATGTATTTGACTGTGCTGGGAGGCACAATCCTTCAATTGCCTAATGTTGACAAAACTGTTATGCTGAAAAAGATCTATCCTTTACCCATCCAACAGAGTCAACCACCTTCATTGGGATCCTGCCCAAGTTTACTTAAGAAGAGGAAAAAGTTATTATGAAAATTACAGCAGCATTTTTTTTTCTTTTTGAAACGAAACATTTTTGTATCAATGCACAAACCACAAGAATGATCATCAGTTTAATAGTTTCCTGCGGGTGAACTCTTTCAAGTTGAGCTGTCAGTTAGGAGCATGGGTGGGGAGCCCATTTGGAGGAAAAGTGAGAATAATTCCCTTTCACAACACTCCCTGAAGACAGACAAAAATCAGAATTGCTCTGGGATGACTTGCTTCACCCTCCAAGTCACACGTGGGCAGGTCTCACCTTCACCATAAAGCAGCATCAGCATGTACTGAGGAAAAGCCATTCTTTAGCAGGTTGATACCTCTAAAAACAAGTACACGATGTTCTCTGATCTGGAGGAGAACAGAAAACACTGCATCACTGCATTTGTGCTGCTGCCTCGAGCGCTGACGCACAAAAGGTGGTGTTGGCAGCCCAGAAAGACAACCATATCCTGGGCTGCATCAAAAGAAGTGTGACCAGCAGGTCTTGGGAGGTGATTCTGCCCCTCTACTCTGCGCTTGTGAGACCCCAACCTGGAGTGCTGTGTCCAGCTCTGGAGTCCTCAACAGAGAAAGGACATAGAACTGTTGGAACGGGTCCAGCGGAGGGCCACGAAGATGATTAGAGGGATGGAGCACCTCTCCTATGAGGACAGGCTGAGAGAGCTGGGGCTATTCAGCCTGGAAAAGAGAAGGCTATGGGAAGACCTTAGAGCAGCCTTCCAGTATCTGAAGGGANTGTGGGCAATGAAGATACAGGACAAGGTTGTAAAGCAATTGTTTTTTACATATATTAGCACTGGGGATTTTTTAATGCTAGTTACATGTGTAACACAAAATATGAAGCCCTTCTAAAAAAGAGATTTTAATTTCTAAAAAGTTGCTTTTGCTGCACTGGATGCACATATAACCACCTTCTGCAATGAAAATAATAATTGAAGTAATGTAATTAGTGAAACAATACATTCTTGGGGTGACAGAGGGAATGTGCATTAGGATATTCAGCCTTCATCTACCAGTGTCTGGTGAACATATTGTATGTTTGGGACCTTGGTTAGCTGTAATCTCTTCCAGCAGTGGCCACGTGACCTTTCATTGACTTTGCAAAGGTTCTCACCTTCCAGCTATTAGAAGGGGCTTCTAATTCTGTCTAGAACTTGATGTCATTTTTCATTACAAACCCATGGTTTTTCTTTAAATACATGCAAAACCCCAAAATATTTTAGTAAGTGTTTTTATTGAAAACCAGGGGCTGGATTTAGGGCTTTGTGGTTGGTTGTTGTTTTTTTTAAACTTCAAACACACCTTTCAGCTTTGAAGATGTTTCAGCACTGGCACCGCTTCTTTTACCTCTGAGGTTTTTACAGGGGGTCTGGACAGAAATGAACATTTTCTCATGCTTACTCATAAAAAGTAAATACCAAGTGTATTTCCAAGCCACTAGAAGCTGAGGTGCCTGATTTCCATGTTGTCCAGTTTAGAGACATCAGTGGGGCTGATGTTAATGATCTGAAATCAAAGCCCACTTTTTAAGATGTCCACCTGAACTGGCCCATTTTTAATAGTACCACTGAGACGATACTGTTTCCCCACTGTAACTCATATTATCATTGCACAAATATGCTTGATCATGTTTGGAAGAGAGATAAAAGAAATAGGGGGAAAAAATCATTAAAAATCAAAACCAAATAATTATATATAAGCACAGACAAATCAGAATAATGATACAAGGAGAGAACACATCGGAAGGAACAACAAAATTTTGATAGTGTAATTTAGTATTTCTCATTTTTTGTGTTGGATTGGGAACTTTTTCTGTGTTGTCTGGGGTCCCACGAAGCTGGGAACTTTTCTTGTGATAAAATTTACAGAATTCCTGCCTCTGCCCCCACCCATATGCATTACCATAGTAGCTTAATGCTTCTTCAAAACACGTAGCACATACAGAATAGCCTGCCTGTCCCTGCTCCTGACACAGAATAACCTTGAGTGAAAAGTCACCTACTGCCTGCATCTCAGCTTCTCAAGGGTTTAATAATGCCTACAGCAAAGGTAAGTTGTGGGGTAGTTGCCAGCAGTTTAAAGAAGTTCTGAGATCCTTTGATGGAAGGCTGATAACTGAACGTGCATTTGAAATAAATTTTCAAATGTCTTTTTGTTAACCCTTCTGTCAACTTCTCTGTTCTCTAAGCTATAAACAGGGCTTTCCTTTTCCTCTGTGTAATGAAAAGAAAGAATAAAAAGCCCTTTGGTAAAACTGGCATCATAGTATCTTACTTTAATTAACAATGCAGATTTAAAATAATCACAGATCTTTACCCATTATTTAGACTAAAGCATTACCATGATCAAATATAATTTAAATTATTATTCCTGTAGAAAATGTTCTGTTCTGGCTGGTAGGAACAGAGACAGAGATAGGAATTGTTTCCATTATATTATAATAGAAGCTTTCAAACTTTTTCTGTTTGAGGACTCCGAAAAATTTTCCAGTAAGGACAAAGAATGTTTAGAAAATTCACACGTGGAATCCTGTATCATACAGTACAGCTTGATTTTGCCCCATTTTTAGAATCCTGATCACAAGCTGAAAGTCACTGATCTACATGGTCTTTTCCTACATATCTCCATGCACAAGCCCCCAAAGTTCAAGCTTGGACAATGATATGGAGTGTGACAAGACACCAATTTCCAGTGCTGGAAGTGAACTGAGCTTCACTGTGATGGGTGAAAACTATGCCAGAGAGTACTATGGATCTCCAGAGCAGCCCAAAACCTGAAGGTTGCAGAGACAATTCAGCCTTTTATCAGTGCGTATTGCTGTATGGCTTCTGTATGTGTGGGTTTTAAGCTGCAGCTTTCAGAAAGGAGCATCACAGGGAAAGTAGCTGTCAGTGGGTAAAGATACTGGGTTTCTTATATTTGATTTTCTCCTTTCAGGTCAGAAAATCTGAGTTCTTTCTGAGAAATTCTGTCATCAGCAGACGCTTAGACAATACCACATCTCCCTTTCTCATTCATCCAAGAAGTGTGACAGCCACGGTCCCATGCTCAGCATTGGAGCAGATACTGAAGACTAATTAATTAACAACATGATTGGGATTTGCCAGAAGAAGCTGCTCTACTTTAAAACTGTCAACACAAATTTACAGTTGAAATACATTTGGGTGGGGCTAAAAATACATGTTACCTATATGCTGTGAACACAGCTGCTAACTTTACTGACTTGGAGCTGTCACAGTGAACAATTGAGCTCCTGGTGTGCCATGTGCTTTTCAAAGAGATGATACAGATGGTTCTGGCTCTAAAGAGATGGGGTCTACTCCCAGTTTACATTAGAGTCTCCCCCTCTTCTTAAAGAGATCATCTTCCTATGCTTGAATAATCAAACAAAGGATACCCTCCTTTTCTAGGTTTCCAGCCTTGAGAAGAATTACATGCCAAGTAGCTTATGATGTATAGAAATGCCAAGATCACACTGGTGAGCTATGGAACATGAGTCTGTCATGTTTAGGTGAGAGGCTGAGGTTTCTGACAGGGAATGGAAGTCCATGTCATATAGAAGTTCACATGCAGGTAGCACTCAACACACCAGGTCTATGCACTGCACCAAATTTTCTGCTGTATCAGCTGAATTTCCCACTTGTCCACTCATGAAGACATCTGTGGAGCCCAGAACAACAAAATTCAGGAAGAAAGACCAAAATGCAGGGTGGTCTCCAACTATTGTTAAATTCTGATTCCTCCATCATCCACAGTGCTTGTGGGGAAGAAGGAAGAAGGGTATCTAAGGAGGAAAAGTATATTTCTTCTTGCTTGAGAACAGTCCAGACACCACAAAACAAGAGCTTCCAGATTCTTCTAAGTTGCACTTCTCTACACGTAATCATTTGTTGAACATGGACTACAATCAGGTCTTTTGTGCCATCGGGTAGACAATGGGATTTTGTGGTGGTTTAGATAGTGACACACAAAGAAGGCATCCCTAGAACTCCATAAAATTTGGTCTTACTGAAAGAGAGATATTTGGCCAGAAAAAAGTTCCTTGACCCCAGAGAAAGAAATGTTCCCAAGTCCTCTGCGCCCAGTGTTTCTGGCTACAGAAGCGCACAGTATGCTCAAAGGCATGGCTGTTTTGTTAGTGGGTTTGGCTTCCTGAATTGCTCTGCCCAGTATGAAGTAAGAGCAGCAAATTACAGCCAAATTCCCTTCTTTCTTGCACCTTGTGCTGGCAATCTGAGACTGTGCAAGCCTGCACAAACAGTTTCTTACTGCAGCGAGCTCCTATTAGTAATGCTGTCTTTAAGGCCTTTTAGCCTGAGACTGAAGTTGACTTCATACTTGACTTCATTTTGGAGGGAATGATTCCAGCCCTGGCCAAAAGTCCAAGTAAGGCAGAAGAAGCTCCACTTAAGAAGCCCACTTAATCTAAGCTGCCCTCTGTCCTTGTTACAGTAACTCCTTTTGCAAAGGATTCAAGATCTATAGGTGGAAAATGGAATTGTTCTGTTCTTGCCCTCTCTTTGGCATGAAACATCCTCCTATTTGGTGGTATTTTTCTCAGACTTGTTATTTTTCCACCTCCTTGGCAGAGATGTAGTGCTCCAGTATTTCTTCTTCATGTCCATATTTTGCTTCCCTTTCCCCTTCAGCTGATCTTTCTTGCTTGTTTTGTGCTTGTCCTTTCTCCCCTTGTTTTGATGCCACCTGTGAATGAGCAAGGACATCTCGAGAACCCCAGGAAGGTGGGTTGAGGGCCTGAATATATATTTTTACTAAACAGGATTAATCAAATAGAGGATTTTATTCCTCTGAAAGTGTAGCCTGTCCCTTTTTGCTACCTGGATGATTGCACTAAATTAGAGCCTCAGTTTCTCATTTGTCTTTGTTTGGAGACATATCTTCAACAGGAGCAGTCTTTTAAGTACATTTCTTCCCACATCTTTTTGTCTTGTCAGTTGCCTAAGCATCTTGATTTTTAAGACTTCTAAAATTATGCCCTTCACATTCTGTACTCCTCTTTCACTTATCTCCTGGCCACTAAGCGGTTGGAGGAAAACTGTCTCTAATTAAAACACTGACAGTTACAGACTTCTGTTCTAAGAACTCCTTTTTGGGTAGAGGAATTCAGATTTTATGTACAGTCACAGATACATGTATTCCTGTTTCTACTTCTCAGTAGCCCTTCAGAGTGAGCCTCCAGCACACCTCAGAGCTATCGTGCATCCTCCAGAGATGTTTGACTGCCTCCAGCAGCACCACAATTCCCTTTCTCCTCTCATATTTCTATTGCTCTCCAAGAAACCCTGGTCGGGACTTGAAAGAATGTAAGTTCTTCACTGTCAACTGCAGTCTAGAAACTTGCATTTTGAGATTACGAGGCTGATCTGTTCCACAGAGCTGCCTAACTCTGCTGGCCTGAAGTCAGTGATAAAACTATCATTGGCTTCCACAGAAGCTAAGTCAGGCCAAAGCGAGGAGCAAGGCACACGTGAAAATTTCACCTGCAAGGTCTTCTGGCTATCAATAGTGTATGGCAGCACTTCATCCCTGTCTGGTTGCCGTGTGTGAGGCTGGGGTTGGAACTGACTACTCTGACTCACTTTTTCCATATAGCTTCCCTTAAAACAGAGTACTAGTACAGAATTAACAAAAGTTTTTGCAGATCAAAAAACCCCAAACAAACCCATGATGAGAAACAACATTGCACAGATGAATCATGACGAGGTTGAAAGAACAGAAACTTCCTTATCAGCCTAAATAGTGGGAAACATTCAGTTTAATTGAGGTATCTTATTTTAGATACTGCAGGCAAACAGAGGTATCTGGTTATTGTTAATGATGAGCGGAAGGCGAGGAAGGGCTGGGAGTCTCAAAGCACCTCCAGAAAGCATCCAGGAGACGGGATCTCTCCAGCAGCCAGTTGCTCAGTGCATGCTCCACAGGCTGGACAGCAGAGTATGCAGACAGCTTTCTCTGGCTTGGGTTCCTTCCAAGATTAAAAATTGAATCCACCTGAGGTAAACAGACTCACAAATCACCTTATCTCACATGACATGACGGACAGATGTTTTCCTGTTACACTGAACTGCACAAATGGGACATGTTTTCCTCAGGTCAGGTTCCCAGGTTAATGCCTGGCACATGGAGCTGCCTTCTTGCCTTTCTTTGGGGGGAGACCAAAGGGAAAGAGCAGACATGAAGGGCATGCCTACAAGTCAAGGGTTGCAGAAACCAACTAGAAGGTCCCAAAGGTGCTAACAGCATCAAACCACCCCTGAAAATATTCCTTGTTTTATCTCATTTGGACTATAAGGGGTGGAAGCAGGGTCATGTCTGTTTTTAAATGTTCATACAGCAAGGACTGCAGGATGAAAACCGAAGTCCATTCTGCCTTGTGACTGTACATGAACCATGCAAATATAATGTCCACTCTTTCCCCATTTTCTGTGATCTGAATTGCCACACATAAAAGAGGACTTCTGAGGAAGGATGAGAACTGCTGTGTTCACAAGAGCTGAGAAAGAAGTTTGCACTGAGACATAACGATGTTTGTAGTTGCTGCTGTGTCCCCCTGTTGATTGCCACCCGGATACTGCTCCCCAGCCTGTGAAGATAGAGGTTAGTATTGCATCAGGACATCCTGCTGCACTGACACATCACACCTGGTCCCTGCAACAGAACAGGGACTGTCTGGCATCCAGTCCATCCCTCTACTAGCATATTGCCTTCTAGAGGCTCAAAAATACATCTGCCACAGTAAAGCAGAAAGGCTTTGCATTAGTATTTGGGGGAGCCTTTTTAATTGCAGGGGATAACCCCATCAGCAAAAGGTAACCCCTAATCTAACAGCTCTAAATAACCTTCTCATCCTTCTAGGAGAGAGCTCTAGTAAGCAATGTTAAATAGTTAAATTATTGCTCTCTTTAACTCCTCTCTCTTCAGTGACTAAAGACAGTACCTATGTAATCAGGCTCTCAAAATGTGGTGATGTGTTTGAATCATGTGAATTGTCCTCCTTCCTCATATTTCATCCCCCATCAAAATGCTATGGGACGCTAGGAGCTTCCTTGACCACAGAACTCAAGGCAAAACCTTAGGGATGGTCATGATTTGAGGGTGTTCAGCTTCTTCCAGAGCAGGGGTTGCATTTTGCTTTCTCTACAGATTTATGGTCAGGACTATAAACAGCCAGATCAGTGTTATGAAGTTTCTGATGATGAACTAGGGGACTGAACATGCTTCTAACACTTTTATCAAAACTTTGAACTGGCATTTTATGTTGTCCAGCTTCATGGGCTCAGCTTAAGCTGTTTTTTTGAACAACCAGAATGGCATGAAATATTGCTCAGTGCAGTACAATAGCTGGCATCAGACCAACTAAAATAAGGAGACAATTTGATATTCCTTACCTCCTCTACACATCTAGAAATCCTTGCGTTTCTGCACAAACAGGATTTGCATATTCAAATACCCATGCCCATCAACTACTGATTTGAAAAAAGGATCCCTGAACACTGTGGTATCTAGCTTTCACAGAGACAAGATGTTTCTAAAATCTTGATAAATAAAGCAGCATAAGCCAAGATAGATGAAAAATTTGGAGAATTTATCCTCCCTGATGATATGATCATAAAACTGTTGGTACAAATGTCTCCTACTAATCCAGAGCATGACACTTGAGCAAACTTGCTCTATTGCTTGTCTGGGTTTCCTCAACAGGAGGACCACTCAGGTCCTTCTGGGTATGGATCTGGGTGCAAGCTAATGTGTATGCAGTGTGACTGTCTGGGCAAGAAAGACCCCTGAACAGAACAAGGTGCTAAACAGCTTGCCAGTGGAGAGAGACAACTGAGAAAGCGCACCTTCTTGGAGAGCTCTGTGGAACATCAGTGGGTATTACTAGCTTGAACCCAACCTTCACCACCCAAAAGAAGGGTAAGTGTAATTAAACCATCTCATTTTCATCCACAAAAAAAATCCACAAACAAAAGATTAAAAAAAGAAGACAATCCAGCCATTAAACTATTAATGTTTACATTTTAGACATATTGAAAGCATTTTTTAGGATTTTTTAAGCGTATTTCCAGGAAAAGGAGAAGGTAAAGTTTTTTTCTTAATTGTCTAATAGATCTTCTGCCTGATGTGTCAAGAAGATCCACCTCAGTTCTGAATTTTACACTGGAATTCCACTATGCTTAATGGATTTATGTAGTTAATATATTTTTATATTTGTTCAATAGTTACATTTGTATTGGCACAGAGGTTTTGCTAAAGGTATGTGGAGACTGAATCATCAAATACCTTTAGCCTGCACCCTGCATATAGGAAGCTCTTGAAATAACTAAAAAGGAGACATAATTTGCACTGCTAATTTATAAGTTCCCAACAGAATTCAGGGTTTGCCTAGGTATTACTGAATCTTCTGGAGATGTTCAGAAGAGAACCCCTATTAGTACTCTATTCTAGCTGTGTCATATAGAATCATAGAATCATCCAGTCCAGAAGGGACGTCCAAAGGTCATCCAGCCCAACCTTCCTGCAGTCACATGGACACCCCCAACTATACCAGGTTTCCCAGGGTCTTGTTGAGTCTCA
>VZRU01007844.1:110565-164112 GCA_013398155.1 Pedionomus torquatus
CATCTCCCTGGGCAACCTGTTCCAGTGTTCCACCACCCTCAGAGTATCCAATCTAAATCTGCTCTTCTCCAACTTAAAGCCATTGCCCCTCATCCTACCACTGTAGGCCTTTGTAAACAGGACTATTTTGTATTGGACTACCCATCTAAGTTTAAAATCTTACCACACCTATCTGTCATTTCTGGTAGCATCCAGTAAATTAGTTTGCAAGAGAGAGAGAAACACAATTTTAAAAATTATCAGATTCATTAAAATTCAAACTGAAATATCAAAAGATCAAAAAAGGTAAAACATGGCACTCAAAAATTGCCCAAGTTGAGTTCATTTGCTCCTTCCTGAAGAGAAGATAAAAAAAAAAAAAAAAAAAAGGGTATATCAAACAGTTTATACTAACCCCAAATTTTTACTATTGTTTTGTGAAACAGCATTTTCCTTGCAGATCAATGGCAATGATTTCAGAGCAATTATTTGATTTCTTGAGTGGCTGAAACAGTAATTTTGTTCCTGATTCTCATTTATGATAGTAAGCATTCAAGCAGATAGTGAACATTTTCAAGGTCAGAATCAGAAGTTGTATTAGCACATTCCTGCTTTCAAGTTAAGCATGTGCTTAAGTGCTTTGCTAGACTGAGACCTGGCACCTGTTTAAATCAAAACATAATTCCATTGAACTCAGTGGTGTTGCATCTGTACGTAAGCAGAATATGTGAGAAGAAAATGAGACCCATATGGTTTTGAAAAAAATCCCAGCAAAATGTTGAACTAGTGTTGTGGATTAAAAGGAGGCCTAAAACTCACAGAACTATTGTTATTTTAGTTGACAGTGCCGTATTTATCTGGTATATCCTGTCTGCCTATTATATATTTAAGATAACATAGCCTCATCAATTTATACTAGGTAAGACTTTGACCCTAAAAGTGAATTTTAAATGTATTATGCACTCCAGATATCAACTCTTCAGATCTTGGGAATTACACTCCTTTAATCAAGAAAGAAAAGTGACATCATATGCTTATCACAGCACAGCTCAAATTTCTAATATTGCACTGCTAGGAGTAATCCAGCTGAGTGAACAAATAAAATCTTCAGGACTGAAGACGACATCTGAGCAAACCATGAGGATTCTGACTATGAAGAAATGATGGCAGTCATTACATGAACTATTTCTTTCCAGAAAAAATATAAAGAGACTTTGCACACAAACACAGTACAGCTATACTTTGATCCTAAAAGTCAGTGAGAGAGTTAATGTACCTTGGACTGAGCTCCATAGTCCACCGACTAGATTATCAGTAGACATATTTAGCTAGACCAGAACAAGTTGTGCTTCTATGACCCCCAATGGAGATATCTTCACTATCATTTGATAGAATTTGGAGATAAAAGTCAGTCCTCCTACTGCTTCTGTTGCTTGTGTTGTACTGTACTTCTTCAAGCTATTTGAGAAGGCTCACTGAATGGATCGATCTGCCATCTCTACAGGCTATGAAATAAAAGTTTGTGATTTCTTCTCGAAAAGAGTCTGTTTTGATTGACATATTCATTCCAGGACATAAGTAAGTGATACCTGAGGATAGAAAGAGTTGGCCTGGATTCCCAGCTGTTATAGCTTGGCAGGGATCCACCCGTGTCCACAGAGCTAAGGTAAAATCTGGTACTCTTTGGTTTCCTTAAAGATAAGTCAAGAAACTGATTCAGCAATCTGCTAGTGAAAATTATCTCCTGAAAACAGTATAGTACTTATAACTCCCACCTCTTGCCATAAATGCTTCAACCAAGGAAATATTTAAGACAATATGCACAATTTCCATTTGTTTGTCCTTATTTATTTGAAAGAGAATTACAAAGTGTTCTCAAGATTACACACACACATTAAAAAAAAGCAGAAAAAAACAACGCCCTGTGCGGTTGTCTTTCTAGTGTTTCAGACCCCTGGCTACAAGGCACTGTGGACACTAGGAATTTGCAGAGACTCAAGGGGAGAGTGAACAAGTTCACACAAGCAAAATCCACTGAGGTTGCCACCAGCCTGTGCCTGCCTTAGCAAGTTCAAAATGATAACAGTTAGAGGTCAGGGATGGATTAGGGAGAGATATAGTATGCAATGACCCTTTTTTTCATACCCTTTGCTAATTTTCTACTCTCAGCCACAACTGGACACAGGTTCCTGAGTTTGACGGAGCTGTGGTGTGTTATAGCCATTCTCATGGGGCTCTCCATGGCAAGAAATCACAGAGCTGCTGGCCTGCAATTTGCCATTTTCTAACAATTATTTGTTGGTTGCACACACACTCAGAAATATTCTGATCATTACAAGTTACTTCAGTAGGCCAAATGCCAGCACTAGGGAGGGAAAAAAAAGAAAAAATATCCTTGGTGGCAAGAACATAAAGGCAGTTGACAATGCAGTACTGACATCGGTAAAGAAACTGCTACCCTGGCAATGCGCTGTCTTGGAAAGGCATCAGAGCCAAGTACGAGCCAGGGGAGCCCTGGGGAGATTAATGCAGTGTGTCTGGAATGAAGGCGACATCCGACTTTGCACAAAAGCAAGTGTCTACAACACAGTTGTCATTACTCTTTTGTGTGCCTGAGAAGACGGGACAATTTATAGCTGTCATGGCAAGCAGTCTAGTCAATTCTTCAAGCAATGCCTCCAAGTCTTGGCTGGTACAGAAGGGCACAATGAGATCTCCACAACTGTGATCTCAGAGTATTGCCAGTCCTCCTCCTCCGCTCTTCAGGAAATCTGGGGCACGTGTCAGTTAGCAGCAAGTTCAAAGCCATCTCTGATGGCCCACTCTGACAGGGTAAAGAGTTGAAAGACTCTGAAGAAACGCTATCAACCCCTGCTTAAGTCAGACTGTTAGCCATGGGGAACAATGCTGACAACTCTGGCTGGGACAGAAGACACCCTGAGTTGCTCCAGGCCAAGAAGAGCAACGATATGGTTCAGTATGAACAGTGACACAGGAAAGCAGGCATAAGAAAGTCAGGAAAAAAGATGTAAGACAGTCAGAGATCTTCAGCATTTGCTACCTTGGAGGATTATAAAAGTCAGTTTTGTTTCTAACCTGTAAGGCCACTCAATACTTTCAAGTACCTGCCCTCCAGACAGTCAGCAAGTACAAACTGCCATCCTCTTGAGGGACTTGCAAATGGAGTGGTGGAGCCAGCACTGTCATCTGCCAAGGCATGGTTTACAGTAGTAGGTGGGACAGATCTACTAACCCACCCTGCTAACTCAGAATCATTATCGTGAAATGTTAATGACGGCTTTTATGCCTGACCCTTTAATTTCCAAAAATAGAAATAGAAATATAAAAATAAATATATTTAAATAGAAATATAAAAATAAAAATAGAAATTCCTTGAATACATCATGTTACAAGGAAGCTTTTCTGTGGAATAGCCATTGTTGCCCATTATTCTGTAATGCCATGATAGTCTCAAGCAAGCTGTGCTCCTGTGGAATCTCCTATCCTTGTGTGCTTCAAGTTCCATTTTGTTCCTCAAATGGGTTATTTCAATGCTGTGACTCAGGAAGTGAAAGTTGTACAGAGGGTACTTCTTCAAGAGTTTCAAACTCGTGTAGTGTAGCTCTGATGAAATGTTGATGCTTTTAGTTTAATTTCCTAACCATGCTGGCTGCTTGGCCAGTAGGAATTGTACCCTACTAGTTATAGCAAGTCCTAAAATCTGTATGCAATTGATCAGCTCCCACAGAACAGGTCCAACGTGGGAGCATGACAACAAGGGTCAAAGAAACTAAATGTGCTCCTTTGCAAACTGATTTAGCACTCAGTGATGACTTTCACATGTCCTGCAGTGGATGGGGATACACTCTATGGGGAGTGGCGATTTTCCCATGTGTAGCTGGTTTTGTGAAGGTTTCTATAGCACTGCTGACAAAGGGAAATGCAGTGAATTTTCACTGATGGAAACACTGGCCCAGGACAAATCAGAACAGCCAAATAGGCCTACAAATGTCTTCTGTGCGTGGAACTAAAGAAGAACCATACAAAGAGGAAAGCCCCAGACTCTGATCTCACACTCTCTGATGTGAACACACAGTGACTCCGCTGGACTCAGCACGGGCTATTAGTCATGTAAAACAACAAAGTTAACTCCTTTAATCTTTATTTTTTTTCTTACTCTTCTCTGAACTGTCTCCAATTTGTCAATATTAAGAATTCAGTGTTTGGCCCTGCATGCCAGGTACAGCCACAACAGAGGAGCTATTACTTCCTTGCTCTGTAAGATGATGCCTTTTGCATATGCAGCTTCATAATTTTAGTTTTGGAGGGTTTTTTGCATCCCATTGAATCATTTTATGTGCCAGAATGATCTCTCCAGAAACACTGCTATGCTTCCACCAGTCTTGCTTCTGCATAAGCTTCCTTTTCCTAGTAAATAGATTGGTTTCAGATTTATTTTCTCCACAGTCTTCTCGCTTGCTTACTTCTCTCCCTCTTGTGATTTTAGTAACCTGTCTTTATCAGCCTTCATCCCATCTCCCAGCTAAAGATTGCAGCAGATTTCACAACCAAGCACCTATAATTCTCTTGAAAATTTGTTTTTCTTAATTAAAATCAGCTCTGCAAGTCAGGAACCTAGATCTATGCTGATTTCTCCAGTGACCCTCAAAAAAAACCAACAACCAAACAAACCACACACACACCCCTGCATCTTAAAGCTGTCTGTTTTCATTACTCTCTTAGAGAGCATTTTCAACCCAGCAACAGAAACTCTTTCCAAGACAACTTTGCACTGATTACCTAATCAGGCTTCATTGCAAGACACTGTGATTATATATTTCCCTAAAATCCAAGTAATCTGTTTAGAAAAAGAACCCAAACAACAAACCAGGTTTGCCTGGCAAGATTAACTTTTTAAAAACACATACTGCTGATTTGCATTATTCAAATGGAAGTAAAAATCCAATTTGACAAGAAGATTCCACTTCAGGTATGGCAGCCTCAGAACAGGTGACCAGAAAAGTAATAGTAACATTTGCAAATATTTTTCTGAACTTGGAGATGGACTGTGCTGCTTCTTTCTGCTCTTTTGCTACCTCCCATCAAAGGCTTAAGTTTATTAAGGTATTCCTTAAACATCCTGGGATGCATAATAACTTCTTATCTCTGTTCACAGGTTCCCCTAACACAGTTATTGAGGCTGGGTCTTTCTGACCTAACTTGGCATATTTCTCTTGGAATAGGATTTATTTTTACAGGGGATAACTATTTCAGCCAACTTTTGCATCATTAACCATCTTCTCCTTCTTATTTATTTATATTTTAATAAGCCCCTAATTTCCTAATCAAGGAACAAGGACAGCTTTGGCTGAAAGCCAAACTGAGACAAAAAGACAACAGTAACAGAAAAAGCTACATGAAACCACTTGTTTAAAAAAGCAATAGATAGTATTAAATATCAGTTAGAAGCTATGAACTGCAGGTAACTGATAAAGGAGGCAAAAGATATCAGGAAAATTACTGCTGGTAAAGTGAAACTCAGACAAGTGCATAAGCAAAAATGTAATAACAGAAATTCTAACAACTATAATTGTCTGTTACCTAAATGGAGAGTATAAAATTTCTGATAACAGACAACAGAGGAAAGGAAAAAAAAAAATCAGTGAGTAGTTTAGCTCTCAATTTGGAATACTTATTGTGGAAGCATGGCTAAGTGATAAAGGACATGGTGAGCAATCCAGTTTTTAGCAAACCATAACTGCACAACTAGATGTAAAAAGGGCAAAGCAACTTGTCCTTGATCCCACCTGGAGAGGGAAGTAACAAACTGATAAACAAGTTAGGCGGAACTAAGTCTGGAAAGTGAAGACAGACTCCTTCGTGTGGGCAGCAACGCTCTATCAGTCATGTAACAGCTTGAGGCGAGCAGACAAAAGCTATGAACCAATGACAGATTGTTTGTTATCGCGTGCTTTTTTTGGATACCTATATAACCTTTGTAAGTGAGTAGAATAAAGGAGAATGATCATACTCATATTGAGACTCCATCATTACTCCGGGTCCATCTCCCACTCTGACAACTTATAAAGGAGGATAGGAATATGCAGAAGGATGTTTCACCTTAGACAGTGAAACATCTATGCATGTGCGAACTCCTGAAGACTTACCCAAATGACAGTAGATGATTAGTAAGTATGTCACAAAATGCTGAGAAGTTCAAGAGGACTGACATGTGGCAAATACACGGTGAGTTTCAGAAATAAAAAGGAATTTTACCCTGCCAATTTTAGTCCAGGGAGGAAACCAGCACAGGCAAAATAAATGGAAAAGTTGTTAGGTGATTCAGCTGAAAGACAAAGGAAGAACAGAAAGTGGAAAGTAAAACTAATGCCAGTCAAGAAAGTTTTAGGGAAAACAGAGTTTGATATGCAAACCTGATATCAGGTGGACTGCTGGTTGGTAAATGTAAGGTGCAAAATCTGGGTATGTATTTGACTGTACATAATACGATATTCCACATACAAGCTGGCATAATAACATATTGATAAAGGTATGATTTAGGCAATGCTTCATTATTTGGGATCTGCAGAAGACTCCAGAGAGGATATACTGACAAAATGGAAAGGAGCTAAATACATGACTTTTACTTAAATAGTTCAACAGAGGAAGCACTAGCCAGGTAGGCGGGTGGTTCTCTCTTCCTGTGTAGTCTTGACAAGACAGTTCTTGTGTGAATAATTAAAATACATAATTAAGTTTGGGGTGACATTTTTGCAGGGAGAAAATACAACACCATAAAGGGATAGACAAACCATTTCTTAACAATCAATTTAACTCCATCGGTTATCAAAATCGATAGAGGCGAGTTGATTAGAAGAAATAAAAATATCTTCACCCAGTGAAAACACCACAGGTGAATGGACTCTTTCAGCCAGCAGAGAAAGCAATAGTTAAACTCTGTGCATGAAAGGCAGAGCCAGAAACTGAGAAATAAAAGACACATTTTGAACGGAGAGAATGATTAATTTTTGGACAAACTACCAGGGGAAGTGGTGAATACTCATATGATTCAGGTCAGCACAAGGTGGGATCCATCAGTCAGTGACAGGCAAGGGATCTGATTAAATCAGTTGCAAACCATTCCTGGCATTAAGGTCTCCACATTGCTGAAGAAAGCTAGCAATGAGCCACACCATCTGACCCAATAACCTGCAGCGGGGCAACATCTCTGGTCAGCTGCAAATTGCAACTTCACTCTTCCTTGCTCCCAGTCATAGAATGGATTGCTCCCTCATAAAGTGCCCATCCTGGCAACACAGGAGCTTAAGAGATGAACAGAGCTTGCTTTGAATTGGAGGGAAACTCATATACATACCTTACCAGCAGGGAAACACATACTTTACAAGGCAAACCGCACCTAAGACTTTTTTTTCCTTCCCTCTCTTTTCAAATCAATCAGGCCCTGTGAGTTTGATTCTATATGCACCTCTCTTGCCTTCTGTCAAAGAAAAAAAATCAATTCTAGGTGAATATACAATCTCTTCCATTCAGGACCCGTCCTGGCAAAGCACAGAGTGATGGGAAGCTGCTGCTGGCAACAAGGAGATGGGCTGTGGCCACAGAAATTCCACAGGGTTGCCACATGCTGACAGAACTTAGATGCCATCGAGAGTTTGGGGATTTGGGTCACTCTGCTCTGAGGGGTAGGGTGAAGGAGTCAGGTTTGCTACAATTCACTCGGGAAGCAGCAGACATCGTGGGAACCATCTGCCTGCCATAAACACTGCTCCCACCACCATTGCTGTCTTGTCCCTTCTCCTGCCGGAGCTCAGGGCCACACTCAGCCCACGACATCCTGTCCATTATCTTGTCACAACCCACATTTTGGAAGAGCCTGATTGCCTCATATACTGTGAATGAGGCAGGGTACCAGTGAGATGTACAGGTCTTAGATCCCTTCTGAAAGACTTCTCTGAGCACAACTCAAAAGGTGAAGAGAGAAGATTTTACACTTGCTTGTAATTTGGACTTTGCCAGGTCTGAACATAGAGACCTTCAGTTTTCAAGTCTGTCAATCCTGTTTCCCATGCCAGCTTCATATTCACTGGAGGAAATAAATGAGAAAGAAGGAGTGGGAGAGATGAACTTTGTAACAAGCCACATCAGTGTAGGGAAGCAGGGAAAGGTAAGTAGAGTTTATTTTATCAGCCCTGCACAGGAAGTCTCCGTACCAAAAATTACTCTCATCCCAGCCAGCACTCCATGTTATTTCTGGCACTGTTGTAAACTGGTTTGCAAAAAACCTCAGCAGACAGTATCTCTCAGCTCCCTCCACCTTGAGCATTTTACTGAAAATGAGGGCTGTTCCTACACTGACAGGTTGAAGCATCTCTTGGGATCTGGTGATGCTGCAGCCAGCTTATTGACTCCAGCTGATAAATAAGAAAGGCTGCCTCTGAGCAGAGGCTGTTCAAAATGTCAGCTTTGTCACTAGTACTACCCCAACTGAATAAATTCAGCCCATTTAGGTATGCGGATACAGAGACTTTGCACCTTCACCTGCAGTACAGATCTAGTTTAAGGGAAACGTCCTGGAGCAAGACCCTGCTGCCTTGTTTCCCTGGGAGTAACCTGTCACATTTATTTCATGCCATGTTAGACCTGATGAGAGACAATTAACTTTTTATTATTTATTTATTTATTTATTTATTTATTTCAGCTGTTGTCTTCTGAAAAAAAATCATGCTCCTGCTTTCTGGGGCAAAAGACACATTTTTAGAGCTCAAGTTCAAATCTTGTTTCATAAAGAACTTGCAAGTTACTCTTCGACATTGGCTTGGTCAGAAGGGTAAACTATTCATTTCACAGTCTCCTAAATCTGGTTTTGAGACACGAAAGCTGAAATACGGGGGGCAGACTCAGGCCCATCGCTTTGCGTGGACCCATAGAGGGCACCAGACACTCATTTTTCAGTGCACTGACCAGGTGCTTCTTCTGTCCTCCCCAATAACTACGCAGAGGGCTGGGGACTCCCGGGATAAGGGGTAGGAGCTCAATTGAAATATAAAATGTGAATTCTGATCTGAACTGCTGGAACGATGGGTATTTCAATTTCCTACAACTTCCAAATTAAATATGAAAAAAAAATGTTGGCCTGATCCAAAATTTCTTTCTCATGTATCCGATGAAATAGGAAATATATCAGCTGAAATATTTTCTTTTCCATTTCAAGAATTCAAACAAGACACAAAAAATAATCTGTGACACAAGAATTCTCTTCCCATGGGAAAATCCAAGCCTATAATTTGGAACCCATCAAAAAGTACAGTTCTGACTTCCTTTTTTCCCTTCTATGACAGAAAATGAAATTAATTTACAGTTTGGTGTCACTGAATCTGCATTTGCCACCAAAAATGTACAAGCAGGGCATCCTCCCCCCCCCTAGCCCCAGTTGTCTCAAATTAGCGCTCTCC
This sequence comes from Pedionomus torquatus, assembly GCA_013398155.1. Classification (NCBI taxonomy): domain Eukaryota; kingdom Metazoa; phylum Chordata; class Aves; order Charadriiformes; family Pedionomidae; genus Pedionomus; species Pedionomus torquatus. Next base: position 120,018 of record VZRU01007844.1, read on the forward strand.
AGAGGAAGCGTTTCAGGGGCCTTTGTAAAGATCACACTCTGAGAAACCCATTTCACTATTTATCCACCACCAGCGATAAATGAGAGGTAAATGGATGGGAAGAAAACAAACCCACTATGTGACTCACTCTCATGTGAGAAGTGTCCTGTTTGTCATAACCACAAGTCCTGGTCCATTATCACAATGGTTTATTTAATCTGCGAGTGAACTCTAGATATCATCTAACATATCTGCTCCCATCTTGCAGCAAATGGATCTCGGTCCTACAGGCAGAGCTTTTTCCAAGCTCATTTCCACATCTGATGGGGTTAAACAGGAGCTCAGACGGTCCCACACCAGCAACAGCCTCATGCACAGGGTATCTGAAGTACCTATCAAGACTGAAATATTACACAGAGAGCTGCAGAAGGACTTACCGTTACACAAATATAGATGTAGCAAGCTAAGCAGCATCTGGGAAGTTGCTCTCAGTAAATCTAAATAAATTTGGGAAAGGGAGGCCAGGAACACCAGACTCAGAAGCAGGATTATGATCAAAATATTGAGGTAGTTCCTCTCTCTTGGTAACTATCCAAACTAGTATCTTTAACTCGAGACCCGCCAAGTATCCCCAGGTTTGAAAACTGCTTGCTTTTCGAATTTCTCCATTCAGGTTTCTCTCTTTTTTCCAGCAGCCTTTACTCCCCCTTGTCTCCCATCTTTCAAATGTCTCTTCACTTCTTGCAGCATGGAGGATGCAACTTTCTCAACTTTAGTGGAGTTGGATTAAGCCCCGGATTCCTGCAGCAGCTAGAATTTGGGTGTCTGTTTAGGACAAAATATTTCTTACTGCTAGGACAGACTTTACTCTGTACTCCTCCCCCATTTCTCTTCCTTAAGTAAGAGATTAGATTATCCTTAAATAATATGTTTCCCAACTGTTTTGTGTGGCAAACCCTCTCTGCTTCCTGCTTTATATGTGGTTTGCATCCTGTGCACATGGCCTGAGAGATCAGTTGTTCAGCCTCAGGGGGCAATTAATCCCCAGCACTGTAATCTGCACAGAGGCATTTAATCTTTCAGGAAAGATGCACCTGAAAGGAGCTTTCTGAGAAGCACATGGTTGATAGAAGCCACTGAGAAAAGCCAACAGCGTAGCCAGAGGCTGGGAATCTCCTTTCTGCTCTGATCAAGTTTCTCCAGCAATTAAAAGAGGAGCCTTCCAACAGAAATATTTTTTCTAAGGCTGATGAGCAAAACTCCCCAGGATTCAATTTTTAGATCGCCTCAGAGATCCCTGTTGCAAAATGGACCTTCTCCCAGGGGAGTGTTTGATTCTGCTCTGGCTGGTGAGGGAGTCTCTCCTGGCATTGGGCTGATCTTTTCTCAGCCCTCATATACAAATTTAGCCTCCAGACAGTGGATCTACACAGCTGAGACTCTCCCTGTTGCACAGATTCCAAATATACAGAGGTTCTAATCTCTCCATTCAGTCTGGAAGTGCAACTAAGGCCACAGTCATTTGAAAGTTCTTTGATGAGGTAGTCACAGGGTGATGCATCTTTCATTTTGCCACCTTGTTCTGCACCAAGATATTCTGGATTACTTTTTCAGACCATTCAACTTCAGGATATACAGAGCTTTTCAACAGAGCCAATACCAAACCTTCTGCCAGGGATTTCTCTGAAACTTGGCTGAATTTCCAAAGTTCTCTGTTTCTCATTTGGCTTCCTCAATTTCTTTTCCATTTAGGTTGTCCCTACCTGTCCCCTCCAATAGCTCAAGCTTTTTTTTGCTTAGAGGGTTGGCTGAGGACATTGTGAAACAGAGTAGGAATCCTACTTCTAAAGCAATAGTGAACTGGAACTACATCCTCTTCTTACAACCTGTGCTTAGGTGCCCAAATAGGAAGTAACAAGTACAAGGATGTGGGCATCATCCATTCTCACAGCATGCTTTCTGCACCCCCAGGGACAGTTTACAGCCATTCAAAGCTTGGATTTGTGGCTCTGGGAACTTCTTCCAACTTAACTCCCCTCAGGGACCCCATCTTGGGAATGACTGCGCTATCACATCCTTCAAAAGAGATGTCTCATCTTTCTTCCACTGCTTTCCCTGTTTCCACTCTATGTTTTGGCCTCAATCAAGAGTGTTCACCTTTTTGCATTCTCCAGTGCTCTCACACACACAGCTCCTCTCCAGCAGCTGGCTCAACTGAGTGCAAGAAACAATGCTACATCCTTCTCCCATGTTTGTAGTAGAGCTGTAGGTCTCTTCCACCAAGTCATCTCCCTACTTCCTGCTGAGCTGCAGCACTGAACCAGTGTCTGGATGAAGCAGCTGCATTTGCAAGGTCTAGTGCTTTCCCTTTGACTTGCCTCACCTATGGAACAGGTCTGCCTGGTGTGCAGGTGCAGAGACCTCTTCATTAGCAAGAGGTGAGCCTCACAGGTCACAAGCACACATCAAAAGGACCACATAAAGACCTACATTCAGGGCTATGTTTTCAAACACAGGAGACAGACAGTTGGACCAAAAAAAACCAAAACCAACCAAAAAAAAACTATTAAGAAGAAAATAAGCCTTAGGGAAACATCTCTTATGAATATGGTTCCCTGGAAGCCTATATGCTTCTTCTGCCATTAATAAGGTTCCTGCTTTAGGCTAAGAGATAGATGACTGTAGTGCATATCACATGAAAATGTTTAGGATAATGGAGCTTCAAATAAGCATCTAGCGCTGGACAAGCAAGGAATGATGTCAGTCAACAAAACTAAAACTAAATTACATTTGAACTGGTGTCAGATGAAAAGATGTTTTCCACAAAGCTGGTCTTCTAGGAAAAGCAGAAATCAAAAAAACAACACAAAACAACCATCCTATGAGTCATCGGGTTGAAATGGGTCATTCAGTCACAATGTCCTGAAGCCACATTTCTCCTCCAGTAAAATGGATTTGAAGTCTCATGAAGTATCTAGGAAGATGAGCTCAGCAGAACAGACATGAGAAGAGCTGTCTTGTAGACCAGTGTTCTCTGCCACGTCTACCCATCTCCAGCCCTAGATTGCTGCTGTGGCTTCTTGGACAACTTCAGGGAGCAGTTGGTGGTGCCTAAGGAGTGTCCCCTTCAATGTCTCCCTCTGAAGCCCTGTTCTTAGTTTTGGTTTGTTTTGTTGTTTTTTTTTTGTGTTTGGTTGGGTTTTTTTTTTTTTTTAATTCATATTTTGCCCCATTCTTTCATTTATTACCTCTATAATTGTTTGGTTTCTCCTTGGTTTCTTTTTCTTTAAACCCCTTTTGTCAAGTATTGTTCTTAGATTTTTTTTAGAGATGGGCTGATGACACTTCTAAGGGGAAGACAAATGGGAACAATGGATATCTTGGGAAAAGAATAAGAACAGAGAAAATACATGGCAAGGCTTTTTCTGGAAAACCCCAGCCTCCAAGGGCTTCCTGAGGCAGACTTGATTGCTTTGTATTTAATAGCCCTTGACAGACTTTTCCCCATAGACTTGTCCAGTCATCCTTTGAACCCCTAGAGGTGTGTAGCAATAGGTGTAGGTGTAACTTTCTCCAGCAAGGTGTTCCAGATCTTTGCTATGAACTGACTACTGTCAAAGTGATCACCTAATTCCATATTACACCTCTTATATGTTTAGCATCATTACTGTAGCTGAATTTCTGGTAGGCTTGCTGCTAGATCTAACATGCACACTACCCACAGATACCTGCATCCCAAACTCTGGCTGCAAGATTTTTCAGGTGAAAGATGACTTAAACGTAGTTACTGAAATTGGTATTATTACATTTTGGTTTTTTTTTAAATAATCTGAAGGGAAATAAACTGTATTTGTACGAAAAGAAAATGTAACTGAATATCCACTAAGAACTGCTGAACTTTTAAATGTTTGTAGAGTTGTAAGTACATCAACAGGTATTAGCTGCTCTGAGAAAACTTTAGAGGTCCAGTTTGTACACTGAAATAAAAAAGGAGAAATCCAGTTCCGGAAAGCTCCTGTCCCGACTTAAGCAAAAAAGAAGAGAAAAAGGAAAATAAAAGGGAATAAAAAAGTCTCGAGTATATATTTAAATAACTGGTCATCTCCTCTCTTCCTCATACTCCCAGCATCATGAACTGCAAGTAACCAAAAGGAGATGTTCTATTGCCTTCAGCATAAAGCAAGGGGGAAAGCAAGCTTGAATTTAAGTTTTAGCCAGAAGCTTCCATGGCTCTTTTAATTAAGCTGCTTTGCTCACCAGTAAATGATACCTTCAAGAGCTCCTCCCCAAAACACTGTCCTTAGGGATCCCAAGGAAGAACAATGCAGTGATTTTATCAGCCCTCCCTGTGCGGTGGCGGCATTGCAAGTGTTGGAAAGGGTAGGCTTTCCTGGCAAACAAGGAGGAGTGTCCTGCTCCTCAGCCCCGAGTCCAGCCACTGAGTGAGTCAATGCAAAGGGAGACTGTAAATAACTGCAGCCTGTTGCACAACTGGGTGGTGGGGAGGGAGGAATACAGCCCCCGGGGGGAAAAGGAGGAGCCAAACAGGCTGAAAAGTAAAAGTCACCTGCAAGTGCTACAATTCAAAAACCTTAAACTGAACTGAACGAGATTTTCATCAGCATTTCCAAAGGAAAGGTTAGCAAACTGTGGATTGAAATGTGAAATCATTGGGCAAACTGACTGAACCACAAAATGAGTAACTTCCTCCGTGAGCTCCCCCCGCAGGGATCGGTATTGCTTTAAGGTGCATGGCCTCTGTTGTGTAAATTGTCTTGAACCCTAAGAGGTTTTGCAGATTTACATGATAAGTAATTGTTTTCTCCCCCAGCTATTAAGCACGGTGTGGGGGAGACATCTCTGAGGGAGGAGGAAAGCAGAAAGTTGGAAGGATGCTGTAAGGAAGAAGGTTCAGTGGTGCAGGAGACTGAAAGTAAAGAGAACAAGAGATGGATTTGTGCAGGGTTATTGCAAAGGAAACTCCAGGTGGGTATAATAACATCTGGAGCCAGCCAAGCCTAAGGCAAATCCACCAGCTTACGTTTTCTCCCAGGGCACCCGGCTGCAAAGAGCTACACGGTAGTCTAGGACCTGTGCAAGGATAGCCCTACTTCTCTAAAACATTTCTCCAAATTTCAGAAATCATAAATTCAGTCCGTTTGGGAACCAGTGGTAGTGTATTTAGTTTTAAAAGGACTTGATGGTCTTTTCTTCCATAAATTTCCCTACATTTTTTGACCCTTATATAAAGTTTTCACTTCTGTTGCTTCACATGGCTAGATTTCCATTATTGAACTAAAGCTATAACATCACCTTTTCAGAGGCATTGTTTCTCCCAGGAATGGTGCTTTGAACAGACCCTGCAATGCAGGATGAGTTGTGGGGGTTGTCTGAGAGTACCGATCATGCAATGACCCTTTGGGTCTGGGTAGCCAAAAGAAAGGGCCACAGAGGCATCAGGTATTGGAAAGCTCAGCAAGGCAGAGCAGAAGTTCTTTGTGGCAATAGTAACAAGAGCAGCCCAAGGACCAGAGGATACAAGCAATGATTTAGGAGTTGAAGGTCATTTTTAGGCACATCATATACACAAGGGAATAGATGAATGGGCATGAGACTGTATCTCTATATGCAGTAGTGATATAAGCTGAGGCTGGAGAAGAATCAAGTGCTGAGGCGCTTCTGCAGAGGAGCAACAAAAAGTCTAGCTTGGGAGCATGAGATGTCTGAGAGGCTGAAACGAAGACTTGAGATAAATGGATGTGGGGAACTAATACGATTCATTAAGGGGAACAGGAGCAGAAGGCTGACATGGAAGCAATTTCTCTGTCTAAAGATTTTCAATTCTTTCAGGGAAGATTTTTCATCTTCCATTCCTCCAGGTCTTGTCACCACAAAAGGCTGCATTCTCTTCATGTTATCAGTGGTGCAACTCCCTTCACATCAGCAAATTTCCATTAATGGAAGAGAGCAGAATGAATCCCAGAGCTGGAAGAACAAAACTCCCTCATCACGAGTTCCCTGGATGTGAGAAGGCTCTTTCCTTTTAGCCTTGGAGAGGGTGTCGAATTGCTTTTAATGTTGTATCTATCAATGCTGGGCCACGAGACATGTTTGCTTCAGGTGTCATGGGAGCTGAAAAATCTTTTTGTGGGGAGTGATATTATCCCTCTAAAGTCTTATCTTAAGGAAAACATATGCGATCTTGCAGGGAAGCCTCTCTCAGTTGCATTTTAACTTAACAGGAGGTTCCTTTCCTGGTGTATCTGTTAGCACAGTAACACTCGCGCACACACAAACCCACACCACTTTAGCAACCAAAGAATGTGGAATCCTCCTCGGACAGGCTGGGGGAGGGAGGCAGCTGGGGGAAGAAGGCTTCTCATGCCATTCCAGCTTGGAGATATCCCTGGAACGAAGGGGTAATTACACAAAAGTCAACGATGTTGGTTCTGAACGGCTGCCAGGCAGTGGCCTCTGTGTCAGCAGGGCCCAGCCCCACCATCCTCCAGCTGCCACCCTGGACTCTCCCACAGCCCAATGCTGTCAAAGGGATGAGATGTCTCCTGGCCTGTGCGGAGAATCCTAAACCTGGCTCTGAAAAAACACTTACTGGGCTTGTTACAGTACAGTAACTGCACATTGACCGTAGTGCTGTGGGTCACAGCCGTATGAATAGGAGAGAGAAAGTAGCTCATATGTTGCTGACGCTGCCAGAGAGGGAACGAGAGGATTCTGTGGTCTGAGATAGGGCAGAAGAGGTTCAGATTACTGACAGATTTTTGAAAGCTTTTTAAGTGATATCTTCAAAGGGTATGTTACTTGTCCTAACTCTGATGGTGTCAAAAAATGTTTCAAAGGGGGCATTGTTTGAGCACTTTCAGATGTCTCACCTTTAATGCCTCTGAGCTTCTGTTCCTCCTGTATAAACGTAATTGCCTACCTTGTCCATGTTTCTCTCTATAGGGAAAAAATTTACCCCCTGGAAGGCTCCCATAGTCCCTGAGATTGTAAGGAGCAGGATGAATAATCACACCAAGTCTCTTTTGCAGTCTAAATGTGATTATTAGAAACTGAATTCTTACATTGCTAGCACAGTTCTTTAATAAACTACTGACTTAATTCATGCCATTATACTCTCCTGTTCAGATTTTCCAATATGTTTTTTTCTAGAACACTTTTTCAAATCACATTTTCCTTTAAAATGGTAGCTCTTTTTACCCATTGCTATCTTATTTAATTCTAATGAAAACTAAGATTTAAGTAAAAATATGATTATGACTGGCAGGAAAATCTCTGAGGACAAAATACAATAAACTAATAAAAAGATAGGTGTCACTATCATTTTCCCAGCTCATTAGGCAGTTATCTCCTCTTGTGATGGGTCTGTACAGCACTTTGTACAGTATTCGAGCTTGTCTAAGTGCTACAGCTAAAACTAGAGCTTGTCTAAGGTTTGTGGGCTTCACTTTTTGACAAAAATAGACAAAAAAGACAGCAATAGTAATACAAAATCCAGCAGCATGACTTCAGTCCTGCTCCTGAGGAAAAAGTTTCATTGGACCATCTACTCTTCATCCCTCCTGAACCCTGAGGAAATCCCTTGATTACACACCATATCTTGGAGGTCAGCAGCTTCGGGTTGTTATGAACTGGGGGCCTCATCCAAAACAGGTGATCAGCATACATATATATATACCACCCTCCTTCACACATAAAATACATACATCATTCGTATGATAAAGTCATATCAAAACAGGCAGTCCACCACTTTCAGATAATTTATCCCCGTAAGAAGACAGAGAGAACAAACGGTGTCATAGACGCAAGTCACCTATACTACCAGAAGTCTACAACTGTGGTGATAAGGATGGCATGAAAACATGGCTATAAAGGAACAAGATGCATATGAAAGCATGAGTGTTTTCATGGGGACTGTGACCAGAGAGGGAACACGCAATGTTAAATGGCAACAGGGGAAAAAACATAAGGAAAATTCTGAAATTCAGAGACACTGTAGCACCTCGGGACAGATGCTTCTGCCTTGCCTGCCTCCTCCCTGAATACCCTGCTGGAAAACAGGAGGTGGGGTTTAAGGAAGAGGGGAATGTGTCATTTACTGGCACTGCTAAAATCTCCCCTCCCCCTGCACTCCTAAAACCACTGTGGTTTTGCTCACAGCCCCACTGTAGGTCGGAGGAATCCCATACTTAAGTCTGGAAACACCAGTAAGGAATGAAGCAAACCCCAAAGAAACCGTACCGCTGAACCCAGCCACTGCTCTAGGACTTAAAGTAGAGCTGCTGTGACCACCGCACTAAAGCACAGATGACTCGTTTCTGCCCAGCAGCATCTTACCTCGTCCATCAGCCCAGGCTACTCCCCTTGCTTTGACTGCAACATGACTAGAAACTTCCAGCCAGAGTTTTTTTACTTTGTGGGTCAGGTTTCTTTCTGAGAGAGCTGGCTGTTTCCTCAAAAGGAAGGGAGGGGAAAAAAAATGTACAGAGAGAAGGAGCAAGCGACTGAGGAGAGAGAAAGCATTTGTTGCATTTTAGATCCCACAGTGGCCTGAATCAGAACAGCATCCTCCAGCATCCCCATCCTTCTCTCAATGCTGGACTGTGGCATTGCTCCCATTCCTAGAGATATTAGGACAACACAGCAGTTTGTGGACAGCTCTTCCGTTCTAAGTGAGGGATTAGAAACATCTCCTTTTTTTTACATTGTGACAGAACATTTTGCCTTGGAATATCCAGGTCTTTGGTGCAATCCTAAGGCTAAGCACTTATTTTAAAAATAAAAAGTGTATTTTTCTGGCATTCATTTCCAGAAGAACTGAAAAGATCCCAATTTCATATGCAAGACTTCAAGAGGTCAAGCAAAATCTATTCCTTGTATACAATCTAATGCTTTTGCCATAAATTCAGATTTGTTCATGACCACAACAAAGCCCTTCAATGATTGAGGAAGATCATTACAGGATTTTCCTTGTTATTACAGCCCAACAGAGAAAGCGGTCTCAGCACAGCTGACAGAAGTTTCCATCTAGCAAACTCTGCAGATGGGCCACAGGCTTCCAAAAACTGTATCAGTCAGAGATGAATTGGATTAAAGCTAATCTGCAATGTGAAATCCTGTTAGAAAAGCCTGTGGGTCTCCACTGCTTCCAGAGCTGAAACTCTCCTGGATTGAAAAAAGGCGGCTGATGTTTGTTTTGACAGCTGTGTAGAGTGAGAGGTGTGTGTGTGCGTGCCGGGGAACAACACATATGGTGACCATGTGACACGACCCACGACCAGATGAAAGAAAATTGTCTAATATCTCCAGCAGCATGGTTCAAATTCCACTTCAACCAAATTGGTGGGCGTGACAAATGCCAGCTAGTCCCCCTTCCCTACACTGATTTAGGAGCGAAAGTACTCCATTTGATCACCTGCATGCTGTGGTTTTCATCTACTCCTAAAATTTTGGGACACCAAATAGGAAAAAGCTGCTGGTTGTTAAATCATCTCATTGCTTCTCCAATTCAAGTTTCTTGCTCTTTCTTCTCCCTTTGTAAAAATGTTGTGGTCTTTTTTTCTTTTTTTTTTTTTTTTTCCTCAGAGGCTAATGGTACTGTGACAGCTCTGGGAAATGAAACTTGGTGTCCCTGCAGAAAAGCAGAGTGATGCAACATCAGAAAATTCACCATCTGGGGACAGGACAGAAGCTCAGGCTGGAACAGAAGGGATCTGACCTGAACACAGACAGGTTCAGGAAGTGACTGGAGAAATTAATGGAAGAGGGATTCATCTGCAGCTATTAAACAAAAAGAGATGCTTGCTCTCAGATCTTCACTGAAAGAGTCTGCAAGGGAAAGACTCATTCAGCCTGGGCTGGCAGTTACCTGCCTGCATCACCATGAATTCTGAGTGACAGAGAGATCACCAAGTTTAGGGCTCTCCACCCTTCACCATTGTCATCAGAGATGGGGCTTCATTAGCACCTGCTACAGAACATCCTCCTTGAGTCCATACAAAGAGTAGCTGCTGTGGTCTTCTTTTGACAGTAGAACTCATGACTACTTCATGACCATACAGGACTCCCAAATGTTACTGTGTCCAGAGGAAAAACAGTTCCTCCTGCCAACCAATCCATGGATGACACTAATGATGAAACATAAATAGCATACACCTTTTTAACATATTTTTATCCTACATCAGTTTTAACACAGAGGACTCCTCAGTGTGTTTATATCTTATCCTTGTCTGTTTATGACAGGTCACAAAAGATGGATACTATTTCATGGTGGCTGGAATGAGGGGGTCAGTTCTAGGGACAATGCCACTGAGGTGGCAATTTGGTGACTTAGGGTTCTAACCTTACTTCAGCAATTGCCCTCCTCTGTTGATTCGGACAGATCTATTCTCTTCCTGTACTTGTGTCTGTCTAGTTTACTCGGGCATGTCCTCCATTATCAAGGTACCTGAAAAGAAGTAGCTGGTCAGGGTCTCTGTTCAGCTATACATAATGCACAGTACAATAAAGACTGGATGTTGGCCAAGCCCTCCTGGTCCTGCAGTAACATAGTTGGCATCTGTGGTTCTTCTTCACCCCAGTAAATTATAAAACTGGTAAGATGCAACCTGTAGCTTCACCTGCATTTCCAAAACTGAGCTAGAGAACTCCTTCAAGTACAGTATTTTTTCACAAAGTTCCAGATGGACTTGCCAGAGGTGCCAGGGGAAATCTGAAGACGTGTTGCTTGTTTTGCTTCCCAGCCTATTACTGTAAAACACTGAAATACAATTATCTCAGTAAGGGAAGAATCCCGCTTCTCTAAAGATGCTCACTGAAGAACAGACAATATAGTCCCAGAGCAAGAGAAATCACCTCTCAGTTTGACTATCAAGCCTTTCTATGGACAAACAATCCAGGGAAAGTCCTGACTGAGAAGCTGGAGTGGCTTATTGAGTTGATGCTTTCCCAGAGTGGCTTTCCCAGGAACTGCTCTGGTTGCATGTGTCCCAAAACATTCAGGGCAGAAATCTTAACAGAAGAAGCAGTGTATTTAAATGAGATAAATATGTTACAATGATGATGCTAAAAAGTTTCTTGCCTTTTCCAAGCCTCTCCTTTGTGGGGACATCAAAAATAAAGTGGTTGCATGGATTACACAGCAGCTATTGCTCCCTCCCTGTCTCGAATGGAACCTGTCCATAGAAATCACTTGGGGGTTGTTTGAGTTCTTAAGATGACTTATTAAATGAGCATAAAACAATATATAATGACTAGTTTGTTAAGTTAAAAATTACTTTGGTTGATCTTTTCCTAACCATTTTAAATTGCTGTTACCAGAACTTTATTTATGTAAGACTGTCCACACAAGCTTTACACTAAATCCATTAGGAGAATAGTTGCACCTTTAACTCAATCAGCTCAGTGTTGATTGCAGACCAACAACTATTAAGTGACTGCAAATAGCCTATAGTTTTGTCAAAAATACCTAGTCCAGTTCTGTAGTGAGTTTTGCCAGAAAACAAAGCTTGAAAGCTTAAGCAATGGTAACTCAAGGAAAGATGCCACAATGTTCCTGGCGTTTCTGGTCAAACTAAAAGTCCCTTCTGCAACTGGTTGCTGAACATCACATTAAAAAGATATGCTTAAGAAATAAAGACTGTTCCTGGGAAATTACACATGACTCAACCATTTCCTTGCTACAATTTATTAGATTTTAAATGTGTTCATGTTGTACCCATCAGCCTCTCCACTGCTATGGAATCTGTGCCAGAATTATGACAAAAGAGATTTTTCTGCTCACTACAAGTTTTATCTGAATTATCTACCTTGTTAGAGGTCACGGGTATAACACTTCATTTTTCTCTGTACCATAGATATAGGGAAAGTGGATGCCAGACCATGAACTATTTCACAGGCCTGCTGTCATGAATCCATGTGAAAAAAAAAATAATGTAATGCACAATTAGCCTTATCTTCAAGAGTTCCCAAGGATGAAGTCCAGTCTACACTGATTTATCGGATCTTTCTTGTAAACTAGAATGAGGATAGTGTGGGGCCACAGTATTCACCCTGCGTGATTGTGGCAGAACGAAAGCAAGATGGCAAGAATGGTGAACAGAATGGTGACTGGAACCCTTATATGTCTTAAACGAACTGGCCTTTGAAACAAATTGTCTTCTTCTGAACAATGCCTTGGTAAATACAAACCCCAGGCTTCAATAGTCAGCTGACAGTCATAGCAGAGGAATCTCTGCCACCCGTGTAGAGACAGAACTCAAGGGAGAGCTTTCTTTCTGCAGCTGTTCTTGACTCTTAGATAGCACAGGAATGACCAAGCTGGGATAAAGCCCAGTTACTATCTTCCTCTCAAAGACGGCAGTGGTGCAGCTTTGTCGAAGTTCAGCGTTACAAAAGAACTCCAAAGCAACAAGAAAACAAAGTGAGAACATGTGAAATGTGGGATTTTCCCAGATGGTGCACTTTCCCTTCAGTTGGCAAAACCATGACCCGAGTCACCTAGTGAGATGGATTGCAGTGCAACTGGATGTATATTATCCATATTATTGGCCTAATATTTCAAGCTGATCTTCTGCTTACAGTTCACGTCAGCACATAGACTGGCTTATTCAACCTCTTGAAAACATCTTGCAGAGATAAAACACATGTGTATATACTATAATCTTTGGTAAGTCAGCGTCTTCTTTTGTGAAACAGTGACGGTTATGGGGGGGAACTGATCATTTTCAGATGTTTTGCTTAATTCAACTAAGCAGTTAGACAGATACTCACAACACAAGAACAGTCCTAAATGTTTTAGAGTCAGAATCTCTTCATCACCTTGGAACCAGACACTGATCTGCAGTCCTGTAAACTACATTTACACTTTCAGTTTTCTTTGTCGTAAGTTGGAAATTGGATGTGCCACCAGTTTTAAAACCATCTGCAAGACTGTCCCTTTGAGGAGCTCATGGGACTTGTCATTATGTGGGATGTCACTTCTTTGAGCTAAGCTTTATTCCTCCACACACACATATTTATTTTTTTTATAGATGGGAACCTGGAGAAGAGAGAGGGGCAATGGAAGATGCAAAGCTGAGCAATGAATTAGAGCAGAAAGAAACACTGGAAACACAGTCATTTGAACATACACTGGTTAGTTACATGCATAGCCTGGTGAATAAAAGCTTCCAGCCCACTGTAACACAACACCTGAAAAACCACTTGATATCCCAGAAGCTGGCCCCTCTATGTAACAGGAGATTGCTTGTAAATTTAGAAAAGAAATAGCCAAGCTACTGAACTACCGTGGGAAACCTGCCAGAGTATCACCTCAAGAAAGGCAGCCCTGGCTACTGGGACTGTGGTTGCCTCTCATTAAATGCACAAACAGCTTCTGGAATAAGACTTTTCTCTGTAGTATTACTCTGGCAGACTGGAATTAAAGAGTCAGAGAGGACAAGCCCTGCTCTCAGCTAGCAGGAACCTGACCACCCTTTTCTGGCCCTGCTTTCCCAGCTGCTATTTGGAAAGGATCGCCCAGGCTTCCCCTTATGGGGCATGACTTTAAAAAGCAGGTCTTTTGTACATTGCTCTTCCTTGTGCAGGTTAGGCATGACAGCAAATCAACCACAAAGAATCCATTAGTAATTATATTATAAGAGAAATAAGAAAATATATTGCTTATCAACTGTTTGGACAAGAATGCTAGCTGGTTTCAGCGGCATGGATATGTTGATTTCAAAAGACTGCTATAAGTGAGAAGACTCAGGTGATACCTACACCTCAATACTGTCGGTGACCGTCTGGACTTCCAGAGGGAATAGAACAAGGACCGAAGGCTTGAAATGTTGCACAAACTACCGATATCAACTGCTCTTCCCAACTGTCCTTAACTACAGTGGAACAACCTCTGGTGTGGAGGCCAGGAAGCTGCATCTGCTGCAGAATCAGGATGTGGCTGGCTAGGATTAGCTTGTGAAAATTTTCACATATAAAGTTTGTTCCATTCTGATGAATGCAATTTGATGAATGTCTTTTTTTTTTTTTTTTTTTTNAAAGATTGTAATCGCTCAGCAGTCAGGTTGTCAAAACATCCTTTTTGCTCTTTTCCCCTAAAAATTTGAATCAGTCTTATAGTGGTATTTAAATGTTTCATAATGACAAAGAGCAATGAGAATCACCTCTTTCAGCTGCACAGAGCTACAGAATAAAATATAAAAAGTGAAAGATACTTAACTGCACCTTTTCCACAAGGTGAAAGAAGTACTTAAAACTATGACTTCCCTGAACTCTTTTGGATGTCCTTGTAAGGATGGGATAAACTGCACTCTGAAAAGACCCATTTCTCTCTCAGTTCAGTGGTGTTGTTCAGAAGCACCGAGACATTCATCTGCTATTGAGGTTGAATTCTCAAACCATAGGAGGACTGACAGCACGGCATGCTTTATCTTTGCTCTTCACATAAGGATGAGTTTTCCCTCTCAGGGAAGAGCTATTTCTTTACAGTGCTTGGCTACTATTTGATACAGTGTGCTCAGGTTTGGAAGAGTTTCCAATGCACACCCTTTGGAAGTCCTGACTGCTCTGCAAAAAACACACATGAATTTTTATGCCTTATGATCTTTACAGATATTGAAGATATTGAAGGAAATAGCAATATTTATCCCCAGCTGTCAATGACTCAGTTTAGCTTCATCCTCCTCATCTGAAGTTGCCCAGAGAAGTTGTGGATGCCCCATCCCTGGAGGTGTTCAAGGTCAGGCTGGATGGGGCTTTGAGCAACCTGCTCTAGTGGGAGGTGTCCCTGCCCATGGCAAGGGGGTTGGAACTCGATGACCTTTAATGTCCCTTCCAACTCTAAACATTCTATGATTCTCTGATTCTGTGAAGATGTACAGGAATAAGATAAAAAGAGAATGAATCCATTTAACTTAATTGCAAAGACAAAGTGAGACAAAGAGCTGGAAATTTGATAACTGAATGGAAGAGTCAGTTCCCAACAACTTTCAGAGACTTTCCTCCCTCTTCTGATGGTTACTTCTTCCTATAGAACCTTTCCTTCATGTACAACCTTTATATAAAGCACTTTGCAGAGTTACAGAAGAAGAAAGAATATTTGCTGACTGTCCCCTTGTTGAGAGAAGAGAGTTTCTATGAAATGCTGCAATTATTCGGCCAGAGTCAGAAGTGCATTTGGCTCATTCTTCATTTCTAGACACTGCTCTCAAAGACTATCTGGAGAGACATTCATCAGCACTGCTGCAAATGTTTGCATCTGCATAGCACAGCAGAGCCTGAATTTTATCACATATTATAGGATGGCTGGTTAGGCTTATTTAAGTGTGGGATAGAAGGATATTTTCATTAACTAAAACAAAAATGGTTTATATTTTATATAGAAAGGTGAATGGGACAGAGCATCTAACGGTTTTGAAGCTTATGCAAAATGCAGTGAGAAGCTTTCAAAACCATCTGCTCCAGTAGGTTTTCTGCATCTCCAGCATGTGTGTTTGTGACATGCTAGCCATTTTCTTTGTCTCTGCTCTCTTCTTTGTCACACTGCACTTTGGGAAAGATAAAGAAAAAAACAAAAAAAAACCCCAACCCCTCAAAAACTCCAAGCAAAACCCAACAGGCTATTGTAGAACTGGAAGTCTCTCTGCCAAGAGTGATAAAATGTTGCTTTTCCCTTTGTTTCAGGATTTCTTTCCTGGAGGTTCTTTCCAATCCTGGGTGAGTCTGAAAATGTTATGATGTGTTCAGGGTTTTTCCCATTTATTTTAAGACCCAGAACAGGATCTGGAGGCAGATTGCCATGGCAACCTATATAAAATTTTACTAAATGAAACACGGTTTCTGGATGTTGGAGGCAAGACACTTGGGTGAAGAGTACCACTTATGTATAGCTTTGTGGTACAGAAAAGCATCAGAAAAAACACGGCTTGAAATTGAACCTCCAAACTTGTCCTAGAATGAAAGTCCCATGAGTAACAGTCTGATAGAGTCAACTATTTTCTTAGCATGTACTTATCAAACATGTAGCCCTTCTGTGTTCCCTTAATGCCCTCCTCTGCCTTGCTACTTTAAACATAGTTTTCTATCTTTTAACATTCCATCTGTATCCTTCTCCATATTCAGTGACACAGGTTTGTCATAACCCACCAAAGATGGACCTTGTCTTTTCAGTGTGTTGCTGTCATGTTAGGGATCCTCATGAAGCCAACCAAAGAGGTAACTTGCTGCTTTCTTTCAGAGCTGCGACGCATGTAAAAGCTTTGATAACAGGCTGACAGACGGAGGCTGGTGCCTCTTATGATGAGGAAACAATGAAAGATTATTTCATCAGCTGTATCTGCTGTTGTCTCTCATCTCACTCTTGAGCGGGAACTGCCTTTATGTACACTACCTTTATCACACAGCACCAGCAGAATTAGCTTTTCTCCAAGACAAGGGCTTCTGAGAGTTCTAGCAATGCATATTACGTATGGACTCTCTCTCCCAGCACCTCTGCCTTCTGCACTACATCCTGCAACCACCAGCACATGCAAGCCCTTAGAAATGCCAAAAGCAGACAAACTGGTGTGAGTTATGTGGCAGCTGCCATCAAGTACCAGTGCTTCAATGGCAGCCAAAGTCACATCTTTCATTTCTGTCATTCACTTGGCCTACTCTGGAAAATGTTTCTGATGTAGTTACAAGTATTACTGTGATGGCAAACCATCGTCAGCATCAGCAACAGCATGCCTTGTAACTTCTACCCTGAATGGGATACTCCTCCCTCAAAATGGGTAAAAGCTTTCTGATAGTCCTGTCTCAGGGCAAGGATAGTATCCTATGACTCAAGATGCTTCTAGGGTGTAAGCAGTCCAAGTGCAGCTTTCCATGTGAGAACTGCTGGGTTGTTCAAATTCCTAGCTGTGGCAGGAAATGAGCCAGCAGGGACAGCTGAGTCTGAAAAAGATGGGTTAGTTTAAGGCAGCTTCCCAGTGTGACTCTGAAGGAAGACACTGTCTCTCTCTGAGAAGTAATTCTGTTTTCTGAAAGATCTACTTTGAGTCTTGTGGCTCTTGGCTACACGAAGATTTTGCTGTGAGGCCGACAGGGCTGGGAAAGTAGGCCACTCCCTCAAAGAAGTCTTTTGCTAGTCTAGAAGTATCATAAAAAGTGAAATCACATTCTTAACTTATGCTGGCAAGTGATTAGGGTAGACCCAGCATGAGGCTGCCAATAGCAATATGTCAGAGTAAGTATGAATAACTTGGGTAGGTTTCATTTCTTTAACAACGCATTGCAACCCATGGGTCAGGCGTCTGCCAGACTCCAACATTTGAATCGGCATCACTGACATCTGAGCAGCCACCGGCCGACATCTGATATTGCTCCACTGAGCTCACTAACTCTTTCTACTTGTCCTGCTGAACTGTTTGTGGCCACTCCATCCATTACAGCTACCCAAAGGGACGGGAAATCAATGCTGGTATCAAGTAAATGCAAATCCTGAGTCAGCCGCGTGGCGCAAAGGAATCACAGCTTCCAAATATGGCATCAGACACAACGTGGAAGCAGAGAATTGTGGTTAACACAGCTCTGAATATTTCTGGGCATTTTACCCAACACAGCAGGAGCGTCTTCAGATGAATGAACTGGTCTCCTGACACTGTGTGTATAAATTTTCAAGTGGGTTTTACTGTCTCCTTTCTCCAAAGGAAACAAGGGCCACGATAGACACACGCACATACACACACACACGCACAAATCATTAACAGAGACACACACAGACAGAAGTCCCCAAGATCAGATTGTTGATGTAAACTCTAATAGAAAACACACTTTGGTTTGTGGAAGATTCTCTGGAGACTTGCAAGAAAAAAGAAAAAAAAAAAAAAAGTAGAAAAAGTACACACACTTCCTACTATTTTTGAGCCTCGGTTTCAAGTGGATACTCAGGGTCACCTAAGCTGAGCTTTGACAGATGTAATGTTTAACTGATTGGGAAAAAAAATAGCAGGGCGGGATGTGGCAGCAATAAAATATCGGCATTCCATTGTCACGCCTTCTGAATTGCTCAGCGTCTGTGGTGGGACACTGCTCTTTGTGGACCAGCCATCTGGTGGGAGAGTCCTTAGATTTAGGAGGATCTGTCAGATTTCTGGTTTCTCCATGTGTCCTCCTGGGATGAGGAAAGAAGATGTGAACAACCCATGGATGCTTTGTGCAAAAATGTAGCATTCCATTGGTAATGCTACATTTTCATGCGCATGCATGGAAAAGTCTAGCTGCTGAGGGCAGAGATAAGATTTGAAAATGATACCCCTCCCCCTTATCCCTTGGTGTCTGTATTTTCTTATTGTTGTTACCAGCAAAGGGTTATTATCAACATAAAAGATATACAGTCAAAGAATCCAGTGACGATCCCATAATTACCAATTCAGGTATTCCAGTCCACTCGCCTTTCTTGTCTGATCCAAAAACAAACCAGAAGGTTGAAAGCATATTCTTGGAGTTGCAAAATCCTAATTTTGTGGACAGTGCTAGAAAATATCTTTTTAGACTATTTCAGTCATCATCTGGATAATTTCTCTTTGCCATTCTGCATCTTTAGCTCAAATGCCTATGAAAAAATTCGGAGAAAAAGATACTTCTGCTAAAAATGTCACTGATCTCACAAAATGCTTACAGCCACTGCTGCCACCACAGGGAAATCAGTGGTAAAATAAGCCCTCAAAACTGAATCTTCCAAAATCCAGGCTGGCATACAATCATGAAGAATACTTCCTCGTGACCAATCTGACACTCTTTAAAACTACCATAAAAGTTTTAAAAAAAAATACAGGAAAATGTCAACCTTCTTTAAAACTACAAGAAGCAATTTTTTTGTTTGTTTTTCAGACCTGGATCAAAAAGATTACTCTGTGTTCTAAACACTGCACTTTTGCAGCCAGCAGTGAAAGCATTAAAATGAGAATATTTCTGTCCTGAATTACTGTGAATTTACCATCTGCAGAGAGGGAAAGGCTCAGTTGCCTTCCACAGTTCACATACCAATGGCCTGGTTCTGCCTTTAGCTAAATTCCACTGGATTTCCACTGCTGTCCAGTGAGGCCAAAACTGTTCCTGAAATATCTTCCCAACATGGAGAAAAGTCAGTCAAAAATGTACTCAGTACGAAAACAAGTCTCCTCCTGCCCTACCATGCTAAACATTTAACTATTTCCATGTACTGAAGACTTGATAAATCTAGAAACCATGGCCTTGGTATAGTTTCCATTCACTGTAAAAGTTATCTTTTCCCTGCTTCATAAAATAGGTAGAAGACCTTCCGTCTGGAATCTGAAAATCATGATCGTTAACATTTTTAATCTTCTTCCAGCAGGTGGAGGTAGATGTGTGCTAGATTTCCTTTGGGAGAACAAGTGAGATATACAGCTCAGAAAGCACTTCTGCGTGCATCTAAACTATTTGCAATATTTACTATAAGATCTACTGGTTCCCTTTATTTATGGCTCACTGTTGTTTTCTTCTCAAAACAGCTGAGGGAATGAAGAAGAAAAATCTTTCTGTATTTGAGATGTGAAAACACCTTGTCTCCCTTGGATCCTTGGGAAACCTTGTGTGGATACAATTAAAAATTCATCACAAAGTTGAAAACATTCCTAGTACTCTTTATGTGTTGTCTCTAATTTCCAGCTTCTTCCAGAGTCTCAGTTTGGAGATGGAAAGTCAGAACTCTGCTGGAAAATGCTTTTTTCCAGAAGTCTTCTGTCTTATAAACAAGGGGCAAATATTTGAGGTAACAGCAGTTTGATCACATCTGGAAAGCCCATGTGAGGCTTTCTTTATAGGCTTCTTCCCTTCGCCTCACCCTTTGCTTAAAACAGTCATGAGAAGGAAGAGTTTCAGGAGACATTCTCCCTGTGGGTTCCCTCAGACAACTCTTTTTCAAGTTTCAAGCTACCTCCATGAAATTATTGGTGTCCAGGCACATACAAGAGAGGGGTCACAAACCTTGTGGGGAGGTCTCTTAGGGAGCTTTACCTGAACAGACTTCACTGGGTATGGAAGGGGCTCTCTCCATTAATGACTCAGATGCTCAACTCCAAACATTCCTATCCCACGTTGATCAGATAATGATCTTTAAAAAATTATAACTGCCATCACAATGGAGAGCAGCAGAAGCTGAAGACGGAAATTCCTGGAGGATTTGTGTTCCAACCTGAAGGAATCCTTGGCTTGTCAAGGGGATTAGGGTGAGCCTAAACAAGGCTCATCCGCATCTTCTCATGGAAGTCATTTGAGTACATTTGGGGCAACGAAGATTTTTCTCATCGGGTTTCATTTGCAGCCCCCTTTTGATAAGAGCTTTCCCTGGAAAGCCTCAGTTGTCAGGGTTAATGGCTTAAGCGGTGTTGATAGATGCTGTTTATGTTGGGTGAGGGGGTTCAGGTGGCCCAGTCTAATGTAAGCTTTCCGTCAACTGTAAACAGCAGCTTTTTATGTCAGAGCGGTGTTTCTGCCTTTTGACAAAGCATTAACAGATCTATGAAAGGAAGAACCCAGGGTGACGACAGTGGGAAGAGCAAAGAGGTTTAATAGGTCATTTCCACCACAAATTCTGATAATTTGACAAAGTAGAATGTCTTTGCTTCCAAAGCCCCAGAGAGAGTTCACATCCACCATATTCTGGCTCCTGTTCTCAGCTCTGCTCCAGGAGCTGCAGGGAAATTTGTGGTGGTGTCTTTGCCAGCTGGGAGGAAAGGTCTTTCTGCTCTCTATGCCTAGACCTCCCCAGTCTTATGGTGAGCTAGTGGAGGATCTGCCTTTGACCACAGCCTTTTCCTGAGGCGCTCATTTAAAAATGGCTTGGCTGAAATGGGCCCTGCCTGGGAGAGTATTTCCTGTATGGATTCAGTGGAAGCTTCCCATGTGTTGCCTGCAAGCAGAGCTATTCCTAGTCTGTTAGATCTGTGATGACAATCACACTAAATTAAGCCTTACACTATGCCTGTGGTCTGGCATTAGGACATGACACCTTGGCTGGTATCTTCAATATCTGGTCCCACCCAGAAGTGAGAGAGATCCAAGACTCTTTGGCTTACAAGATCAGGCAGTTATGAGGAGGATTGGCCACTGGCCCAACATAAGAGCAGAGTGAATGTGGAGCTGTATACCATGTGATGCAGGAACACCATCTTTTCTCTCACATTCCCAGACCCAGTAGCTGGATATGCAGAAAGGAAGAATGCTGTGAGCCACACTCTTTGCTCCAGGAGGGCAGACTTTTATACATAGGGATGAACATTCAGTCAAGAAGGGCAGTGTGAGCCTAGTAGTCCTCCTAAGAACAGAAGAGAAAGGCCTATGTGAGAGATGCAATTAGTTTTATTTTATTTATTAATTTTATGCAAAACAATTTAGAGGGGGAAGGAGGAGGAAGGGGTTCTGTAGGAACTGTATAATTTTCTATTTCTGTGAGAAATGTATAGAACTTACTGCAACTTGTGTACTATGAAGACACCATCTATACACCAAAAAGCTTGTGATGAAAAGCTAGGTTTTCAGCAACATTATTTACCCTTTTACCTCAGCCACCAGTAAAGGTAAATCCTGTTTTAGAGGGGAACAGTGTGATGGTGCTTGTGTAATCCAAGGTCCCCAATGCCTTTTAGCCTGGGAGCATCTTGGAAACTTTAATGTATTCGGAGCCCACTCAAAGGATGAAGACCTTAAAAACCTGTGTAAATGTGATGGTAGGTAAATAAATTTGGTCAGGTTTTGCCAAAGCCATGTTTACCAAGGGCACTTGAATGTGGTGAAGTTAGAAAGGTACTTGGGTCTGCTCCAGATCTCTCTCTCTGCTGTAGCAAAGACCCCAGCAGGGAAATGGCAAGCTGTGTGGACAGTCTCCTTTTATTGGATGCAGACACTGAGATTAGAGAAAAATCAGAGACAGAGAGGTTTTAATGAGATCACACGTCACAGCCTCACTTACTCCTGACTCTGTGGAGCATCCTGCTTCCCAGTGAGGTCTTGCCTACCTTTGCTCTACCAAAAAAAATCCAAGCAGAGACCACCACTTGCATCTCTTTCTTTTTGCCGGGATCTTTTCCATCACCTGCAGGCCTTCAGGATAAGATGGAACTTATCTTTATCACCATTTATTATTGTCATCGGCTGATGAACTGGCAGGAGAACAATCTGGCGGAGCAGTGAGTCTGCTGAGAAACGACCAGTGGGAGGGCTGGGTGAGACAGCAGCGGACTGTAATCAGGCTTGCACCATCTGATTTTGCTTCTCTTATGCTGACAGATTCTTGGCTGAGACCCAGTAACTTGTAGAGGGTAAAGGACGGCAGCTAATATTTTGGCATGGGAATTAGCAGAGCTATCCCGAGATGGCATTGCAGGATGTCAGAGAACCATCACCTCAGAGGGCTGCAAGGTGGTAAAAATGTGGCTTACAGGGTTAAGCCATGTTAGAATGAACTTGCTCTGCCAGTCCAAAACAGCTGAAAAGTCTGTTATCTCCATTTATTAGTTTAATCCTTTAATCCACCTTGCTGTCCAATTAGATTAATGAAACTAGAATCCTATTTCCAGCTTGACCTGTGTTATCACACTTATAAAATGGAAATAAAGGTATTTATGTGTCTGAAAGGGGCATGGACGTTCCTGGGTTAAGACTGCCACACAGTTTATTTACTGAGGGCTGAATAGCTCATTAGTGACCTGAAGAGCATAGGAGGGCTTGGGGGACTAATCCACTGTCGGAAGACAAGGCGGTGTTCACACTATGATGTTGCCTAACAAAAATGTTAATGGTTCAAAGGAGAATTTATTGCTTTGCTCAAGTGCTCCTGAACTCAAGGATTATTATTATTATTTTTTAAATACATAATGGCTGTGGCCAAACTTCTTTATACATGAAGAAATGGATCTGCTTGCAAGCAGGATCTTTGATAACTGTTTAATGGAAATCAGTGAAATGTTTTGCTGGCACGTCTGCAGGACTTTCCTTAAATTGCTAGAGGTGTTCAGATGAGTTTCCCTGACAAGTGCTGACACTCTTTCTCTCTTCTCTTGGGCCAGATTCTGATCCTGTGACTTAATCTCCAGAGCATTTTCACTTCAATAGTCCTCTTGACCAATGAGACTGTTTATGGAGAAAGGCCAGTGCTGAGCCACTCTTGACACCAGCAACTTTTGGAAGTCAATGGGATTGAAAGAGTAACTAACTCACCAGAGGAAGACTTCTCTGAAAGAACTCCCACCCTCTACTTTATACAGTGCCTGAGGTGCATATGTCTATCTCAGCATCAAATAAAAACCTGCTCTGTTCCGAAGCACGCTAGGTCAGGAGGCAAAAGTGGTTAAGGGATTTGGGAGACCTTTGTTTAATTCTGTGCTCTAAGAATGATTCCCTGCATGACCCTGAGGCAGTCCCTTAACCCTGCAGTGTTTCATTTATAAAATGGGCAGAGTATCACAGCATTCCTACACAGGAACGCATCAAGGAGAAAGTGTCAGAGACTATGTTGTCTTTCACGTCCTCGTTAAGATAAGATACCATGGAAGCCATAAAAGCTTATAATCAATTGAAATGAAGCTCTGGGGATACTCTCTGTTTCTTTATTTCTCTCTGAGCATTATTTGCACTAATAGGTAGAGGGCACATGAAAGGTCTACTATTTTTTGGACATTTCTCAACTCCTGACACTTGTTCTTTGCCCCCACAGTCTCATTGCTACATCTGAGATACTACATGGTAAATCTACCCTGAAACACATTTTTTTAGTTGCTCTGTACTCTGTGATCTCTGAACTAACATCTGTCAGAGACTGCTGCTTTGGTCAAAGCCACAGGAACATGAAGTAACACACAGCTTTCTTATTCTGAAAAAAACTGGTGTGGGAATGACATGAGCTCACCCACCACTTTTGTACCGGGTAAACAGCTCGCAAATGGAATTTAAGAAAACCAACCAAACAAAAAAAAGGGTTCTTTTGATTGCAAAGGATCCTGGGGAAAACTTTATAAAAAGTCATAGTGGTGAACTGTTTCTAGGCAAGTTTCTGACAGTCATTGTTCGAAGATAAACCTTGCTCCTGCAGACTAGTATTCCTGAACAAGCATTTTCTGGCACAAGACCTTTCTCACAGAGACTGATTTGATGACCCATAGCCTGTAAAATCATAGAATAATTTAGACCGGATGCCAGCTTCAGAAATCTCTGGTCCAGCTCATGCCTACACGTTCCACCAGGATCTGTCTGCGGAAAAGGAAAGATGATACGATGAGATAACTTTGAGAACTATAATACCAACATCTTTGATGATTAGAATGGTTTTATTGCTTTTCCTGTTAGGGAAATTAATAAAGGTGTCTTCACAAGGGAGCAACATCCAGTGGATTGGGAACAAGGAATTAACAGCCAGACCTTGGCTCTGTTTTGAATATACATTCCCTTGCTGTATAATGTTGAATAGAACAATTGTTCTTTTTGAATTGCCTAATGAAAATGCTATCATCATCTTCAGCAGCAGTAACAGAGACCTTTGTCTGGTGGATAAAACATTTCCCAGGGGTCGGGAATCCTGATTCCAGCTCTGACGTCTGCTTGCTCTGTCACCTCAGACAATGCACTTTAGTTCTGTGTCCTCTTTTTCCCCTCATCTGCAAAACAACCTTTTAGATATACTGATGAAAATCTCTGTGTAAGAACTCAGAAGATACAAGTTATTTTATTAATTGGGAGTATATTTAGTTCTGCTTGAATGACTGGATTCTTGACATAAAAACCCTGGAAAGCGAAACTTTTTCTTGAAACAAAGTCAGGCGGAAACTGCCAGAGAAGCAGCATTTTTAGCTTTTAGTAAGCCTGAATCCTACGTGACTTGAAAAGTTCTAGGTTTACTGAAGCCCAAGCTCGGGGCTTGGTCAAGTGAGCAAGTTGTCCCTTCTCTTTGCAAAACTGAGATAGTTCTCAAAAGCTGAACTGTCGCAAGGATGGTCACTTCCAAACCAGGGCTCCGAGCACAGTCTGACTGCTCTCTCTGGCTGCTGGGCTCACACTGACATTAGGGACAAGAAGCACGTGACAGTCCAGAAGGAGTTATGAGCAGAGAAATGGGGTGATAAGTTTCCATTTTTATTAAACATTCAGTTTGGCTCAACAAGTAAATGCCACTGGGGAAAACCTCTCAGATCCTACATCTTCAAATATGCTGAGGTCAGGCTCTGCTCTTTGGAGGAATCTAGACACAATATTAAGTGTCTTAAGTTCTGTTTTGAAGCTGATTTTGAAGCTGATACACATGGAAACAGCACGTTCTGTCATTATGCCTGAAAGGGCACAGACATCTTGGGCAAAGAAGTGGGAGAGGACCTCTGTCCTATGTAAATGACACCTTAGCACTCTCTCAATCAAGGCAGATGACATGCACATGCGGAGTGACTGCACAACAGATCTAGAACATGGCCCTTTTCTAGAACATAAACCAGCCATTTCCAGATGGAGGAAGAACAAAGGAGAAAGACCATAATTGGATCTCACTGTTTGTGGTTTTATTTTCTCCCCTCCCTTGGCTCTCTAATGAGAGTCAGCAATTTGAAGAGTTTGTGGACATAGTGTTCGCTGGAGGAGCTTTCATTTCATGGTTCCCCATTTGTGCTCATTGCCAACTTTACAGCTAATTGAAACAAAACTGAGCTTGTAGATTAAATGGCAACCCCTGGGATTCGTTTCTGCAATTACCAGCCCTCCTCCTAGACAGATTCTAATTCAATAGCAAGTTCCTGGACCCACATACAGAAAACACTGGGAAAAATCCCACTGCCTGGATGACATCAGAGTTAACTCTGTCCAGTCCATTACAGTCCCTGCAGTCCTTAACAGCTGTAGGCGAAACCCCAGGCCTGCTGAAATCTGGGAAATTTGCCATCAGCTTCATATAGTTAGATGAAGGCTAGGATTTCACCTTGGAAAACGTAAGGAACTGTCTTTTCTTGACAGCACAACATTTCCAGCTTCATAGCTTGCCCTGCGATGGCTTAAGTTTTACAGAGTGCGTTTTCCCCTGGTGTGGTCAAAGCTATTCATGCATTTCATAAAAACACATGCTTAGCTTTGGACCATAACCTTTTGCAAACCGCTAGCAGATATCCCTGTCCCCAGACTGAATTCCCTGGGTGAGAAGAAAGAGGGCTACAAAATGCAGCATTTGCAAAAAGCTTTTTGAAAGCAGTTTCCAAGGGTTAAAAAGAAACCAGTTGACTCTGAACTACTTTCACCAATGGATACTCAATTTGAAAAGTATTCACAAATCAGGGAATGAATACGTGGTTAAGCAGATTCATAATGTGATCGCTAGACAAGAACAAAGTTGGCTTTTGCTGTATCTTCTCATTGGTAAATAGAACTACAGAAAATGCACACTGACTGGCAATGATTTCTACTACCATATCCGTTTCCATGGTGTAAAGCAAAATCCATCTGCCAACTCACTGACAAACTTTCTCCACTTCTAATTGAGTTGAACCTGCTCTCGTTCCAGACCGTGCAGCTGGAGAATTAACATGATGGAACAGAGCAGGAACCAGCCATATCTAGTTCTGGATCACCTTTTCTTGCCCTCTTTCAGCTCACCAGTAGGAATTTAAGCATGGAACAAACCCTAAATCGCTCTAAGTGATGTTACAAGCCAAACAACCATTGGCTCGGCCCTGGAAAACAGGCAGTTTTCATCCAGCTTTTCACTGAACATCAAAGGACATAGTAAAACTGGAATAGGTATATGGGAGAGAATGGCTGCAGAACTTCTGAGTGAGAACGGACTATGATGCTTGAAAGCAGATATGCTCAAGGTCTATAAAACTACATGGTGTATTGAGTGAATGATGAGGGACGGACAGTACCTTGCAAGTTCTGAGAGCTGCAGAACATCAGCTGGAATCAGCTGGAGGTGGGTACAGAGCAGAAGCAGGGAGATACATCTTTACACAACTGTAGAAACAGTTAAACTGTAGAGTTCTCTGCCACATGTCAGCCATTTCCATGGGCTCAAAAGTTAGTTAGACAAAAGCATGGAAAAAAAATCAGTTGCAGAGGTATCAAAAATCAACAGATACTACTTCTGGCTCAAAGCCTCTGAATCACAATTTCCCACAGGCTGAGAGAGAACACCTTGGGGAAGTATTGATATCATCTGCCTTGTCTTTATACTTTTCCCTGGACATCTGCTATAAACTACCAGTGCAGACAGGATCCCTAAGAAATGGGGTATAAGAACATAAAAGCTGTCACCCTGGGTCAGTCCAAAGATCCATCTGTGCTCACAACCAGACACTTGGTCATGCTGAAGGAGGCAGCATAAGAAGGAAATCCATCCCTGCTTCTCTCAGCAACTGCCCCCTGCCACTCAGGTTCTCACAATCTGCAGTGTAAGGACATTCTGAGAAAGAGACTGGATACAGATGTTTATTCACCTTGATAGATTTAAAAAAAGATTGAACAACTCCAATGGGAGGGAAATCCACTTATGATTTCAGTCTTTTCATGAGTGCAGCTGCCTGAGCATCTCTGCCTTCCTCTCTGTCTTCTTTCTAAAGCATTGACTAATTTAATGAAGCACAATGGAGATGGAGAGCTCAGTGATGCTATATTTCTCCACATCTTGTGGAAATAGTCAGGTAGAGGGGGATGAAATCTTATTAGCTCTCCCAGGGAGAGGAAACATGCTCAGCCTTACCCCTATTAGACATCAGAGAACTCACACAGGGTGGTATGTATTGGAAAGGTGGCAGTATGTGTTCTGCCCTCACAGGGTAATTGGTTTTGTTGTTGAGTTGGCTGCTGAGACCTGGTCCATTTGCCCAATTCAGTCCACACTGGGCTTTCCACATATTTTCTCCAAAGCCCTGTTTATGAAGACAAAAACAGGGACTTGGCAGCTGCCATGCAAATGTCACATTTTATGAGCAAGACAATTGCTGTAAAAAGGGCTTTTTTTCCCTTTTTTTTTTTTTTTTTTTTGGCAGGCTTTCAATCCATGGCCTGGGTCTTCATGCCCCCCGGCTTCCCACCACACAGTACAGAAATGGACACTGCAAATTTCTGTCTGAGGCCAGCCTTGGCAACAGAGCCAACAAGAAGAGAAACAGCCTGTGCTCTAATAAGTAAAATATTTATGTCTTGCTTTGGCTAACATACCCTCTCTCAATAAAATATTTTTCCCAGGGGGGAATCTATGAAAGAGAGGGGGTTCCTTTATTATGTCCCCAAATCATTCTTTTCTGCTTCCCTTCAAAAGCCTCAAAATCAAAGGACACTGTACTCTGAAGCTTTTTGTTGTGATTCTTGACTTTGTTATCATTAGTTATTACAATCATTATATTGATTACCATTATGAGTTCTCAAGAGGCCCCAACTAATCAGCACCCCATTCCAGGAAACGCTCTGACAAATCTCTCACAGCATATGCATACACAAAGCTCGTAGACTGAAAAAAAAAAAAAAAAAAAAGAGCTAAATAGACTATTAACCCGTTCCCATGCCAGGGAACTGCAGCATGGAAAACTTAAGCTGTTTAGCAACAGTCACTGCAGGAGCCCAGGTCAGAGAGGCAACAGGGCTCTTCACTGATGCTTTAGCTGAATAAACCAGCTTGGTCATTTCTCACTGCGTTTCTGCCACCAGAAGAGATCCTTGAGGGATTCTTCAGCCACAGAAGAGTCATCGACGGTGTTCTGCACTTTAGCTCGTTGCTAACCTCCCCACCAGTCAGTGCTCCAGGTTTACAGCTAGAATAACCATTATTTAGGGCAGGCCCTCATTCAGGTGCAGGGTTACTGGCCTGACACCCTGCTGGGAACTTCAACTCCTGTGCATCAGGACAGACAGCACTACCCCAGACAGTGACTTGTATCACCTCCCTTATTTAAGGGAGGAGACAGAACTCCTGTATCCACCCAAGTGAAAAGGAATACTCTGAGCTTTGGTACAGCAAGATTTTGCCTTGGAAAGCTATAGATACACATTTGAATTTTGATTCCTACGAAGATGTGACCATCTTTGAGATTCTTTGTCAGGAAGTGTAGTGATAGGACACAGGGTAACGGTTTTAAATTGGAAGAGGGGAGATTTAGATTAGTTATAATAAGGGAAATGTTGGTTTGGAAAGGGTCCAGCGGAGAGCCATGAAGATGATTAGGGTGCTGGAGCACCTCTCCTATGAAGGCAGGCTGAGAGAGCTGGGGCTGTTCAGACTGGAGAAAAGAAGGCTCTGGGGAGACCTGAGAGCAGCCTTCCAATATCTGAAGGGAACCTACAGGAGAGCTGGAGAGGGACTCTTTTGTCCATAAGTGGAGTGACAGGACAAGGGGTAATGGTTTTAAACTGAAAGAGGGGAGATTTAGATTGGATATCAGGAACAAATTCTTTCCTGTGAGGGTGGTGAGGCACTGGAACAGGTTGCCCAGAGAAGTTGTGGATGCCCCATCCCTGGAAGTGTCAAGGCCAGGCTGGATGGGGCTTTGAGCAACCTGCTCTGGTGGGAGGTGTCCCTGCCCATGACAGGGAAGTTGGATCTTTAAGGTCCCTTTCAATTCTAACCATTCTGTGATTCTATGATTCTATGATTCTATGATCTACTGAGCAACTGTCAGTCACTAACCAAAAGAGACATCCTTGCCAATCTGAAGTTCCTCTTCCCTGTTTTGCTATAACTGTAATTAACAGGGGATTAATATGAAGGGAGGCAGCAGCCACCTCTGCTCTTGTAGAGGTATCTCCTCCTCAGAAAGCTTTTTGACTGCTGCTTACCTGGATTTCAGATTAACATCATATGCACTTCCAGATCATTCTTTGCCATCTACCTCTAGGTCCCCATTTCCATAACATCACAGATCTTAATCAACTCTGGCTTTATGTTTACAATACCTATGTGTGAATGCATGAACCTTTGTTCTTGGGCTAAACAGATGAAACATGATTTCTTTCCTTGCATCAGGCCATCTCTGCAAAGCTGTTGCACCTTGGCCTTGAGAGTTTCCAAAAGGCAGCTGCAGGACAATCCAGGAGGCACAGTTGTGATTTGAGCTAGCCCTAATTAGACCCCCAAAAGTATATACATGACAAATACTAGGAATGTCTAATCTTGGAAAAGATTTCAGTGGTGACTCTTTATTATATCACAGAAGATCCAACTCAGTTATAAATCCCTAGTCACCTGACTGCATTATATTCTTGTGATGGAAATCCAGCCACCAGCTCTCAGATGGCAAAACCCTGCAGATGTCACTTACTTCAGCTCTGTTTGAACTAATGACCTCAAAGCAAAGGTCTCCACTTGTGCCTACTATATTGCAGACGCGTGCAACCTCTCCTTCTTAGTTGCCATCCTCCCAGAAACTGTGGTACGGTGGGGAGGAGGAGGGAAGGAAAACAACAAATAAAACCAGCTCCAGACTCTGTTACCTCTAAAGGAACCACAAGAGGAAGAGTCTCATGGATACCAATGGCAAAAACACACACAAATTGGAAGGAAAAGAGAAAAGAAAACCCTATTTGGGATTTTAAAAGAAGACTTGAGTATACACACACAATACCCTTTGGCAAAGGAGCCCAGGCCGGAAAGTGTTGCAACTCCAACATGCTGTGCTCAGAGAAGGTGTTAATGGTCCAGCCATCCTGTATTATTGTACACAAACAGGAGAGGCCCTGCAGAACTGTAGGGGTCTTTAAGATCCCCACCCAGATGGAAAGAGCAGAGAGAGTTATGTAGGATTAACGCAAGGGGAGAGGAAGGAAAGGGGTGAAGGGAAGGTAATGTCCCCAGTACTAGAGAGCTCTGAGTGAACAAGGCAGGTCTGTTGTGTCTCACACATTGAAATGGGGATGCTCTGGCTGCTTCCCCGCTCACATCTCAGTCTCTGCACTCACAGTGCAGGATACCAGAGTTGCCCTCCTCTCTGGGACTCTCTGGACCAGACCTGCAATTTACCGATCAGCTGCATTTAGGATCACCAGTTCCAAACTCCTTTAAACTCCCAGTAGGAGTCAGAGGTTTCAGGCACTTTGCTTGGAAGGAACCACCCAAGATGTGTTTGCAGCTGATGCCTGTAGCTGTGGTGTCTCCAGTATCTCATGATCAGAGATACTGACTCTTATGCTTGGGGAAATACTGAAAAGGTCGTGACACTGGCCTTTGTGTGTTTGCTTAATGAGAGCTAGGGAAATCTTCACCCAAGTGTCAACCTTCCTAGCCCTGCAACCACACACCAAAATCTTCATATGGCTATGAGGTTCCAGCACAAACTTCTGGGTGGAAGCCAGGAGAGTGCATACTTGTGGTCTGGGAATTCACATGCAACACAGAATGGGTGGTATCTTCCCCAAAGCCTGCCACCACAAACACAATGGGATACCCAAGAGCTGCTTTGCTTTACCAGTGATGCCGTAACAAAATCTCACATCCAGAAAAAAGAATTGGTTACATCCAAGTACAGGCTACAGCTTTGTAGGCATTAATGCTGAGAGAAGAGACATTATTAGACTGCACAGGATCACAGGGTGTGGCTGATTCTTCACAGTCCAGAGGCTTTAATAAATATTGAAGTTTTCTAAATCAGCCACAAATTAAATGGGCTTAGATGAAAGAAACACTCAATGAAATTCTGCTAGCTAAGCTCTAGAGGAGAGCTGTTAGTGATAGTATTGGACACTCACAAATCTCTACTGCAACACATAAAGTTCATGTATAGCCTGCATAACCAGCTGCTAGGAGAGGTATTTCATGTCCAGGATAAAATACTGCTGAAAATTCAAACAATAAGCTGAATTTCTGAGGAGGCCAGTACTGGCTTTCACATTTGCAGACATGATTCATCACCACCATCTCTACAAGAATTCTTCTCAGAAATGTTTGGAGACCATTTTTAACTGGACTGTTGAGGAGCAATTCCGGAGTTATAATCAACTGCACACTACAAGGCAAAGTGCTGGACTGTTGAACTCATGTACAATTTTCCTGTGGATTAGATCAAATTCCTGATGTAGGAAAAACTATTAGGGCCTCTGTTCTGTTTTCACTTCTGAGAGCTTAACACACATGTTACTGACTTCAACCAAGTGATTTCCAACATATACCTGTGAGAATGCAGGATCAAACCACAATGTGTTATGTTTCAAAATATTTTTTCACAATAAGTTGGTTTAGTGAACTCACTTTTCACCCCTAGAGAGCTGCCTGTAATGAGATCATGCAGAGAAAAGGTATGGAGTTTCACCCTAATCTCCAGGAGACAACAATATCCAAAAATCTCCAGGAGACAACAATATCCAAAAATCCTCTCTCAAATCAGTAGTACTTTAGGTTGCGGAGCACTACCATCTGTGGAGGTAATTTGAAGGAAGGAACGAGGTCAGAATTTCAACTGTCATGTGAAGATTTGGAGAGCATCCTTGGAGCATCAGGGGTGCTCTAAGGATACGTTTGCTCCCAACTTAGAAAATTCTTCAGTCTGTGCTTTTCCTAAAGCCTCCCTGCCTGGACTCTCATGGATGTTTGAGCAATTTTTCTTATTGCCCTTTTTTTTTTTTCTCTACTTTTGTTTAGAAAATAAAAAGGTCTTTGGAATCATATTTTCTAATAGCAACAACTTCAAAACGTAGCATGAAGGCAGGACCACATTTAATATCTTACTGTGGATAAATCTGTTGCAGAAAGCAGCGTGACAGGTTGAAATCAGGCACTGGATAGATCAGAAACCAACTGTATTGCTAGAAAGAAACAAGAATCATAAAATCAACTCTCATAAAATCGTGCAGCAAATTATTGTGATCAGATCCAACGTTCCAGCTAACAAATCTGTGAAGGAAATCGTTTGTCCCTGCCCTATCCACATCACTCCAAGATTTAACTGGCGTATTTAATCCTTCATTTTCAACACTAACATTTTACATTCAAGAAAAAAAAAAAAAAAGAAGTGGTGTTCGTTAGTTCTAATTAAATTACATGCTTTATTTTTTTAATTAAATAGCCTAAAAGGAAATAAACTGGAAGAAATATTCTAACAAATGATTTAGAAGTATTTCATATGTATCTAAGAGGGAAGCCAAATATAAATTGACAGCTTAGTGCAAGAGAACTTCAATCTGGGTTTTATTGCAATAACAAAAGTGCGTATTTAAAAGCCTTCACACAGAGCATCTATTCAGAAACAAGCCCGAAGACAGTCAGGGAATTAAAAAGAGGATAGTGTTTTGAATTAATCTAGAACATTTTTGCGGATTAGTTTACAAGCCCAGAATGCCTCAGGGGGCTAGGGAGAGCACAGAGCACTGAAGTCAGAGGGATCTGTCTTTTTCCTGTTGCTGGTGATTAGTTCATATCTCTTTGACACCATGTTTACAAGCCCCTAATTGCCTCATTAATACCTCATTATTACTTAGAAAGTGAAGAAGCTTTTAGCTTTGAAGCTGCTTTGCTGCACTTGAAGGCAAATATAGGGTGAATTCTGAATGTGTTGGTACTAATTAAAGTTGAAGTCTGTTTCCTGTTGCTTGTGGGTGGGTGTTAATAGCTTCAAAGAAAAAATTAGGCTTCAATTTATATGACACGCCTCCTAATTTACACACATAGGAATAAGTGCAAGTAAGAAGCCCATTCCTGCAAACTGGATTTACAAAGGGATGCAGATCCACACGTCTATTTTCTTTTATGCTTGTAACATGTGGACCAGACTCTACGAACACTCTTTCACTCTGTATCAGAATGTCTGGTACAGACCGAAGCTGCCAGTTCATTCCACACAGATATAGCACGTGCCTTCCCATGTTGTCATGCACGTACAGGGCACCATATTCTCTTTTTGCACCAGAATAAGGAAGAGAAAACAATTAATCACTGTGTAAAATTAACCTGGGTCCATCTGCCCCCATCTGCTCTGGATGGACATTGTTTCCAGGCAACCTTAGAAAAGTTTGGTTCAAAGCACAGCTAAAGTTAAGGCAAAGAAAACTCATCTCGCGATCTTTCACTTCCAACCATATGTATTTTTTTATACATATATGCATATGAATTTAAAAGTGAGTATACATGTATCCACGCAACACACAGCATATCGCTGCATTCTTCCTGAAATATGTCTGAAGCTGAGATCTTTGAACAGGGATCCAATTTTCAAGCAACTCCGCACAACTATTTCAGTATACATATTGCAAATATGCCAGCGACCACAATTATGGTTACTGAAATATCATATAAATGAATAAACGAGATGTTTAGAACCTCACTTGGGCTGTGGAGATGTACTGGCTGATGTTTTCAAGGAATTTTCTTTCAGCCTCAGACAGAAAAGAGACAGAGCAGACATCAACCACAACAAAATCATTTCCATGGGAAATTTTAAAAAGAATTTTGCTTTCTTTCAATTAGCTTGTTTTCAGGGGTCTAGGGGATGTAGTAAATGGAGAAGGGGGAGAAGGGGAAGGAAAAGATACCCATTTTTGGTAAAAGCATTCAGTTTCTTAATAAGAATTTTGGATGAGAAAAATAGTGAAAAACAGTCTTAGCTGAAAGCAAATGGAAAACCTACACAGACTGGAAGATTTGGATAGAAAATTAAAATGTTTTCTATACAAATTGAATTCCCAAAGAGGCATTTTTCACCAGCATTGTTTTTCAGTGGTGGGGGCTGGGGGTGAGCACAGAAAAAAAAAAAATCAAAGTCTAATAGGTTGAACATTCCCCCGTGAGGTAGTCAGGACTTGGCTAACAGTTCCCAAGTCTCCGGGTTTAGCTCAGTCTGCTCAGAGTCACCTCTGATTAACAGGCCTTCTTGTCACAGGCCCAGGACAGCAGGGTCTTGGCTTCCCATTAGCACTCTCAAGGCAGAGCTCGGAACAAGTCAGCCTTTCACGTTCCTCTCATACCTTGCATCTCCTCTAAGAGCTGATAAAATTCTGACTTAATTTTATTTCAGCATTAAAAACAATGTAAAAATGTCAATAACATTAAATTACATACCTAACTTGGCAGCACTGTACATTCATGAATGTGAAGAATACAAACAAA
This sequence comes from Pedionomus torquatus, assembly GCA_013398155.1. Lineage (NCBI taxonomy): Eukaryota > Metazoa > Chordata > Aves > Charadriiformes > Pedionomidae > Pedionomus > Pedionomus torquatus. The sequence continues at coordinate 155,065 of VZRU01007844.1, forward strand.
AAACAGAAAATTTACCTAAAATTATCAATCTGAAACCCAGTCCACAAAATTGGTAAGGAAGGAACCCCCTCCTCCTGAGTTGTATTTACAGTGTCTTTGATTTATATCAAACATCTAAAAAAGTATTAAAACAAAAATAATTAAGGCAAGCCAAATCATTTTCTTGCCAACACGCAAAGTTTGTCCGACTGGACATATTGAGGCTATCAATCGGTGGTGTGTATTTATAACCTAGTGCTCAGACAACTTGGAACGACAAATGCAAACAGCCACAAAGAAGTCACTTTGTTCGCTTGGCACAAACAAATCCCTGAGATGAAAAGCAGCCTGACGTTTATTTTGGGCCAAGCTTCCTCATCTGACGATCCACGACGTGGCACGGAAAGGGCAGTGTTACCAAAGGACACAAAGCACATGGAGATGCATCATTAGAGCAAACACAGACCAGGGTGCCAGATTTTGTTATTCTTGCTCTTCTTTCCCAGAATGGATGTCACTTTCCCTCCCTTCTTCTCCCCAAAGCACACTGGTTTGGAGCTTGGGGTTTCTTTTTTGTTTTTTTTTTTTTTTTTTTTTTTTTTTTTTTTAAGGACCAGGCTTGTCAGCACAGCCTGAAAAGCTCTTAGAGCTATAATTTAAAACTGAATCGTGTTGATTGAAAACACGGCTAGTATCTGAATGCAGACATGTCTGAAGACTTTCACATTCATAGCCAAAATGAAGACTGGAGAGGACATGATGAGATTTGCCAGAAATATTATAGCAAGCTCTGTGGGAGATAAGATCCACGACTGTGTACTGGTAGCAAGGAGACTGAGAAATACCCACCCAAAGCTCTGGTAGGTTCCCTTAACCACTGAGCCACAGAGACCTGTGCTGAGAAATAGAAAGAAAAAAGACACTGTGATAGCCAGTTACTCCAATACCAGATTTGAGGAGGAAATATCAGTGAGCTCTGCGTTGCTTTGATGTCAATATCTCATTTACCCTCCTATGATAGCAAAAGAGAAGCAACCAAGGTGAACGGGAGAAGCAAAGAAAATCCAGCAGAATGGTTATCCAGTGAAGATGCAGCTTACTGGATGGATAACACTTTGCCTTTTGTGGACAGTTAGCTAAGAGAAGGGTGGTGAGCTGACGGTTATCAAAAGATAATGAACAGAGGTTGCAGGACACCAGGTACAGTTTGGTTTCAGGAATACTGATTGAAGTTGCTTCAGTTCAAAGGGAGTATCTTACCATCTTCCATGGCTCCTTCAGGGGAGGATCTGGTAAGGTTTCTAGTCCTTATCTCAGTGAGCAGACACCAACACTGTGACTATCCAGTCACATTGTCCTGCACATGGATAATGGGAAGCCCAGCTGTTTGATGGTACGATGCCTTCATTCTTCTCATACCTTCATCCCCATAGATATTGCAGGGAGCTGAATGCATGAGAAAGTCTTAATAAAGCTTTAACCTTCTGATGACACTTAGGCTTTAAAAGGAGGGTCATAGGTGACTTGGGGTACTTTTCTCTCATTTCACTTTAAAGAAAAAAAGGATTTCCCACAGCTCCTTGAATGGCAGAATAGATATGTGTATATTTTTCAGTATATGGATTCAAAGCCTTGGTTTCTTTGGCAAAAGACCATATAAATTCTCATGGATTTGTTATTGCCTGCTATAAATTTACTACTCAGAAAGAATAATATTTCATTTGCTTTATCGTCAGTGCCTTTAAAGAGGGTGAAAATGGATTTAAGTCTTTCATTGGGCATCTTGATGAGGGCAGAGAAGAAATAGAAGAAGCCGCCAAAAAGGACACTTAAAGAATTAATATAAGGCTCCATCATCTATAACTCAGTTGATAAACTTAGGTCTCCTTTGCAATGAATTAGGATGCCAAGAGATTTGTTCCGTAAATTCTGTCCAGAACTTGGCAACACTACTTCTAAGAAAGCAAGCAAACTCCTAGGTTTAGTTCATGTAACCCCGGGGACTTAAGGAATACTTTCCATCTGAATGAGCAGAGGGTTTGATCTTACTCATGTTTGCTCTGCCTATTTTACACAGAGAAATAGGGGCAGTAGGGACAATTCACCAGCATAGGTAGGAACTGGACCTCAGATTCAAAAAATGTTTATGTATTCATGGGTACATACACAGCTTCATGGAAGTAAATCCACCAAGCTAATTCCATCTCCGGGGCAGCTCTACTTATTCCATGATCCTTTACTGTCTCCACAGCAACCTCTTTTAGAGCAGATGCTAGAGGGATCTTACCAATGTATCAGCCCCAAAATGAGATAGGCTTGGGATGAAGAGATCGGGACCTGGACTTCACTAGTGGGAGAGATCCAAGTGTGAAGAAATGTGTGCTTTGCTTTGTGTGATGATGTAGAGTGAAATCAAGGATTCACGCTGTTTGTGCTCTGGAGTTTCTCCAAAACTTATGTTCGGACCCAACTTGCCTTTATTTATCAAGGTTATTTAGCCTGAAGAGTCTGACCATGTAGCTACCACCACATTAGTATCTGAGATATATTAAGTTTATACTACAGAGCAAATTTATGACTTGAAAGCCTGATCCTTGTCATTGGGGATCCAAGATGCAGACAGATGAAGCAGTTTGCCCAATATTAAGAAAAGGGTGGGTTACAAAGCTGAGGATTAAAGCACAACCCCTGGGTCCCATGTGGCTGGCCAACTCCCAGGGTGACCCCTTCTCCAGTGACTGGAAGATCAGTGAATTGCTCTCTAAATGCTGCCAGTGTGAACTCTCTAAAACACAGCAAATGGGATTTTTCACACTTTGACTAATGAAAGCTTGGCACATGGCATGAAAAATAAAATCCTCACTGCCAGCAGCACATATATATATAATAATGTTTATTTCTACAGGATTTGTGAATAAGCAAGACATTTTTCATCCATGAAAGGCAGTTTCTGTGTGTATGTGTAAGTTAGCAACAACAAGAAAAACTATGACTGATGATCCCAATGAACATCATCCCAGTGAGATTCAAATAGTCGTAACTTTTTGCTTCCGAAAAGAAAGTCTCTTTTTTTACTTCATCCTGTAAACTTCTGGGTTTATTGTGGCCGTATTTCTCTGCTCTTGACAAAAATACATACATAATCCATCCTTTTGTTTCATGTTTATAGAACAGCTATCATCATAGGGCTAGGCATTTATAGATGGAGATTCAACAAAAGGATGTTCTCAGAAAGCACAGCTCAGATTTTACATTGCCTGCAAGATCTACTTCCATATGAAATCAAGGCTAGTTTCTGACAAATTGGGGAGAGCTCCTTCTGTTCTTTTTCTCCCTGCTTTCTTGGTGCTCTCCCCATGACCAATGCTAACACCAGGAGAGACTAGCCTAACCCCTCATGCAGGCAGACTAAAAGTGATCAGACACAAATTGGGACCAATGGTGTGCTATAAACACACATTCAAAAGAGACAGTATTTTCTCTTTATCTGCTGCAAGTGTTTTGGAAAAAGAGTGTGCTGGAAAAAAAACTCAGAAAATAGTGACTTCTGTAATAAACTGATATTGGGATCCTACCACGAGATGACCTGGCCACAAACTGCCTTCCAGTTCACAGCAAACATTCGATACCCGTAAGGATAGAGCTCAGCAGAGGAGCCCTTATAGGCATTTTAGGGACTTGCAGTAGTGTGAAAGGTTTACATTTTCTCAAGTGCAAAAGGATTACTGGGGCTATTGTAACTTTGCTTCAAAGAAACAAAAGAAGAGCTTTACAGTCCTGCAACAATCAGAAGAAATGTAAGAAGAGATAGGTAAGTTGTGATGTGCTTTAGCATAGCATAGCATCAGGTTTTATTTGATTAATTCTTCCCTACAGCTTGTAATGGATATACACAGTGTGATTTCAGGGCAGGAGTAGCTTCAAAGTACAATCTGAGTATCACAGATCCAAGCACGCACAGCGGGATCTCAAATATATAAGCCACTTTGAGTTACACAGGAGGAAGCAAAGGGGAAGATTACTATGATCTAAAGTGTTAAAGCTTCTTTCTCATGATTAAGCACATTTACATGTTTCACTCAAACCAGCGGAAGTTGTTTCCAGGGAACAGAAAGAAAAATGTAGGACTCAACACTATGTGTGTGGGTATACAATGTACATACATCCTGCTTCTCACCTGAGGCTTCCTAAAGATAGGGCAAAATCACGTTTGCGTATTTGGGCAGAGAATTAGCAGTGTTACAAGAAAATTGCACATATCAAAAAAGCCCCCTGGCATTTCCTCCTCTGGGAGAGGACAAGGGATAGCAGGTTTCTTCATAAAGGGAGGCAGCCAAATTTCTCCTGCAGCAGGTGCCCTAGAAGACCATGTACAGAGAGGGTAGTGCATCCTGGCTGCAGTTTGTACAGCAGCTCAGTGTTCAGGAAACCTTGCCACAGGCGGCATTGACATTGAGAGAGAGAATACCATCCCTGTGATGACTCTGCAAAAGCATTGCCACAGCACTGACATTAACTTCCAGTCTCAGCGTCTCTCGGCACCACTAGCAGTTCTGCCTAAAGATGATGTGAAGATGAGACGATAGAGGAGATCATCCAGTAATCTCTCTAATTTTATAACTTCTTTGCAAATCTGTTATTCTCCCTTTTTAATGGACTTATGACAACTTGGAAGGTCTCATGAAGTATTTGCATACAGGTCCGGAGGAGCAAGAATACATTTTGTTCTAGACTACTACTAAAAACCAGCATGCAGTTGACCAGAATCAAAAAGACATCTGGTGGACAAACAAAAGGCAGCCAGGGAATATCACTCCTTCCTATACTAACTGGTAAACTGGTACAGTCTTGACCATAATCTCACTCAGGAAGGATCTTGGACTTGAACATAGCCTTGGAAGTGTTGCCCATGCTTGATCTGAAACAGCAGGGAGTCTGAATGACCCTTCTCTGAAAGCTTCTCAGAGAAACTTGGCAGCTCAAGCATCTAACTACCTTCATGGGGAGATCACCTAAACCATCTCTGAGCTCCATAGCTCAGAAAGGTAAAACGGCTATTGTTGGAACAGCCTTCCTAGAATCTACCTGTAGGCCCAAAAAATGGGGACAGGACATGAAGGAACCACCTGAGCTATATTTGCTGATGCATTAAATATCCACCATGAGAAATTTTTAAGAACAGAGTAGAATAGCAGGGAAAGAAATAGCTGACTTTCAGAGAAGGTCCTTCCAAGGACCTACCTACCAAGGTGGTAGATGAGACTATAGCACCATCCAGGAATAGTATGGGAAAGAAAAATTTGGGCAAAGGATAGATGAAATAAGGTCAGTGGCTATTACTGAGTGCTCACCCGAGTCTCCACTCCTAAGTGAGATGGACATCTGCTTGGGATAGCGAAGGTCCCTCTGACCCAACTTTAGTCAGGCTAGATGAGATCCCTTCTAAACCTACTTGTCTAAGATTCATGAAACCCAACATAAAGACCCATATGGCACTTCAAGATCAGGAAAGTTCAGATAGTGGCTGATTTCTATTGTTAAGTTCACAAAGTATTAAGATAAATAATGGAAACTACTTCAGATGCTATTTATTTAGGGCAGTTTTGCCATGTGACATCAGAAAATATCTCAGGGTGGAATTTATTAACATAAAAATGGACGTGGTAAGACTTCGTGATCTATTAAACTTCCAGCTAACTAGACTTTTGTTTATCCAATCGACAGATGGTGTTTTTCTGAACTGGTTATGTTGATTCACAGCACTGAAGTAGTTACTGGAAAAAAGGACCATGAGTTTAATCAGGAGCAGGCCCATACACACACAACAAATGTAAGCCATACTCTACCATCTCCAAAAGAAAAAAAAAAGCAGCAGTTTTTAAACCAAATTACCAAAATATTGGCACATTTTGTATGTCTGTTATGCATGTTCAAAGGCCCCAGAACAGGAATGCTCTTGATAAATCAGCTACTTCAGACATATGCAAGAAGTTATTGCATTTTCTTGGAATATTCTGCTCAAAGTTAGGAGAAAGTCAGGCATAGACTTCTCTTTCAGAAGCACTGTCCTGAAGGGCTGGTTTAGCTGTTTTATAATAAAGACTCATCACACTTAAAAAAACCCTCTCAGACTTCTCATTAATAAATGCCAATAAACATAATACGATACCAAGGTTGTAGAAACCAATGGCAATTTAGAAACCAGGAAAAGAAAACAGTCAATGACAATAAAGAGCAGAATGTTAAAAGGACTCTTGAGCAGCTGAACTCCCAATCATTCCCCAAACATGAAAGAGGTTTGAACTGTTTATGAAATTAAGTGGAGCTTCTGTAAATGCACTCTGAACCATGATGAACAGGAAATCTTTTTGCTTATTAGGCCTCAAGGAGATAACATATTGTCCTAAAGAAACAGCTACAGCCTTTTCTATACACCAGGGAGATTATTCCTGTTCAGGTGGATGAGTTGCTTTCAGAGCTTTTTTCCATCATCTCCCTGATCTAATATGTTTTAGAAGTGGAACAGTGGTATTCTGCTTAAGTTGCACACAGATGATCTTGGAGATAGGATCTACCATAGAAGGACAACAGAGGAGGACAGACTTCTGCCTCCATGGGCTCAAATTCAGAATATCTTTGGGAGGATGGGAAAAAGGACTGAAAAGCATGTAATGGAGCATTAATAGTACTCCCTTATCCCATAATTTTGTGTGTGTGTATCTCTCTATATATGCATATGTATATATAAACACACTAATATATATAAACACACACACATAGATACATACACTTTCCTATGTGTGTGCATATGTAATACTATATACATACACAAGCGCAGACTAAACTTTATACAGAGGGAGAAAGCATACCAGGGTCTGACACTGGGAAAGGTTTTCTTCAGCATATTTACACGCCTAGTCTCAGGCAGGATGTGGTCTGTCATTGCAGAGGCCACAGCACAAGGTGAGACTTTGCAAAATGTAATACAAGCTATTAATGCTGGTTGGTCTGCAGAATTCATACCTAGTCCTTAGAAAGGAGGATGTTAGGATTGAGAGGGGATTTTCTTCAAGAACTAGATCGATTGTTTCTGGAATGGTGAGACAAAAGACCCTGAATTGGACACAAAAGGACAAACAGGCACAAAAATATAAGACTGACTACAGTGACTACATCATACTGGTTGCAACACATGGGATAAAAAAAGATGGGAAACGTTAAAACAGATGTGATCATACAGCAGTTTTGGTGTGACAGCCTTAAGTACTACTTAAGAGTAGTAGTAGAGGCTTGTTCTTCTGACAACTGTATGTTTCAAACCATGAATTGCACGACTGAACAATGATGTTATACGTGGATACAAGTGCTAACATCAATTTTCTGCAGAAAAATACGTATTTGCTAGAAACATCACAGCACAGGTGGCATGGCAAATAACAAGTCATGGCATAATAGCCAGCAGTGCAACTGCTTTAGGCCAGGACAGCTACATGTAATGCCACCTGTACATAAGAGAGCAGAAAAATCTAATTAGGATCCTTAATTGGACCTGAGCAACCTGGTCTAAAGCTGAAGTCAACCCTGCTCAGAGTGAAGGTGGTTGGACAAGAGAGCTCATGAAGTCCCTTCCAACCTAAATTATTCCATGATCTGTAGGATACCAAAGATTGAAGCTTATCCGCCATCTCTGGCAGTAGCAGAAGACACCTTCAGGTTCATTCATGAAAAAAGAAAAAACTAGGTTCTTATTCTTCCAATTTTGACACAGGACAGCTTTTGGGAGAGTCAGTGGGTCAGCCGGAGTTCTGTGTTACAGTAGAGAAATGCTGAGACTGAAATCCACTGGGTGCTTTGAAATTCTTCAAAAGAAAGCACACTGTGGCAGAAACAGGGAAATACTGATACACAGCACAGGCCAACAACATGATATTTTTTCCTGGGAGGAAGATGAGAGGAGAGGAAAAGACAAAAGGTAGTTAGTTCTGTAAAGGAGTATGTTCTGATAAAAAAGTGTTAAGCTTCCCTGCATGCAAATACTGATCCCTCACAAGCCGTTTCCTCTCAGATCTAATAATCTTCTTTACCTGTTGGAAACACTCCGTAATTACAAGTTCCAATGCCAGCTTCTCATTAACAAAGAAATCTGCCCTCTATTCCATGGGGTTTTGTTTTGCCTGATTAAAGATATTGTTAAAGCCTCCACAAATATTTTTTGTACCCACACAGACTCCTTATTGAATCTGTCTGTCTTCACTTCCTGTCTTAGTACAACTTACTTGTTAAGTTGTTGCCTCACCGCACCCCTGAAGTGGTTGCCTTTAAGTGGTTGGTGAAATGATTAATATTTATTTAGTAAAGCTCTTTGAAGACGATACACGACATAAATATCAGCTAACACTATTATGCTTGCAAAAAAACAATACAGCTTTTGTAAGATTAAAAAGCCTGTTCCCTCATTAGATTTCTTGAAATTTGTTAAAACAGAATAACGTAACCTTCCTTTTGCAGTTTATCCCTCTTATCTCTTCACAGTTTTTAATAGTCAGTATTTCCCATCTGATTACTCCTAATCACATTGTTATACTGCTTTTACAGCCTTGGGGTTTACTACAAAGCTTCTCTATTACTCCAGATAGGCAGAAAACAGTAGCAGGTAGGGAGCAATATACATTTTCCAAAGATCAGGACCATTATTTAATGTTTTTGTAAATATTTACTTTAGAAGCAGGCTAAACGTTACTTAAGATTTGTTCTAAACTGCTGTGTTTAAAGGAAAAAAAAAATCACAAAGACATATGGAACTCATCTGAAGGAGAAAAAAAATGTTACAATTACACAAAAGAATTAATTTCTCTTGCTGTTACCAAAGAGTTGTCTCCGTCAGAGCTTGTGGCATGCCTTTGTATCTTAGGTGGAACATCATGATACACATCATGTGGTTTGCGGTCTCCTCTTCCTACTGCCTGAAGCCCTGGCTGCAGTTTCCCCAACCTGACTGTCCCACCAAATTGGTACACACCCGCATCGTGCTCCCACTGGGATTTCTGTTCCTGTTCTCCTCTTTTTTTT
>VZRU01007844.1:168685-330703 GCA_013398155.1 Pedionomus torquatus
TTTTTTTTGGTTGTTTTTTGCTTGTTTTTCAAGTAAAGCAGCTCAGTGGTACTTGTCAGGAAGAGGATGAAACTTGAACAATGCAAAAAGAAACTTCAACATTGTTCAGATAGATCTAAGTACGTGCAAACTGTCAGTCGTCTTTTTAGTAGTCACTCTGGGTCAAAACAAACTGGCTCACATTGCCCTCACATACTGGGGGAAATTAAATGTTCAATCTGCATGGGATTTTTATATTTTAGAACAGGTAAAGTTCAGCAAAAGGAAAAGAGGAAAAGGATGTAGATTAAGAAACAAAAGTTATTGGTGTAATTGGACTCCAGAATTCTTTCAGTGGATTTAGCTTTAAACAACCAAGTACTAAGCCATGCAATCTATTTCATTTCAGTGGATTAATCAGGAACACAGTCACAGCTATTGACTTTGCTTTGTGAAACTGTTTATATGAAATCAGATTTACTAGAAATTCAGGAAATGAATGTGTGTGGAAGAAAACAAATAATCCAGGGGAAATTTAAGATGGTGTCAATTACTGCTATGATATTTCATTTTTAACCTGCTTTTCATCATTACTTTTGGATCAGCCTATTTCCAGCTTTATCCTACTGTCCTAGTTTGAAGAAAAAAATTCTTGGTGATGTGGGAATAAGGATTAAAGGACTGATCTTTGGTGTGATTAAAATGTCCTTAGAGTGCCTTCACCCCCTTCTCCTCTGAAGTCTAGTGGGAAATGTTTTAAGGAGAAAAAGCCTGGCTTTCACTAATGTTACGTTTATCCGATATTTCAGCTACAAGTCTAACTCTGCGTACAGCCTTCAGAGGAGAAAATTGGTTGCATACACTTTTGGATGGATTTTCTTGTTTATTAACAAAAACAATTAAAAGAAAGCCCCTCAGGATCTTTGCATTAATTAACGCACACGCAAAACAAGGAATTCGTTTTACCCTGTTCTGTTTGAAAGGTTTAAGTGCCTATCCTCTCTGTTGAACTCCTTCTTTAAGGTGAGGTAAAAATAATTAACCATTCCAGACATCCAATAGTGTTTGGTTGTATTAGGTCAAAAATGGCAGTTAGAATCAAGCACATGAAAGCATTTGGTTAAAAATGTACCACTTGGAAGCCTTTTAAACGTGAATCATATTACATTCTTTTCTTTTTAGAGGGAGAGCGAGTGAGCGTGACAGTGAAAGGAAAAGGGGCAAAAGTACAAAACTCAGTGCTGCTTTTACCATAATTTTGTTTTTCTCTCATTCTCTAAATTTTAAATGGAAACAAAAATTTCTCATTTGTTTTGCTATAATAATAATAATAATAATCTAAAAATAGCAGCAAAGGTTTTACTGCTATTGTCAGAGCACAATCATTTATGCAAAAAGTTTTTGCTGATTAGAAAAACACATAACATTTTAATTATTACAGAGAATTGCCATTGCTGTTAAAGTAGATCAGTGTTCAAGAAGATTTTTCCTAGATGGAAGCTTTTTCTGGGAACAAGGCCACAAGAACAACATGAGACAAAACTAAACAAAACAAACCAGATATTTATTTTCTTGCTTCCTCTAGATTTCATGCATCCTGACACCTGGCTAGTTGTTTAACAATAGTAATTTGTAATGTTATCACACCGTCTGGCAGTCCTACTGCTTGGTGTATTACTGTGCTAATTTAGTGGAGTGGATTTCACCTCCAAGTTTCAGGTTTGGAGCCTTCCTTAAGCAACACGTAATTAAAACACACTAAAATGGAAATCAGAAATTGAGCAGCTTTTGTCCTGTAGCATGTTTGCACAGTTTGATGAGAACATCTGTGATAAATTACAGTCCCAAATCTGCTAAGGGCATCAGCAGTTTACCTGTTTTCAGCATTACTGTTACAGGAATACTGCACATAATTTCTGCATTCAGAATTCAAGTTTTAAACTATGCCTTGCTGAATCACGTCAATGCTTTTTTTTTTCCCCCAAAGTCCAGTATTTTTGCGCTAAGCAAGTTAAAAAAGAAAAGAAAGCTTTTTTTTTTTCAGTTCTTCCCCTCAAAGGCAGCTTTGTGCTACTGCAAATATTTAATCTGACTACATGCACCAAATCGGTTAATCTGATACCGCAAGGAGGAGGAAATCTAGGAGTGGTCCTGGTGTGGTACTTGGTTTTGATCTGCTCTGAAAGAAAGCGGATACACTTGCATTTTTGACCACGAACGATCTTTGAAACGTTCCGTGCGTTTCTTTGAAATGTTGATTGTCTTAGCCGGATGAAAAGATTAAGGTGGCTCATATAATTAGCTGCTTCCTGGAGAGCCAGCTCTTGCAGGTAGAGCACAGACACATTGTTTTCTATTGTAAACCCAGAAACTTTGTAGTTTGATGCTCCACTCCCCCTGAAATAGAACCATGGAATGGTTTAGGAAATCTCTGCAGAATGTTCAGTGGTGCTTTCCCAAATCAGGACCACTGGGATTGCCCTCTTTTCCTGATGACCAGCTGCTTTCCTGCAGGGATGGCGGAGGACTGAGCATCCTCACTCTCTCAGGGACTCTGGTCACTCAAAGTCTGGGGTCCCTGGCACTGTATAGGTGGTGGCAAGGTGTTTGAATTGCAGCAGAAGTCTGGTTTGGGAGCTTGGCAAGAGGGGAACTCAGACCAGATTTGGGTCAGGTTGAATTTTCCCTATTTCTTGGTGTATGAAGTTTGAGGGTTTTCACTGGAGGTGGGTCAGAAGGAGTGGAAAGTCATGTAAAGAAGCGGAAGCAGACAGATTTTCTCTCGGGCAGCAGAGATGTTTATTTATAGAGTGGCCAGAAACGTGCACAATCAGGTGGAACAGGACTGAGAAAAGCTAATGAGGGATGGATATGAGAAAAGCTAATGAGGGATGGATAGGCCTTCTCTTGTTGGGGTCCTGGCAGAGGCACGGCAGCTGGTACCATGACAGGCCATGAGGACTTGTCCATGCTTCCTCTGAGGGCCAGGTGGAAGTTTACTCTTCTTTGTGACCCTCGCACAAATCTGTGGTGAAAAGCTCTCCCCAGACAGACATACACTTGTGTCAGAGCACGGAGGGTAGTGATGGTGACTCAGGTCTGTCTGTGTCCACCCTGATCTCCCAGGGCTGTTGTGGGATCACTGCTCAGCATTCTCGGGATGCATCACCTCCCCATCAGGAACCTGTGTAGTCAGCAAGGGGAAGGTCCTACCGCTCTGCTTGTCCTGGGGAGATGGGTCACAGCTCTTGGTCATGTTTGGCCCTGCCTCTCAGTGGGTTACCCAGACCAAGACAGCTTTGATACTCCTTTCTCCAAGTTAGAAATGAAATCCCTCTCCCATCCCAGCCTTGCCATCTTCAGGGAGAATCTGCATTCAGCCCGTGCCAGATGCCCTGAATCCCAAGGTTTGTGAGGGAAATTTTGTGTTTGGGTTGGACTCTGTCCTGACCTGTCACTGGGGGAAGCTGTCAGGCTGGAGGGGAGCCACCGGTACCCCCTTTTCTCTGCCTCCCCTGGTCTGGGATTGTGAAGCCCTGACTCCGGTCTTCTCCAGCCTGTATCATTTCCAACTGCAGGGGGAGATGTTAAATATCAAACCGGTGTTGATTGGATCAGAGACGGCCTCAAAGAAAGAAACTTTAGAGTGTGCCAGATTAAACTTCACACTTCACCATTCTTCCCCTTTCATTTCTTTGCCGCCTCATTCTCTGCACAAATAAACCTCGTCTCCCTGCTTCCTACCAATGAGACAGCATTCAAGGGGCAGGAATGACTTTGTTAACAAAATCAGTCTTCATTTCTCAGGTCCTGCTGTTCCATCAAACCCTGGGACATGGCAGCTTTGATTACTCTAGTGATAGGATTAGAGGGGGAACAAGTGCTGGTTAATAAAAGGCTGATGGGTGGTCCATCACGTTTGGTCACTGACAGATCTGCAGTCTTGGAGCTGGACCTTCAGCAGCAAAACAGCACGACCGTAGTAATGTATAGATGGGGCCATAGCCTCAACTTGCTATTCCGTCTTCCCTGTCCACCTGAAAAATTAAACATTTCTGTGATCACAAAGCTGGAACTCCTGGAGCTGACAGGGACCAGTATAACTGACTTCAAGGGAAATTTGACTGTTTATAATAATGAAAGATTCAGGCTCAAAGTTTTCCGAACCAGATTAAAGGGCTGCGTTTCAGACCTAGTTGAGTTTTGGCAGTCTGTGTAGTTTATTTGAAGCAGTTTTATTGATTTTTATATTGTTTTACTTTCTATAGGAAAAGTGGTTTTTGCCTAATAGAAATTGTGCCTTTTTGCTCTTAAAAATTTTCAGGCTTCATGAAAGGGACACAAGTCATCAGAAATAGCTCAGTATCATCTGTTTCGATTTCTGAATATTGTTGCAATAGATGTTGCTAAAATATTTGATTATAGATAGTTATACATTATAAATGCAGTTTTCAGCTTGCTGGCTTAAGCTATCACCTTCTTCATGCACTTTCCACCGCCTGCACCCTGGAGTAAAAAAAATCCCCCCAGTAAAATTAACCTTGGGGTAGAAATTAATGCAGCAGACACAGAAATCTTTCCATTTAACTCCCTTTGAATACTAGTGGAGCTGCTTTACGTCTTCACCAGGGGAACTGTTGGAGGGTGAAACTATGCAGGTATTAAAACTACAGTAGTCACAGTAACACCTGAAAGGATCGGCAGCTGACGTTTTATAGCTGTAACTCACTGTACGTGTTGCTCTTTACAGCCAGCTACTGTCTGCTGCTTCACCACAGCTCCCTTGAAAGGCCCACCCTGGCATTTGATGCCTGTTAAGAAAAAAGCCAGTCAGTTAACGATGGCTGAGGGGCAGTTAGCAATTCATGTATTGTATTTATTGTGTATAGATTGGCAAGAAGTGGTTTTAGAACAGGTTAGATATGGGCCCTTCCTTTCCCTCTGATCCTTCTCACCTCACTCTGTAAGGTGAGACAGACCTGCCACCCGTGAGGAGATGGGAAGATTTTGCTGGTCGATTTGTTTGCAAAATTACAGGCGCTGCTTGTGATCGGTTTTAGGCAGGAATTGCATCTTTGTGAGGTGGGCTTTGAAAGGAATGCATCTCCAGAAAACAATGCCAAACAAGCCTGGCATTCAAGGGAGTCCCTACGGTATTTGAGGCAGCTGAACCTTGCTGAGGTATAGAAGTCAAATTGCAGAATCGGGTCATTTTTTTTTCCAGTGTGTGTGTTGAGAGGTGAGTTGAGGTCAGAGCAGGGTCTCTCTGGCTGTGGCCATGCCTGGTCCTGGTGGCAGGGAGCCCTGGTTCCCCTGCAGGGTGAGTGGCACGGGGGGCACCCAGGCCCACACTTCGCTCCCTGGAGGAGATTCAGTCCCGCAGCTCTGCTTCAGGGAAGGGGATCAGAAGAGGGACATTTGATCCAAATCCATCCCTGTGTTTAGGCACTAATGCTGCTTTCAAATCCCTGTGGGATCTCCCCTGGAGCACTTTGCCACCTCCAAGCAGCTCACACAGTTAGTGCAAAATACCCCCTTCTTTAGTAAATGTTATTTCCACAGTGATGATTTTCTCTCTGTTTGTTGTCATCTGTCAGTTTCCGATGCTGTTGCAGCAGCAGTCAGGATCCTGCCCCGGGCTGGGAGCGCTTTGCTTATAAACAGAAGGAACCATTGACCTTAAAAACCTCAACTTCAAGTATAGTGCAACCTACAGTCCTCAGAAAGTCTTTAACAGCCTCCCCTCAGCTCCCTAGTGAGTAGCAATCCATGTTATAAAGCCAGCCCACATCATTCAGGCTAGTCAGAGGTTCCTGTATTGAAAAGGCCAAAAATGATCTTAAGCAAGGGCACTCATTCCCCTTGCACTCCTGCAGAGATGGAGATCGGCAGCAGGGCTCCTGGCAAAGCATATTTGGGAACTTCAGAGGGATCTAATGTAAAATAACAGGTTTCCCCTGTGGTAGGCATTACACTGCAAACACTTATTAATCTCTTCACTGTCTTTAGGAGTTGATGAGACAGGTAAAAGGCAGAAGAAATCACAGAGTTATTGCTTGAGCCACATGAAATTGGTGTGATTTCTTTCATCTTTTGGTCCCGTTAGAGAGGTTCCCTGCATGCATGGATGAAGGACTGTAAAATGACTTCCCCAGAGCACAGTATTTAGGATAGCACAAAACCAGAGATTTTCAGCAACAAACACTGTCATTGAAACTTCATTTTTTTAGCTTTCAGGAGTCAGCTTTAGAAGAGCCCTGTTTTGTAGGGAAATGTATCTGCCTTGTGTCCACCTATTTTCCCAAAATCTTCTTCCCAGACAACAAGCAGTTTAGATCCAAGATACTATTAGACTTAAAATCCACAGAAAGCACTGCGCGTTGATCACAAAACCAGCATCTTTCTGAAACTTTGAAATTATTTATAGGGTGCGGTCACTAAGACATTTTTTCTGAACATTGCAACGATTTGTGAACCTAATATTCTTTCTATAAGCCACAAAGCATTATGGTTTTGTTGTGGTTTCAGACAAATTTACCAAAACTAGACTGACTGATGGCTCTTCCTCCTCTCTCCTCTGACAAAAAAAAAAGAGAGAGGAAGAGATTAGATTTGCAAGTTTAGAATGAACTAGACTATTTTAATAACGTATTAATACTAAAATTAAAAAAATAAGAAGAAAATAATGACATAGATACAATCTATACAAAACCATATCAAGTTCCCAGGATGACAGTCACATCTGCAGTAGGCATAGGGAAAAGTCCTGGACTGGACTCAGTGGCCAACAGGAGCTGGATTTCAGATCTGGAGAAAGGAATGCTCAGATTGGGGTCAAAGGCAGGTGAACAGGCAGGGTCCTCCTTGGACATCGCCCATCGAAGGAAGAGAATTGACCCTTTGATCCCTCAGCTTTTATGCTGAGCATGATGCGAATGGGATGGAATACCCCTGTTGGTCAGTTTTGGGTCACCTGTCCTGTCTGCTCCTCCCTACTGATGTGACCCCTCTATGCTTTTCTGCTTCCAACCCTCCAACGGGGCAAGTAATGAAATTACCTGATCTTGGTTGTTCTAGCAATAAGTATAAGCAAGGGCCTCTCTGCATACCATTCCTGGGTATAATCAGGTCTCGTCACTGCAAGAGTAAACATTTTTCTGAATAATGTGCTATTAATTTCAGAATTTAGTTAGTTAGAAGAGGCCTAGTTAAAAAAGTAAAATTGTAAATCAGAAAATGGGTTCTGTTTTACCTCAAACCACGACAGATTTCTAGCTTGCATGAGATACCCGGAATTAAAATGGTGCCTGCGGAGCTGAAAACTGCAGGTATCAGTGTTTGAACTTAGAAGCTCAGTTCTTGGATGGGAATTGGAACAAGGCTGTACTCTCTGCAGAGCAGGAACAGACTTGCAACTAAAATGCATGACTGGTTGCATCTGTCACAACAACTAGTAGTTATGGCATCTCATTTATCTCCATGGATTTGCTTTTTGTGGCACTCAAGAGAACATTATAGCTGCCTTGTGTCATTGTTATTGCTTATTGGATCTAGTTGTCGTTTAAATGCACAGAGAATTAGAAGTGACATGGTTAATACCTGTGTCAGAAGCTCAAGCAGGAATTAGCACAGATGACTGCTACTTTTATCACTAATTATTCCAACAGCAGTCCTTACCATTTGGGTTTCCAATTTTTAGAGCTTCTGCTGCAAGTCATTTCAGGACTTCTAGCACAATATAAATGAAAGTTGCTAAAAACTGTAAATTAAAACCATGTGTTCAGCATTTTGGGATGGATGTTGTATGACTTGAGGAGGCTCATTAGCAAAAGTATTTTTAGTTTGAATGAGATCAAAGACCTTAGATTTTCCACTCTGAGGGTCATTTAACATAGGCCTAGACACCCCATTTCTCATCGTACGTAAACTCCCATAGGCCAGTTGTGCCTGAAGAAATCATCATCTCTGAAATATTATAATTAGATTTATTATCAGTGGACCTCTGCTGATCACCTCTGTCCAGGCACCGCAACAACACTGAGGCCTGAAGAGTCTTGCAGATGTCAAAAGGGTGTTTTATTACTGACTTCTTTAAAATCAGGAGGATTGCAGTGCCAGTGGGTAGCGGTGTTAGATGTCAAAGACCATTGGTATGAATCAAATCTTACAGGTTGTATTCATTCCAGAGTATACCTTGAAGCCAGGGATAGCACTGAACTGTTCCCTAAAACTCCTATTGGCAAATAGAGAAAGAGTTGTAAAAAAAAGAAAAGAAAGAAAGTATTCTGTTTTCTTCTTTTCCTAGGCTCAGTTAATGTGGAAGTTATGAAACCTTTCAGCTGAATTCCAGAGTTTCTTCCTGCTTGGGTATCCCTGCAAAATCACAGAATTCACTGAGATGGGCATAGAGAAAAGCTAGCAATTCGGTCATAGCCAATGTAGTAGCTCTAAACACACAAAGGAATGATACTAAATGCTTTATGTTTTCCCCAGATTTCATCAAACTTGCTGCTTCTACTCAAAACCTTGTATTGGGGCACTCATCAGGAGATAAAGATATCCCCAATACATAAAAAAAGAGAAGAAGCTGCTTTCATAGAGCAAAGCGATATTCCTCAGGCTCCCTTTGTGAGCCAAGGAATGAGAAAAAGGAAACAAATCTTCAAGTTACTTTCAAACCTCTTTCCATTTTAATAAAAGTCAACTTACGAGGAACACAGGGAAAATATTTCTTTAAAGTAGGAGATTCTATGACTAGAAAGGATCCTCTCAATATTTTAGAGACTGTATTAAATCCAAGGTCTCCATTAGGCTCCCTGACTTTTGTTAACAATCACAATGAAGACTGATTATTCTCTGTACACTTTCTGCCACCACACAAATTTTGCTTTCCTTTGATTTCTTGCAGGCTTTTCCTATTACAGGTGACAGTGTAATAGTGATGGCGAATATTTATTTAAATGTGAGACAAAATGCTGACGATATAAGATTTTACAGAGTTGGCAGAGAGGGAGAGGGCAAAAGGGTGATTTGAGAAACATGCCCAACTCTTTGAAGGTCTTTGTATTTCTTGCATGTGATTGATTCACAATTTTAGAAATCATCAAGATGAATGTTATTCCAGCAGTGAAGTGTGATGGGACAGGTCCCAATGTGTCTCATTGGTTCTAAAGCACTGGTAAAATCATCATAGAACTATTAATTGGAGGAGAGCTAAGCCTTGCCCCATATGAAGAGAAGGTTCTGACATACTTGGAGCCAACCGGGATGCTAGCTTATAACATGCTTTCAAGCTCAGGGAGTTCTTTATTTTTGGGCTTTCACAGGAACAGGAGAGGTTCAAGTGTTCTAAGGGATCTCAAAATTATTTTTTTTTAAGTAAGAGTTAACTATACAGGAATCCCTTATTTTTCATAATGACTTTCTTTCCTGATTAATAGAGGACAAAGCTAGAAAGAACATTCTCAAAAAAGCTCATTATTTGCTTGATGAAGGAAGTAACTCACTAAGACACAGAATCAACCTCAAGTTTCTAGTAATGAGTTATGGCCAAAACAATTCTAATATGGCCTGGCCCTCAAACAGCTGAGGTGCTTTCTGGGTTGACAGCTGCAAGCAAACTGAAGTTGAGTTCTTTCAGTGTTTCTCGTTTCTATTTGCAGGACACCAGAGAGGTATTTTCTTTGCTTAAGGGTGTGAGCATCAGGCCATAAGACTAGGTTATACCATCCTGAAATAATCCAGGTCTTTCGGTGGCGAGATGAAGTTCAGAGGGTCAAGGCAGCAGGCACTTGTAGGCATGAAACAGCGTTCACCTTCATGAATTGCCTTTGTTGCTGTATGCAGGCTTGTGCTGACTGGCTTTTTACCCAGCTAATTGTGTGAGGCCGGGGAGGATTTTCTTTATTAACTCAAGTGGCTTGGCTGTGAAATGAGACATACTGTACAGTATATAATTCAAGTTCACTTTCAAAGGCATTTTTGTTGAAGCTGGGTATCCAGAGAGACCTGAGCCTTTAACATGTATGCATCTGAAACATGCTCCAGAAACTTCATAATTTAAGGTCTGCATTCACACTGATTCATGTTCCAGTAATGGAATAGTGCTTATTTAAAAAAAAACCCAACCAACCAACCAAACAAAAAAACCCACAAAAAACCACCTCTGTTTATATCTTAGTGTATCTTGATGTATAAAGGCGTTTTTTTCTGACAAAGAAGGAAAGAAAGGAAAGAAAGAAGGAAAGAAAGGAAAGAAAGAAGGAAAGAAAGAAGGAAAGAAGGAAAGAAAGGAAGGAAGGAAGGAAAGAAAGAAAGAAAGAAAGAAAGAAAGAAAGAAAGAAAGAAAGAAAGAAAGAAAGAAAGAAAGAAAGAAAGAAAGAAAGAAAGAAAGAAAGAAGGAAGGAAGGAAGGAAGGAAGGAAAGAAAGAAGGAAGGAAAGAAAGAAGGAAGGAAAGAAAGAAAGAAGGAAAGAAAGAAGGAAAGAAAGAAGGAAAGTAAGAAGGAAAGAAAGGAAAGAAAGGAAAGAAGGAAAGAAGGAAGGAAAGGAAAGAAAGAAGGAAAGAAGGAAAGAAAGGAAAGAAGGAAAGAAGGAAGGAAAGGAAAGAAAGAAGGAAAGAAGGAAAGAAAGGAAAGAAAGAAGGAAAGAAGAAAGAAGGAGAGAAGGAAGGAAGAAAGAGAGGAACTGACTGCTTTGAGCATTTGCTGTGTGTTAACTATGACTGAATAAGCTTCTAAAGGATGTGCCATGTAGAGACTTCAGCAAATTAGGGCTCTGAAGTTGAAGGAAAACATAGCTGGGTGCGCTTGGTATTCATTCTCAAACCTGAAAGTATTAGTTGTGGAGAATCACTTGTAGTAGTACCCTTTTGTGTCTTGGGAAGTACAAAGAGTTGTAATCTCCCAATAGGTGTCACATTTTGGCATATTTTGGATGGGTTTTGTCATTACTGACAAAGAGATCCCAGCGGAAGATATCCCTAGGAATGCAAAACACAATCACCAAAACCCACACGAGATCCCTTATCGTGCTCTCTCTAAAGCTGTTGCAGATTCATTTGAATTACACTGGAAAGATTTATCTCTTATTAATGGAGCACTCTTCATTTTTTAAAATTGAGTTGTTGTGCAACACATCAAGTAACAATGTCATAACACATCGTAAATCAGTTTGTTCACTGAAGGATTCTGGATGAGTTAATCTAACATCCTGGACACAGTTCATGAGCAGTTAATTTTAGCAGTTCTCTTTGATATATATCAGTTAAGGCAAAGCAACTCCAGCCATTACGGAGAAGAGTCAAAACTGGTTAACGGCAAAGCAAGTACAGACAAAGATTGTTCAGAGATAAAGCCTTTGACAGATAGTTCAAGGGATCTTTGCTTTATTTAGAACAATTGTAACTCTAATACCAGCAGTACAGATGCTCTGAGAGAAAGAGAAAACACACACACACCCCAAACCACAGCAGAAAACCACACACACCACTTGGTACTTGCATCTAACAAGAAAGTCAAGCTAAAGTTCACCAACCCTGACGTAGTTACCAAAGAACTTCATGGCAGGCAATGAGATGGGAAGAAATACCCTCAAAAAAGCATCCAGGAATAATTCCCATTGTTACTCGGAGAAACTGAGAATGTTTGATTTGAAACACAAAGTCATCCGGCAGCCTGCCAAATGCCATTTATCTCAAGGTCATGCAACATAAATAACCCCAAGCGTTAACTCTAAAGCAGAGGTGCAGGAGGTAGCTAAAATAAATAGGCAAAGGGATTCCTCTTTCTTCCCTGTGGATGTTCAGCATGCTACTGACAAGGTTCCAAGGCCTGGCACTCCTAATGAGCCTGGTATATTAAGGGTAGTAAAACACACCAAGAGCAGGGACTACAGCTGAATTGTGGAAGAGACCATGGTTTGAGGCCAAGCCACTAAGCTGTCATGCATTTTTTGCAAGAATTAGTCAGGGAGACTAATTAAAAAGGAAAAGTCAGCCAGAAAAAAATTTCCTTTTGGAAGTTTAAGTCTGAAAAGATTGATCCCTGTAATACAGTAGGGAAAGTCAACTTTTATTTACTGTGCAATTGAGTGGTCACATACATTTTCCCATTTTTCTAACACACCAAAGTATCATTTTTTAAACAGAAAAAGAAGCTTAGCAACTGTCATGTCTACCATTGCATCGTCTCTATCAGTCAGGGAAGAAAGGGATATGTTTTGCGAAGATCACTTAGACCTTGGAGTATAGCTTTGAAGATACCAATGGGAGAATCCCCAAAAGACTTTGCACCCATTCTTTGTTCTCTGGGATAAAGCTCGCTGTGGTTCCTGTTAAAACAGATTGAACAAGTATGCAGTCCTTGAACCTGGAATCCAGATCTGTATCCCTGTAGTCCCTGGTTTATGTAGAAAGGAGTTTTGTGTAGCCAAGTAATTCATTAAGAGAGTTAGGAAGAAAACAAAGATTAGTCAGTATTCTTCTAATTTAATTGTGATTTAGATAGGATTAAAAAGCAGACTGAGTGGAGTTACTTGTGGTTTCATGTTGAATTCTTGATGCCATGTAAAAAGTGAAGTGAACTAAGTCAGAAGGAGAGTTTCAAATTGAAAGTGTTTTGATGTAGCTTTCCTTTTCCTAGTTCAGGCAGCACTGCTAGGGATCACTGCATCCGTATGGTCCTAGCGTCAGTTCTTCCAGACAGAAAAGAAGCAAGTTGAGCATCTGGATAAGGAGCCCTGATTGTTAATATATACATTCAGGACAATTTTATATCTGTATGCCTTACATTATATATTGGAAACTGAGGCATGATTTCAGAAGCTGAAATATCCCAAATATGTTATTACATCTGGGGCTAAGGCTGTGATTTACCCATCTATAAATTTCTCTTATCCCTTTCAACTTATTTTAATACTTTTAGGAAAAGAAATATTTGTATGTGGAGGGACTAGAGTCAGTGTGACAGTGATGTGAAAGGGATGTCTACAGAAGACTGGGCTGACTGTGAACTCCATCTCCATAACCTAGAGTTCTTCAAGTGAGGGATTATGGGACACATCTCCATCCCTTGGCAAACAGAGCAGCTCCACCCGACTTTGCACCCTATTTTAATCCGTAATGAAACCGATTTTCTCAAACCCAAGTGATCTTTAAAAATGGCAGCGAGCACAGAATTGCATCATTAGCAATGAACCAAAGGCTTTTGTGTTGCAACAGCTTTTGTTGAGGGATTGATTATTGTGTTGAAAATCCACTGGTCTTGGCACTGGCTGGAGAACTCAGCAGTTCCACTTTGCATGTCCTGCCATCATTCAGCGAGCAGACCCTGTTGCTCGACATCTCAGTAGGGCAGCCAGTTGGCTTCTCCCCACCCCCTTAGATTTCCAGATGTCATAACAAAATGAGAGAGAGAGACTTAGCCATCTTCCATGTGTTTACGCTGGAGCTGCTAGGCAGAGACCAAGCCACACCACTGCACAGCTTTTCAAAAAGGACTTAATAGGCCTCTCTGTAAACAGATCTAAATATTTGCTCCAGTGACATTTATCGCATCACACGTCTGGCGCGAGTGTTTCGTCCTTATTTTGCTTGCGTGTTTGGATTCTCTTATAAACATTAATGAAGTGCTTGAATACAAATGAATAATCCTCCCCCCTTCTTCCCACCCTGGAGGGGAGGGGAATAAGAGGGCATGAAGTAATAATAGTTCAACCTTCAACCCATAATTGCTCAGTATGTTTTGATGACAGCTTTTGTTCTCACATGCTTTAAAAGACTTTGTTCAGCATGTACATCCATGAAGAAGGCATTGCACCTTTCTTCAAAGGCAGCTGCAGCTGGGGTTGGGGTGGGAGGCAGTTAGCACACAGCAGAGTGTCATTTGATGTTTGATTAGTTGTAGCACATTGACCTTTTGCTGGGTTCCCAACAGGATGGCAGAATTGTGCCCCATCTACAGGGCTTTTAATAGGGGATATATTTAATATTTTCTTCCCCGGGCATCTACTCATAGCTATTGGCTGGACAGAATAATGGGGCTGCAGTACTTCAGATCTAATTCCATATGGCTGCTCAACCACCTCTTGCTGGAGAAATGAGGTCATTTAATAGGTATTTTGCAATTATTTACAGCTTGACTGTGACCGGACCCAACGTGCTTCCATACAGCTCCTTCTGTTCTTTCATGCCTTGATGGAGGACACGGGCCCTAGGAAGTGGGCAGCTTGGTCTGGCTTTTTATTTCCTTGCTAAAGGAGGGGGTGGGCATAGATAGGGAAAGACTGTCCAAGTATTTCCATAGGTGGTTATTGTGGAGGCAACCTTTAGAATACCTTTTTATTGTCTAGGGTATGAGGCCATAAAACAAATGTGTTAGATGCCTGTTTCCTCTTTGTAAGAAGGGTAAAGTTGTGAAGCATCAAAGCTTCATCTCCTAACCTGCTCCAGACTGAGAAAACCCTGAGTATATCCTTCCTGTGTGGGAGCAGTTACAATACTACTCCTTTCTCCCTGTGCAGTTCAAAATGTCACAGTATCTTCCACACACAATGAATTCTCATTATCTCTTGCCAGGTGGGACAGTGCTTTGCTCAAGACTGCTTTAGTTTCTGCAGTGGTTGGAGCAGTGGTTTGGCTTGTTTGGAAGTCAATAGTAGAATAAACTCCATATTAGACAAGAGGGTCTCTTCAGAAATTCGCCAGACTTGTGCAACTAAGCTCCCAGTTCATTGTTAAGAGCAAAAGTGCTGCATTTAAGCTGTGGGACATAAAAAAAATAATAAATGCCTATAAAGTAATCAAAAATTCATTCTTCAGACAAACTTTAAGAAAAAAAATCATCCTGTGCAAGATGTCTATGGGTTTGTTGTCTGCAATAATACTAAGTGCAAAGGATTTATTTCCCAATAATCAGGCTTTGGGAGGTCAAGACTAATACCCAAGAAGAAAAAAATGCATGTGTTTCCTTCATGTGAGTGATTAGGTTTAAAATGGGTTAAGAATTACTACTGTCTTTGGATCTGCATGTGTATGAAACCATTCAGTCTGCACATACTTGTGTACTGTTAGAAAGTGCCTGTCAACTCCATTAATTATCAAATTGCTTATTCAGTCTATACATTCCTTGCATAAATCCGTATCAGCTTTGCCTCTTGTAACAGTATTTGTTTATATGAACCGGAACTCTCTATCCTGAGCAGTCTAAAATGCCTCTCGAAAGAATTTCTTCGTCTGTGCCTAGAGAGACCCAGGCTATTGAGAGGGTGTTCTGTGGGGTGCTTTTTTTTTTTTTGTGGAGCATTGGGAGTAAGAAAATTGTCTAGAAAAGTGTTCCCTTGTCACCTCTATCAATGTTGATACTTAAAATAGAGGAGACTAAAGTTGTTGCAATTCTCAGCAGCTGTGAAGTGCACACTGGAAAAAACAAAGAGCTGGGAGAAAAGGACACAAAGAATTTACTGATATTTTTGTCATCCTCTGCCTGATGTGCCAACACGAATGGAGGCTTTTTTCTTTTTTTTCACTAATTTATAATCCAGTGAATTCCAGGGTCCCCATTGCTCAAGCATTCTGTCTTTCACTCATTTGCTGAAGACAAACATGGAAGTGTATTTGGAACTCGCTGAAGCCTTAAAAAAACAAAATTAAGGCAAGCTGCCAGATCAGAATTTAATACACAACATATGTTTACAGGGTTATAGTCTCTTGCCATGCTGGCTTTAACAGCACTCCAGTGTGAAGTAGAGTAAGTGCCTTCCAAGACCTTTTATCATCCATCGTGCTTATCAAAACAGTAAAAGTACTGTTTTTATTTCAGGAAACGTGCCTTTCCTCTTGTCGGAAGCCCTTTGAATTCCCCACCACATTTGGGATCAATGGGAGAGTATGTCCTTGGTCTTGTTTGTCTAGTTCTCCTCCTCTTCAGGAGAACCCATCTGCCTCAAGGCTGGCAAGCATCCCTGAACAGGACCCCTAGTTTGAAAGGAGAGAATGATGTTGACCCCCATCCACCTTGTGCATTTGTAGTGTAAATCCTGGCACTCTGTGAGGAGGCTATGAAGAGGAAAGAGTTGTCCAAGTGTAAGACATGGAGGATTGAAGTTAAGGAGATGTTTTAAATTAAGCCAGGTTACCACAGCTGTCCTAATGCAAGAGGTGCCCTTGATTCACAGTTAGTTCAGGCCACAGGCTGTAAGGAATTAGGCAGCAGTGATTCAGTTTACCTGTTGTCAATTTTTTAATGTTCTGAGTTGGTTATTACCAGACTTGAACCTCAAGTTAGAGACAGAGTGAAAGTTCTTGATAAACATGTAATCATGTATAAAACATTTTGAGCCCTGGAAAATGGGACAATTCTAGACAACATAAAGCCAAACCAGTGCCTTAGTCCTGTGAACAAAAATTGTTCGCTTCAAACTTTACCCCTCTCTTGGGAACCTTCAGCACTACTGGGGCACTAGTATTTGGCATGGCCAGTGAGTCCCACTGAGGTTTTGTGTTTTCCTTCTGGGCTCTGTTACCTGTGCCTTATACAATGCTGGTATCTACTCACCCAGCGGTGCCTCCACTCAGTTTGCAGCAAAATAGGACCATGGAGACTGCAGTGGAGGGCCACAAGCTCAAGGCAAGGACTCTCTGTGACAGCCCAATATTTAGGAGTGGAATGCAATGGACACTGCTGCAAGGCAGAGTGAGTAGAAAAGGGGAATGGGTATACCAGTCTCCTGTCACCTCCTGTGGCTGCTCTTCCCAGCATCCAGTGTAATATCTATGAAGCTGCCCCAGCAGCAGCTGGATGTAGCCTGCAGAGAGGGTAATCAGTAACTATATGCAGAGTCCAGGAAAATTAAACTTGAAGCCTCTAGAACTGTGGGATGAGTCAAAGACTTGGTGGGTATATAAGGCTCTGAAAGAGTAGTAACCCATTACATTTTCTTCTGCTGTTCATTCTCCATGTGTAGGAGATACCTCACGTGATCCACGAAGCATGCCTGGCCACCTGGATCCCATGAGCTCTATATGAACTACCCCAAGCAAAAACAGTGCTTGCAGATGAGCTGTATTAGCAGGAGGCAAGACTTGTCTGGGACCTCAGAGACAATCCTGATGTGCCCTTTGTGTTTCAGTTCTGATGGACAAGATATTAGAGCTATTTTTGTAAAATGCTTTTTTTGAACAGGAACAGTGCTCATGTAATTATATGTATTTTGATGGGAAAAAAAGTTCCTTCAAATGTCTCAATTTCAAATTTTAACTGAAGTTAGAAAAACCCAGGAGTCTCATCACCAAAATAACGGTCTGGTGATTGTCCTGAATGGACATTTTTCTGCTGTTAGTTCATCACAACACATTAAAAACAGAAAAGACCGAACTCTTAACTTTTTTTTCTTGAGATATAGTTGTTCCCTGCTGAATTGAGGAAAGCAACAAAGACGGAAGTCTCTTGGCAGCTTTGAAAGAATATATTAACAGAGGAGAAAATCCTCAGGTACTTCCTTGATGGAAGCTTTCTAACACAAGTCCAGGAGGCCTGACTAGCAAGTTGTTTGATGTTGGGTGACTTTACGTCTACAGGATATGTTCTTTGCAGATATCAGGAAGGTTATAGTGCTTTAGAGCTTAGAAGGTATTCTTGCTCATAGGAAACTTAGTATGTATTTTCATGTGATTTCAGGCAGGTCAGATCATGCCATCTCTGCTCACATTTAGTAGTGTCATGCCATGATCAGTCATTGTTTTTTAAGTAGTTTTGGATTAATATGGGAGGCAGGACATGGCAGTTTCACTTCATCATTTCATCAGGGAGGTCTCTCCTAGACTGTCTAAATTGAAGTTTATTTCAGAAATAAAAATCACATACACGGAAGCCACGTAGGTTGAAGTATAAATACAGATCTTGCATCTCTTGCAGCTCCAGGACTTCATTCTTTGTAGCTCACATGACCCAGATCTCTTGCATTTACCATCTGACCATAGACAACAAATTTACACTTTTACAGGTTGAAGAGGTGGTCATGATTTGGACTTTTAGTCCCGCATCTTTTTCTTTGCTCCCAAGAAGTATCTTCTTTCTGTCACTAAGGAGATTAGCTGCCTAGTTCAGCTTTTGAGTCAAAAGTTTGGCCTGCATGCAATGCTTATTTGTCTTTGCTGCTTGGTTTTAAAGCAATTTCTGTATCTGTTCCCTATTCTATTTCAGTTATGCTTAGTTTTATTTGATTGGCAAGTGCAGAATAAGGCTTAAAAGAGTCAGTCAGTAAAAGTCCATGTTGGTGAATTTCTTGGACACAGTGACTATTGGGACAATGACGTCTCCCTGACAGAGGCTCTGTTTCCTATATTTTGACAGTATTCTACATCCTAATGACTTGCTGTGTGCAGAAAGCATTTACAGTATGTTTTGCTGCTGCCCAAATGCAGATGTAGGTTTTGGATTATAAGATTTCAAGTTCTGAGGATCACTGTGGGCTCTAATGCTCTTGATGACACAGCCAAATAGTGTTGTTATGATAAAATTCAAAATTCATCTCTGAAGCACCTCTTTCTAGCGTTGCCTCATGCATTCTCAACTAGCAACGTATTCCTTTGTCTAAGTGACTTCCACTGTTGGAACTTTTTCCTAACATATTTAAGGTTTCCCTTTACTACTTCCAGATGTAGTCCCTTGTTTTACCATTCTTCGGCTCTGTAAATATATTTTCTCTGGTATTAGTACTGCTCAGTTATTTGGATAGAGCTGTTGTGATACACAAGTTCATGCTCTCTCTTTTAGGAGTTACTTAATAAGGAAAGTTTTTACAACTATGGACAAACAGACTTTTGCAGAGATTGAATCTCAGTTTTGTCTTGTTTGTTAACCGAGACTCATACCTTTTGTGGGATCAATTCATAGAGACACCTCGTGGCTGTCAGGAGCTCTACAGAGCGCATCACAATCATGTCAGATTGATTTTTATTAGCCCTTAACATCCAGAGTCATTTGTGAAAGTGTTATGAGGGAGGCTGCCAACCTGCTAATTAAAAGCTAGAAATAATTTAAGTTCTGTTTTGATGGAAACAAGTAATCCAATGTGTTCTAAAGTGGAATTGCCACCACCTCCAAAAACAAAAGCAGTGTGTTGTTTGCCTGGATGCAATTAAAACTATCAAAGGAAATTTTCTATTTAGAGATTAAAAAAATCTGGTTAGTTCCTAGATTCCCATGCTCTAGTCTACACTCGCACTTCTGCCATTCTGTAGAAGTATCGCAGGCAGCTCAGACTGTGATTCTGAGCTTCTCAGTCAAAGGCCATGCTAGCCAGTGTCAGAAAAGCAAAAAACCAAGCCCTGTTCCCTTCAAACACACAAGCCAGGAGTGAATTAGACAGTAAGCTTTATGCAAGAGAAAGCCAGACTGACTTCTTTAGGTTGCAGGTCATCCATTAATGTAGATAATTTAAACAAGTGAGTCCCGGTAAGATTGCTCACCAGGCAATAAGTCTTTCAAATGGTAAGTGAGCAAGACTATCTCCCCGAATTGGCAAAGTGTGCAGCTTTTCTTCTGTTTGATAGAAACTCTTCCATGAAAGTGGTATTTTAAAGAACAGAAGCCCTTAGAGAAATACATATATAACCAAGCAATTTTACTGGATGTAATTGCTCTAGACCCAGCTGAATAGAGGCCTTGTGAGTTCATTAGTCTTATATGTTTACATCCCATTATTCAAAATTATATCATAAGCAAATCTCAATTATATATATGTGTGTGTGTGTGTTTGTGTGTAAATCAAAAGGACAGGTAGGGAAGTAGAAATAGTCCTGAACTATTTGTCATTTCTGTTACCTCTCCTTTTCTCAGTGAAAACTGAATTATACAAAATGCTTGGAAACCATCTTTCTGTAACAAAGGAGAATAAAGTCCTTCGTGTGCTGAAAGAGGAAGGCTGAAAGAGGCTTTTCCAGGAGAAATTAGTCAAAAGGTCCAAAGAGTCCCTGAAATTCAGGGGTTAATTCCTACTGACAGCTGGAATAAAGAGGCACAACATTTGCAAGAAGGACAAGAGTTACAGAAAGTACGGATTCAGGGTATTTTGTTTCTAATGGTCAATCCCCATCTTCATGAACACATAGACACAAGAGCAATAAAAAAATGGCTTTCTGCCTTTCTGATTTCTAGAGCATATCGCGGGGAGTAGGAGAATGGTGTTACAGGAGATGACAACTGCAAGTCAGTAGCTGGACTTCATAAGGGTTTTTTGCCTTAATCTAAGACTGCCTAAAAAAGGTTAGAAGGAGGTGTATATATTGAGTATCATGCGTGAACCGAGACTGTCTAGGGGCACTTCCACACATTTTCCTTGAATGCCCATGCATTCTCCTTGCATCGGGCTGGATGTCCAGCTAATATTTCTTTCTATTCTATGAAAAGCATACACTATGTAGGGTAACATTCAGGTCTTCCAAGCATTCAGGCTTAGGAAAAAAACCCCCAAAACTCTCACCATGTTTACTTCAACTTTCCCTTTCTAAATTGCTTTGACAGCCCTGTGCTTTTCTAACTCATTTCGGGGAATATCCAGCCTGCCATTGGAATTATTTGAATTGTACAGAAAGAAAGGAGGGCCTGTTTCCCTCCGAATTCCATATATTGTGTCGCTGGAGCTTTTCATGTTCCATAAACAATGCTCTCTTTTTCTAACCCTCTCCCCCTCCTGCCCATAGCCTGACTTTTTATAATTTTCTTGACATGGACAACTCAGCATTTTTGTGAAAAGCTATGACTGATTTTCTGCAGCTTTACAAACAGGAGCTTGCTAGCGATTTCAAGAGGATCAGGTAGTTTGATGCAAGTGAGATTGGGTAGGGTCTCTGGGACTTCAAACACGTCTCAGCAGCACATCTGGTTGTGAATGATTGTTTTCCCTTAAAGCATTCATGATCTCCCATTGGCAAGTCTCCTCTCATAACTAAGGAGACATTTGGAAAAACGTTGGTATTTTTAAATGTCTTCTTAATCCCTGTAGATCTCTAGCCACATACAAGCCGGTGGCTTCATTTTTCCACACACCACTCTTTTTTTAGTTAATAATCCAGTGAATAAATAACGGGAGAGAAATCTCAGGAGTACTTAGAGTTGCATGGGCTCAGGAGTTTAAGTTCATTTCAACCTTCTTATGAGTCTCTTAATATTTGACTGGTGTTTCATGGTCTGTCTTTGGTATTTGGCGACTCATGAAGTTTGATCCCAGGAGAAAAAACACACCCTCGATAAGTAGCCATGGTAGATATTGCAAAAGCAGTAGTGCTTCTGTAGCTCTTTAGTGGCTTGATGCCTCAGTATTTATTTTCTTTCTTTACCAGGAAGGTGGATAATATCCAGTTTTGTCGACCACACATGGGAAAGATGAATAAGCAGTATCTGGGAAGGGTGTCCGATTGGTCACACCCCCCACTGGCAGTGCCTGCTGGGCCACTTTGCATAGCATTTCTGGAATACTTTTGCAGTAGTGAAAGGGTTATTGCAGCATTTGATTTCAGCCTTATAAAGGCTTTAAAAGAAGTGCCAAGCAAACCCCTGTAGTCTGGCAGCAGTGACACTGATCATGTGCCATGTCACGAAGAGGAAAAAAAATCCCTTTCAGTGTTTGCACTGAACATGAGTGTCACTTTAAAGCTTTAGGTTGCTTTTAAAACTGCCTTGCAGCCCGACAGCTTTGCGGTGGACCTGAGAGGTCTTGGGTTAATGTCATCTAATGCATCCTAATGGGTAGTCTAATTGTAACTGCCATTCCAGCTGTCCCTTGTGTGTTTAACTCATGTAAATGAAAAACACAGCTTTCCAATTTACTCTTCAGCTTGAAATATTATCTTCTCCTTAAGTAATATGTTTTAATTGTAGAAGTAAGGTATAATATATATGGAAAGAGTGGGTGAGAGTATGAAGATTGTATATAAATAGCAGGGCTTCTTAGCTTTTTCTTTTCTTCACCATTGACCTGCCTTTTCTCAGCGGACTGCTGACTAAACAGACACCGAACAGGCCCCAGCTGATCCAGAGAGGGGATAAGAGAGCAGGTAGAGTTGTGTGGTTATCTATTTCACTCCTGTCTGCTGCAAGATGTCCAGAAAGTTAGGCAGCAGCACTTTGAAGCATGCACATGCCCACTTGATGTCAGTCTGGAGCGACTCTCCTGACTTACGCTGGCAAAGATCAAAACCTGCCTTAAAAATTAGGTGCCAGAGACAAAAATATATTAAAAAAAAAAAAAAAAAAAAAAAAAAAAAAAAAAAAAAAAAAGAAAGAAAGAAAGAAAAAAGATAGAAAAGTGAGCAGACACTCGGAGGCCAGGAAAGGCTGCCAAACAAGCATTCCTGCCCTTGCTTACGATTCTCCCCCACATACAACTGGCTGTGTATGTCTGGGAGCAGCCAGCATAGTGATCTATTCATAAAGGGCCAAATTCAGGAACCGACCTGCAAGGCTTGAGTACACTGACTACACACGGGGAAGGTGAGGCGAAGGCTCAGAGGGGTTCTTGGAGTGGTACAGGACAAAAATCCCCTTCTTTCCACCCAGCTGAAAAGCAGGCATACCAGCAGGAAAGAATGGTGTAGTGGTTAGGGCTTTAACCTGGGACTTGGGACAGCAAGGACCAGTTCTCTAGTCCATCATAGACTAGGTTGAGTTTAACTTCTGGGTTATTTTCTTTTTCTCTCAGGACAGGGAAATACAGCTCAGCTCTCTCTTGGCTTGATGGTGAAACCAGCTGTAGTCAGGGTTTTTCCTGGTCATTGGGAAAGGATACATGAGGGGTGGAGGTTGAGCTTGGTGTGGTCCTCAGTAGCCATTAGAGAACACAAGTTTTCCCAGACCATCTTGGTAGTGTAGTTTGCAGGCAGCAGGTAAAGATAAAAGCCCTCCTGAAATGCTCTCCTGGCTCTTCTGTCACCTGGCCAGTGCCCTCAAAATTGAGGCAGGATTATTCCATTTAGTCATTCAGGAAGAGGCGTCGAGGCTTGGAAAGCAAAACAAAACCTAAACCCTGTTGGAATTTCACTGTGTGCACCTGGGCTGAACTTTCCAAGTCTTCCAAAAACCAGAAGGTATAAACACCTCCAAAAAGACAAGCCTGAGAATGACCTTAAAAGCCCCCATCTGTGGTTGCCTGTCCTTTGGAGCTGGAGGTAGACAACAGGCAGACCACGGAATGGTTCTAACACAGTGGCTGTAGACACAGGGGAACTGACAGAGGAGTAACACAGTGACCCGAGGTCCTTCTTGATTGCTTCTTTCTGCTGAGAGGCAGCATCCTGTCATGCCACAGCAGTAAGGAAGAAC
This sequence comes from Pedionomus torquatus, assembly GCA_013398155.1. Taxonomy (NCBI): domain Eukaryota; kingdom Metazoa; phylum Chordata; class Aves; order Charadriiformes; family Pedionomidae; genus Pedionomus; species Pedionomus torquatus. The sequence continues at coordinate 191,981 of VZRU01007844.1, forward strand.
CCGGAGAAGAGCTATGGCAGAATTCATCCACCTCGTTCCACTTTATAAGCATGAAAGGAAGTCGAAAGGAGAAGGATATCAAAACATGAATCATTTCAGAATGTTTTGAATGTGGTGCTCTGATGGAGATTGATTTAGTGATAAAGATGAACTGCTTGTTTTACATGTATGCTTGATTTAAGGTAAAGAAGAGAGGTCCTGGTTCCATCTGACTTACGTGAGGGAGGAACCACCATTCCTCACAGCTACCAGAGTGCTCTGTATCTGCATGGAGAACAGAAGGCACGTCCTGACAATGGCCTTCTTGTGCGGACAGAGTCAGCTAGTGCTGCCCAGGGCTAAAAAGAGAAAGGGCACAAAGTGATGCCATTTATAGGTCAATTGAGTAAAAGGGAGTGATGTTTTCCTTTCCCTGTAATCTGCAGCTGCCTGAGTTCTTGTGAGGGACCTGGCATTGCTCAGAGTTCCTGTAGGGATGCTCTAATTCAGATAGTGCCCCACACCCACTATGGGCTGGAAGCAGAGAACAGGCAACACTGCAGAGCTATGATTTGGCTTTCCCTGCACTTGTCTGGTTGACCTGTGACATGCCCAGTCCCACCAGGATGTGTCATGGAGAGACACATTCATGGAGCACATAAAGCACTGTCATCTAATGCTGACACTGTTTTTTTATGCCATTATGGAGGATTTCATTGAGACTTACTCTTTGCCCCCGAGTTGGACAGGACAGAAGTTGTGAAGGAAAGGGGATACTTTTCGTCTAGCCATCTTTTTCATGACAATTTGTGTTCTTGTTACAGGCTGCATGCTCTTACCTCTCTTCATCCATTTCACACCACAGGGAAAGAGCTTGCAATGCCATATATTTTTGTGCCTCTTCTCAAGTCCTGGTATGAAATCCCATGTGTTATCCACAGCATTGAGTTACCCGAATAAAAATCCAAGACTATTATATGGAGAGAAGATTTGGTTTAAACTCTGCTTCATATATGCAGGAATGGTATCTGGCTTCTCAAATTATATTTGTCAGGGTTTTTACACTCCTGTGTTAGATGTGGAGAAGTGGAGGTAATACTATTGCACTAACAGTTGGAGACAGAGAGGGGAGGTTTGTGAATAGTTTGTTAATCTGAATAAACTGTGATTAGACATATATAGGCAAGAGAGAGATACTTTCCTTCTCGTATGTATTTCTTTTGAAGCAAGTATCTCTCTGCCTTTTTTCTTTTAAATCCTTGCTGTTAAATAAGAAGTGATAAGCAGTGAGAGATGACAGTACCGTGTATCCCCTACAGTTTAGTGTGGTGAGGAAAAAGCAGCCAAAGCCTAAAAATGTTCCAGCAGATGTCATATTCTACAAGAGACACCAACAGTTGGGAAACTGGTCCTTTTTAAAGTTGTACCCTCCCAAATTCACCTCCTCTGCACCCTCCCAAGATGCCCTCCTGGGATTTTGGTTTCAGGTATGCCTGAAAAGGAGGAAACCGAACCACGTCTAGACATGTAGCAGCTTTAATCTCTTTGGTCAAACTAGTAGGTTTCAGTGGCAACTCTATGGCAGAGGCACAAAGGGATTTCGTGCCCATGAGAATTTTATAGCTAGAAGTGTTATGTTTGAGATTCAAGCCTCTGACTATGTGCTGTCCTCCTTGGGACCAGAGAAATCCCTTGGGAGGTACTGCACAACTCTAGGAACAGGACTCAGCCTCAACCAGGACATTGCTGTGCTTGTAAAAGTTAGGGAAACATTGCCTTAGTCTGTAGCATTCAGCTACTGAACGTGTCAGGGGCTTGGGAATGAAGTTGATTTCTGCACTTCTTTCAGCACGTCAAGCACAAATTGAGGTGAGTTGGTATGTGACCTGAACTGATCCATCCTTATCCAGTATTTAGATATCCCTGGAAGTGTCTTCTGGGTCAACTGCTGGTTGAAAAGAATGTTCTCAGGGAGCTCCAGCCCTATTTTCTTGCCCAGCTTAATGTCTAAAAAGGAAAGTAAATTTTATTTCTGGGGCTTGTGAGTTATGTTTAGGAGAGCAGTTTTTGCATTTGGAGCTCATTCAGGAAATGTTTAATTTCTCCTGTTATTAGTGGTGTGTAATTGGTAACCAATCACAGAAGGGACACCTCTAATCTGATTAGTGAGCCATTCCTAAAAAGGGATAGAAAGACCAACTGTGCATAGCAGATATTTTTTGCATGTGCTTGAACAGTGGTTCCACTATCTAAGCCCTTACATAGGCCAGGGAATATTGGCTACTCTCAGATCTCTTCCCACTGGTACCCTCTAAACCTCTGAGGTAACCTCAGATCAGCATCTGAATGTGAAAATGCAGTTACTGGTTACTCCAAGTCTTTCCGTGGAAAACCTACTTGCTACTTAGCTCAATATTGGCTTCTCCTCTTCTTTTTTTTTTTTTTTCCCCATGGATTTTAAGATAACCTTATGTTGGGAAACAAAGCTGGTTTTGGCACTGAGCAGATGCTTCTCTGCATTTCAGCTACTGGCTGTCCCCGTCCTCCATGTACGCAGGAGTAGTGCTAGAATGGCATTGCTAAGGTCTAAGCAAGGTCTAAGAGGGAGCTGGCCATTTTTCCCAAATGCTGTCAACGCTTGGCCAGGGCATTGCAAAATTAATAAGGGAAACTAATTACAAGGCACAAAAAAGAAAAAAAAATCTTTGGTGAAAGATCCTTTATATATGTGCCTGGGCTAAACTGGTTTCTCTATATGCTCTGTACCAAAATACCTTTCCTTACACTCATAGCTCTGTGAACCCACCTCCCTGATGCCAAGCTCCAGAGGGTTTCGGACAACATGGACAATGAGGAGCTACTCTCAGGTCTCTTGTATAGTACAGCATTTACTAGTACTTACCATCTTGCCCTAGTATTTAGACTAAGAGCTCTTTGTAAGAGCGTGTTTATCACTGGACGGCAGTTGCTGTATCAGATTATAGAGTAACTGGGCTCCATGACACAGGCAGTACATAGTGTTGCATCTATACTGGTAGATTCTACTTTTAAGAGGTTAAGTTATCACAGGTATGAGAGTAAACGTAGAATTGTGACTCAGCGCTTGTAGATGATGTATTTAAGAAATGGCCTACAATGTAGATGGGCTTCAACTCTGCAGGTTCTTTCAACGTTCTGCACTTGATGTCCCTAAGGTATGTCAGGCTCTGCCAGGTTTTAGCTTTGGATGATATGAAATTCAGGAGTCAGTTACTAACAGCTTCAGCTCGATTGCGTATGTACACAGAGAAACACACATGCTGAGGGAAACTAGAAAAACAGATCTACAAAAGAAGCTATTTATCCCACTCTTTATTTTCCTCCTTCGGCGTGTGAGCACAGCTGGGAATCTTGCTTGGCTGGGTATTTGCAAGGGGGCAGATGGTTCATGCAAAGCTTTCTGCTGAAGGCGAGCTGGGAGTTCGGATCACGACTCCTCCACAGAGGTAACTCAGTGTGAGAAGCAGAGCTGGACCGACCTCACAACATGAGAAAATGAGGCCCAGTAAGTGATTTGGCTAAGAAAAAATACAGAAGAAAAGAAACTAAAGAAAGCCTCTTCTAAGAGGGAGAAATTTCAGTGGCTTATTTTCTACCGATCGTTAGAAGATTAACTACCAGTCATGTTCCCAGTTAGGCACTCTCAGAGCTTATTTGATCCTGGGCAACAGGTTTATTTGCTTAATTTATTGTTGCTCTTAGACTTTTAAGCTCAAATATAAATTAAAGACTTTTGTTCTATGCAATTTTAAAAGCACATCCAAGATGGAGAGCCCACTATTTGGCTTGGCTTCACATTCTGAGATGTATTTCAAGAGCTTCTGGGCATTACTAGGATGGGCTTGGGGCTGATGTTTGTTTTCTGAAGTATTTTGATGCTTAATGTTTCTGTATTAAGAAGAAAATTCAGTGCCAGCTGTTAAGCACGGTGAAAGAGCAATTGTTGGAAGGAGCCTGTTGGGCAAGCCAGTTGCTGGAGGACAGCTTATAAAACAGGACAAAGGTAGAAGCTGGTTTGTTATCATAGATAATTTCTGTAAGCATCAGGGATGGTACTCCAGTTTGGAAAGATCTCTTCCAAAGAGATGGTGAGTACACAAAACCGAGTGAGGTTCACTTAGGAGATCTGGTGATTATCCTCTAAGATGACTCAAAATGTATCCACGTTCAAGAAACTCTGAATTGTAAAGGGTAATAAATGCATGGGGAATGTGAAGAGGCTGACCCTTAGGACCAGTTAAGAGAAAAACACCTGCAGCAAAATGAAGAGCGAGTGGAATCCATGCTGAAGGAAGAGAAACAAGAATAAAAAGTCTTTCTCAAGCCTTATAAAAATTAATTTCTGCTGAATCAATTGTCAATGCAAAACAGAAGTGGGCACCATTAAGTAAGTTTGATTCTGATGACAGAACCTTAGTACTTTTTCAAAGATCCCTACATTGAAACAAGGAGGACCTTACTTCATATGTAATACTGTCTTGGATGGAGGTACTGGGGATCTGCTGTATCAAGGGCTGACCTGGGACTTTACCCTTTCATTGGTGGTTCATTGTTGTCCTTGGTGTGCTGGCTGACCAGGGCAAGTCATTTCAAAAAAAGTCTTCCAAATTTGGAATGCTTACTGAGGAATACTCTGAATTGTTATGGATGGTATTTATACCCCCATTATGTTGGGAAACAGTGGGCAAGGAGATCACAGCTTCAGATCATTTCCACCCGAGTGCCTCTGCAGTGCAATGCCTGCCAGATTTGCTAAGCTTTTCAGTCCTGTGCCTCGTCTCACTTTGAAGCTAGTCGAGATATCCTATCCCTCAAAAAAGATACATTCGGGATGTCAATAATTGGAATATATTGTTCTTGGCCCACAGGGAGTCTGACACAGCAGCTCTACCTTAAATACAGTGATCAGCCTGTAAAAGCCAACAAAATCCCACAGACCAAGTGATAACAACTGTTTCACTTTCTTAAATCTCCCAGTAATCTGAGGGATGAATGAGCTTCGTAGCTGAGAATTGCTCTTAAGTACAGTTTACTGGGGTTGCTTTTTAATACCCACATTTATTACAATTTTTTTTTTTTTTTAAGAAAGTCTTTTCACAAGATTTGCCAAAGAACATAAAGGTTTGTCGTAATGGATCAGATCACTTATCCTTGTAAATCCTGTACCCCATATCTGCCAGTGATGACTTGGCTCAGCTTGAGAATCAGCTTCTACAGTACAGCTGGGTGCAGATGTGACTTTACTAGAGGGCAAAAAGCTTCCATCCTTCTATCTCCTGTTATACCCACCAGGGTGGCCTGGTGTTGGCATCCCCTTCTTGATATTATCAAGGCTGCACTGCCTCTGGTTGGGAAAGGCTCAGAGGCGGCAAGTAGTCTCCAGAGAAGCATGGAGGCACCTTTGTACTCAAAAGCTGCCTTCTGACCAGGTAAGCAGGACTGGTCTTTCCTCTTCTTTCATTGTGCTTAAAACTTCAAGGGAATTTGATATAAAGTTTTTTGCACCATGGGTCAAGTTGTTTTGGAGGTTAGAGTGGTGAGAAAGATAAAAAATTGGGAATGTAGTGTGTGGATCACAACCATGCACAGCAACCGCCAAAAGTAATAGGATGGGTCTTGTTCTCTGCGTAATCTACAGTAAAAACAGAGATTGACTAAGAACTTCATCAGTGATCAAAGGCTTTGAGCTGTTTCTTGTGTGTGTTGGTGTCACAGATGCTTCCTCCACTTCCTTAGAGATGAAGCTATGGCAACTGAAAGGAGGTGCCGTGCATAAGCTGAAGGGACAACCTCATGCTACTGTGCCTAAGGCTGCATAAAGCCTGAAAGGCATTTCTGTACTAGGGTTATTTAGACATTTGGGGTTTTATCCTCCCACGTTACAGAGCTATAAAATTATAGAGAACTAAGATTCCTGTTGCAGCAAGGGACCATCTAAATCCATCAATCCTGGGACAGTCACTGCTGTGCAAGCTGGTGGGTGAAATATTCTTCTGAGGGAGGAAATCCAGCTGCTCTCTGGCATGAATAGCCCATGTAACCTTGGGCCAGTTGTGCGCAGTTTCCCTTTTTACCTTGTCAGGCTTTAACCACGTGCCACAAGACAGTGGGGCCTGATGAAGGAAGAGGGTCAGCCTGCTATCATGGGGTAAAGGGGAAAAAATTGAAGACCCTCATGTTTTGGATAGGAAAAAATATCCCAGTTGTGATCTACTGTTGCATGCATAGGTCAGGGAAGGATTACCCTGCGGTTAAGGAAGAGAATTGTATCAAGGGACAAGTTCTGTTCCCAGCTCAGCCACAGACTTCCTTTCGGACCCTAACACTTAATTCATTGTGACTTTGTTTACTCACCTGTCTGATGGGAATAATACCGCCTACATCAGAGACAAGTTGTGCTACTCGATGTTGATGCACGTGGTGTTAGTTAGGAACATTAAAATGCTTTGTGATCCACGGATTTTAAAAAAATGCAGAGTAAGTGGTCAGGGCTGTTACTTGAGATTTTAGTTCCAGACACCGTGTCACAAGTCAAAATATCTTCTTTTATTTCTCACTATAGAGGGTTATAAAACATCCAGTGGGCATAAGGTTACATTTCAGAAAGCAAGTGCGACTTTTTGACAGCCCAGCTAAAATCTAGTTTCATTTTTAAGCTTTGTATAAGTTCTGCTTTCTGTGACTATTTTTCATGTTACTTTTATTTTATACCTACTGGTAAAAGGCTCCTTTGAGTTTGTTAACGTTAGATATCCATTGTCCAGTACCATTAGCTTCCATGTTTGCTATGTCAAGCTTTACATTACATCTCCCTTGGCTTTAGAGAACTAAATTATTCCTGTGCTCATTACTCAGCTGAAATTTGGAAGGAGCTTCAGATCTTTCTTTTCTTTTTTTTTTTTTTTTCTTTTTTTTTTCTTTAAAGTCCAGTTTTGTTACAGGCTTCACTAGCTCACTGAAAAATCCTTTAAGGAAGACACAAAACAAGAAGGTGCAAGCTTCAATTCACTAATCCTCTCTGATCTCAAGCTGTCTGACACTTGAGGTCAGCCACAGAGTATGATTTTATTCAGGAGACCTCCTATTGTATAAAAGGCACAAGTTTTATATAGTGTATAAAAGTATATAAAAAAGGCAACTTCAGAGTAGGTTGTCTGAGGTCATTAGGAAGGATGTAGCTTCCACAAGGGCCACCAATTTAAACAGCCTGACAGGTTTATAGCGGAGAGCAAGCTCCATGCCCTCAATAGCAGTAGAGTATTAAATTGCAGCTCCATCAGCCAAGCTCTTCATCCAGCCATGCCTTAAGAGCAGGAAGCCCTTTATTTTGTGTGATGAGGCCACTGAGTTATCTGGTGGGCAGGCCAGCATGTCTCACAGGGCCACCAAGGTAATCTCATGCGAGTCGGTGGTGGGAGGTTAAACAAGCCCAGAGCTGGGGAAAAAGGGTCATGGTCCAGCTGAGGTTGTCTTGAGACATGGTGAATCCTACAGGCCTGACAAAACTAAGCTGATGCAAGTCATATGATGCCTCATTAGCGCATTGGAGAAGAGTTGGTTAGGGAATGATTTGTAGGGAAGCCATAGGCTCTGTAGTGTCCCTCTCCACTGGGATGTGGCCATTGCAGCAGGCATCCCCTATTCACCACTTCTCTGCTGGCACCCTCAGTTCAGCTCATAACCTAGGGGCTAACATCCTATTGTAAGCTGCAGGAAAGAAAGGGACCTAAATATGCAGAACATTACCAGGGAAAAGGAAGATAACTACATGTTTTCTTACTCTAGGTCTGTATAGTTCTATTAGCTGATTTATACACATAATTCAGTTTAAAGACTTAAGAAAGCTTTATCCCCAGTACTACCTTAGGAGCCTTAAGGCTGACTTCCTTTTATTAGCCCTCTATACCTTCCCTCTATTATTTATCACGTCTGTAGATGCATACTCATGGTAGAGAGCTAGCTAAGAAATCTCTGTGCAATAGGTAGAATAAAACATACAAAAGAGAACAACTAGAAAAAGAGGTAAATAAAGGAAAGGAGACAAATATAGAAATGTTAATCCCAAAGCCAGTCCCCAGCCAGCAGTTGCGTAGAACCCCCTAAAGCACCTCCCATAAGTAAGCACTCACTTTCCCCCCCAGCTGAATCTGACCCCCAAAGCCCAAGCAACCCCCAGCCATTCATTTTTATACTTCCTCTAGATGAGTCATTCACCCTAGCTGAGAGTTTAAGTACACCTTCCTCACAGTCGGGCAGTTTGCATCTTCATTGAAAATGAGCACCTGTATGGGGCTTAATTGCTATTAGTTGTAGTTATTCTTGCTATGTTAACTATCAGAGGGCTAAAGAGAAGAGGTATTCTGCTTGCTTTCTCCAAAAATGACTTCTAAATAAATAAAAAATGACTTCTAAATAAAGCTAATACTTAGCTTTCTGTTACAGACGTAATCTCTGCAATTGCTACAACATTGGATAAAAAGTAGAATATACCAATATGGGGATATGTTAAAAAATGATGCATTATTTAGAGAAGTAGGTATATGTGCTTGAACTGTGTAGGCTATAGGACGTCATTTGATTTATATCAAGAGGATGTTGGCTATAAAAGCTTTTGCAAAAACTTAATTTGAGACTCCAATGTCTCTTCCACATCCTGGTCTAAAAGCTAGATTTCTTTTTATTATTTTATAAATTATTATTCCAAGACTAAGATGTTTAAGTTTTATTCTTCTATTAAATGGGATGTTTTTATTGATGAAAAATCAACATTTCTGGGTTAATGTGGTGTTTCATTCCTTACCTCTTTAGGTAGCTCTGGGTTCTGTGAGTGGGGCTCACAACACCTTCCCCTTCGGCAGTCATGGGAGTCCTTTGCTGGTCCAGGATGTTGCTGGAGTTTCATACCACTGTTATCTGTTGCCTGTGCAAAATTAGTCAAGGCCACTTGCTTACTGCCTTTGTATACGAGAGACGCTTCCTCAGGAGTTGAGACAGGAAAATGAGGGGGGGATTGCGGGTAGTGAGAGGGAGCAGGGGTCCATCCCTGTGGTGTGCGCTTCTGGATGCAGAGGAAAGAGATGAGGAGAGGGGGGAGGTATGGTTTATTGTGCTAAAGGGAAACAGAGAGGACATTCTGCCGGTGCTTATTGACACAAGCCTCAGCAGTGACTCCAGGCTTCCCCACCGGCTGTGAGTGATGGGCAGAACAGGCCGGTGCCTTGTTCGGTGGGATCTTGTGCAGACAGACTTCTTGTGGAAGGATGGATCCTTCTTGGGGAGCTGGTGAGAGGACAGAAATACAGAATCCTTTGGCTGAAAGCCTTCCTTCAGGGGACAGTAAGGCTACAATTATTAAACTAGGGACAACTTCCATACGGAGCCACCTTTGAATTCTCCTCAAACCCAGCTGTTCTGGTGCTCAAAAGTAAGAGTTACTTCCGTCTAGAATGACCATATGGGGCACATCCAGCCTCAAGCTTGCATCTATGACCAGTGTCCCCAGCATCCAGGATGCTTCCTCTTGGCCAATGCTATTTCTGGTTAGGAGTGACAGGTGGATTTCTCAGTGGAGCAGCTCAGACACAAGGCAGAAGGTGGCTTATCCATAACGTGCCATTTCGGTCTGTAAGCTGGTCCTGTGCAGGCTGTCCATAAGGGCTGAGCCCGTTCAGGGGTCCTGCACCTGAGCCACGGATGCAGCACATCCCTGGTGCATGCTGTGCCCTGGAAATACAGCCAGAGAGTGCTGTTGTTCATTTAATTGTAATTTAGGTAAGGATCTGTATTTTTATTCTCAGAAAAGCCCCCAGAAGAACCCCGTGTGCCCTGGCAATTTATCTTTCCCATCATGAACAATAAACATGCTGTTATAGTTTGAGGAGGGGGTATGAAAATCTTACTGCGGTTGGCTGAGGCAGAGAAATCAAAGCACAACAGGAGTTGGCTCTTGCACTATCACAGGAGTTTCCCTTGAGTAAATGCCTTGTGCTGAATGGCTGGAAGACCAAATCAGACTGGTTTGGCTCTAGATGCACATGTGCATATATCTTGACAGAAGGAAGGGAAAAGAAGGAGCATTTATGTATGGATGAGCATGCATAAAATATGTCGAGAGAGAGAGAAAGACAGGTAGTTAAGGAAGCCAAGATAAAGGGGGAAAAATGTAGGAGAAAGCACTTGCTGGTGCATTGACCAGTGTTCAGGACTGTATTAATTAGCTAGTGCTAAAAGGAAGTGCAGGTGAATGAGATGCAGATCAGCATCTGCAAATCTGGAACTTGCAGAAACGGTTTTGCCATTTAGAGTGGTAACTCTTCTGGCTGGGCAGGGATACTTGGAGGTGTGAGGAGCTCTGGTTACAGGTCTTTGTGTGTGGGAAGGTTTCTACATTCAGCTCAAAGGACCATTAATCAACAAGTTCAATCCTTTGTTTATCACAGGTCATTGAGAATGACAGCTCATTATTCCAGTGGAGAAAGCCATAGCAGCTGGGTGGCCAAAGCATATTTTCCAGAGAGTTGGCCAGCCTTGATTTTGAAGAGATGAAAAGATGATCCACCTTTTCTCTTGAGTACTGAATGCTTAATCACACCCTTCTTTTCAGATTTGCACCTATGATACTTGTCCAGATTTTGCGGGCATGAGAAGCTGTGGGGTGGCTTCTTAAGGGGACCTCAGGCAGGCAAAGGCAGGATGAGAGCAGCTGAGGGCATGGCAAATTTCCCTGAAGGTGGAAAAATACAGGCAGCCGACTTTCAAGGAGAAATGTTCCTTTCCTGGAGGTAAACTCAGGTTCTGCTATCCCTGTGAACTTCAGCGGTGTGCGTTAGAACCAATAAGTATGTTGCTCTGCCAAGGTCTGGGCTAATTGAGGGAATACCCAATGTAGTTAGCTGACCTCAAGGGAACACAAGGCCCTTTAGAGCGGCAGAGCGCTATAGGAATTTGAGATCTGGAGTACTGAGTATCTGGATCTGGAGGTTTTGCTGTGGCCAACTTGGAGCTCATGAGTGTGTTGAAAAGTCACCCTGAAACCACAGACATGTAGAGAAAACCCCATTGTATCAAAATTGCGGTTAGGCAGGACAGTCAGTGAAGGTCAGTGGAACATAAAGCAAATACTGTGCACAGGAAAAAAAACCAAATACATGTTTTCTGGCACTGTGAAACTTAGACCAAGGTGTTTGTTTATGGAGGGAGCTATTTGCAAACAGGGAAAGGCTGCCAGCGATATGAGAAGCTTTTCTGATGGATAGCAGGTGTTCCTCAGACCTGCCTGGAGACAGCAGCAACTAGGAGGACATTTGTTTCTGGACATTGTGAACTAACAGAAGACAAACAAGTTTCCAGGTCTGTAGGAAGTAGCAGAAAAACAGCTTACTGCACTGGAAGAAGCCAAAGATTGGAGCCACCTGATGTGGGGGGTATTTACTTGAGGCATTCAGGGGTCATGCAGTGAGAACATACATGCAGGGAGTTGTGTAATGGACATGGGCATGGTCTTCAGCTGGAAAAAATCTGCAAAGCAAGAATGTTTAGAAGGACTTCTCTGGGTGTGAGCATCAGGGTCGTGACTCTTCCAGTGCTCTGTGTCCTACCCACCAAACAAATTTGCCTAATTATGGGTGCTTTATGCTGCATTGCTTCACAACTGATGTTTTTCCTTGCATAGGGAATATCAATATTTCTAAGTAACTTTCTTAATAAGATCAAGAAGTCAAAAGACTTGCCAAAGAGGTGGAAGATGCAGTGAAACAAAGATTTAAGGAGAGTTTTGAGTTAGAAAAGTCATGCTCTGTGTATTCAACCTGAGTAAAACACTTAGATGTGACAGGATAACATTATTCTTGTACAGACAACAATCCCTAATGAAACATGCCAGTCTGCTGGGACTAATAGATTTGGAATGATTTTAGTTTCAGTGTTGTGGATAGGAAAAATAAATTAAAAAAATATGCAATTTGGAAATTTATGTTTTTCCTGCTTACTTACACTAGGTGAGAATTTGGCTCAGACAGCAGGTCACCGTCTGGTTTTATGGGGGATTTAGGACTAAGAGTACTGGACATATTTGAATTGAGGCCACTCATAGCCTAAACCTTGAATCCAGTAGTGCTTTGCAGCTGCAGATAAGGATGAGGTCATACGCCAGATTGTGGTCTCCACAATACATCATTACCAGGATAATCACATCTGCAAGGAGGACTGTTAGCGTCATGCATTATTGAATGAGACCAGGTACTTGTATTTCTGAAATAAGTCCAAGACTGTGTAATTTGCCTGCTTATTAGTTTCCAGGGTGAGGCTGCCAAGAGACCATTACCAGGAGTTATATGAATTGACAGGGAAGGCTCAGAGGACAGTTTGAACCCCATGACGGACAGGCATAGATTTTGCAGTCACTGGGCTATCGGTCTAGTTAAAAAATGATGGTCTACAGACATCCCATTTCTGGTGCGTTTGCTACGTTTTTTTCCTTTCCTTAATTGCCTGATTTCCAAATGCAGCTATCTCCAATACTGACATTAAGGATCAAATCCAACTGGTTTAATTGGATGCTGTTCATTTAAGACACACAGTTTTGGTCCTGAGAGAATTTCAGGTTTCAAAATTTGCTCTTAGATGTTTGGCATCACTGGGGTACGTCTAGATGGAGGCAAACTCGCTTTGTCACTGCTCAGCAGATGTAGGCTCTTCTGCTTTTATTCATCCTGGACAGACATTGTATAGGAATATTAACTCTGCTGTGAGCCTGGGACAATGTTTGATGCCTTTCAGCGTGGTACGCCCAGCTATGTACGTGCAGCCAGCATTTGTTTTGGAGCTGGATCATTTCTAGCCAGTTTGGAGCATAAAGTTAAGTGCACGACCACATCTGCTGGCAAATTCCATCTAGACATACCCAGAGACAACTATATTTTGGAGACTGTGACACTGCAGTCTGAAAAATAGCATTTGGGATTTATTCTTTATACTGAACATACAAAGGATAGGAGGCTGTTTTGGAAAAAAAACCTGCCAGAAACCTGTACTGGCTGTTTCAGCTGTTGTGGATGATTTGAATCCTTTTTAGAGAAGTCTTGAATTTTTATTTTTAAGGCTAATTCCCGGCACTTCTTTCAAGTCTGGACTTCTAAGGCATCCTGAAGGTAGTACTTCAAAATGCCTAGACTCTTTTCAGGAATGTAGTCCTAAAATCCATCCTGTGGGTCCTCAATGAGTTTAATAATCCATAAAAAGCTCTCTGGTCCAGTCTTCTGCGTAACTGTGTTGAGCCTTACTCAGGAATTAAGCCTGATGCTTCTTTTTGAGCTGTAGTAGAGTCTTTGGAAAGGCTGTAGCTTTGATTTGAAAGACTTTGCTAGAAGGAGAATGTACCCTGGTTCCAGGGACAACAGTGATGTCTTTGATCTCCTCTACTTCCTCCTCCTGGCAAGTTGCAGTTGTGACATTTGGTGTCTCACCAGAGTCTCAAACTATACGTTTTTGGGAGCTGTTTTGTGGCCTGGGGGAGGGGTGGCATATGGAACAAATGTTCTGCATTCAGTCGCTCCCCTGGGCTTCAGTGCAGGCTCAGCACACTAGCAGATCTAGACAAAGGAACATGGTATTTCTGAATTTTGGGATTTGAAAAACTATTAAAGTCATTTTCCCACTCTAATGTACAAGGATTCTTGAAACAGAAATAAGTTCCTGTCTCTGCCACTTACCCAGAGCTTTAGAGATGCAATCAACCCAGCAGTCATCCCCTCGCCAGAAATAAAAATATCCATGGTGGGGTTTTATTTCCTTCTTCTGGAGACCTGGGATAAGCAACACATGATTTGGTGCTGCTGACATCTGGCAGCATCGTTCCTATTTACTGTAAACACGAGTCATCGCCCATGGAGTATTTTATTGCTTGTGGTTTCCATCTTGTTGTATGCAGCAATTATGCACATGGCGCAATCTTTCCATGTCAATAAAAATGTTTCATTCTCAGCAAGGAACTTAAGAATAAACCCAGCAATTCTTATGGGCTACTGTGCTGAGTTAAACGGGATGTGCTGGGGCGGAGCACTGCGGGGGGCTCGGCGCAGAGGGCAGGGTGGCTTTCTCCTGCAGGGTCACTAGGTGGGATGCATGGGCTCAGGGGCAGGGGACTGAAAGTTGGTGTGAGCGATTGCTTCTCCAGTCTGTGGCTGAGAAAAGGCCTCACAGCTTTTGTTTGCTTTGTTGGCAAAATGTTGTGTGGCAGGATGCCTTGTGAGTGCTGCTGGAGACTTCCCTTCATGCTAATTCCTGTTTCTGTCTTTATAACTTATTCTTTTTCTGGATATCCAGGAGTTCAGAGATGTTTTCGGTAAAGGATTCATGACAGAATCTTCAAAGGGGACCACAGCCAGGGGAAAATCATAAGCATGAGTGGAAAAGTAGTGTTTTAAATTAGTGTGAAAGCTTGGGGGAAGTCACTTAGGCCCAAATCCACAAGTTGATTTAAGCCTCTTATTCCTGCTTAGGTGCCCCGCTTTCCCTTTGGAGTTAGAAATCTGAAGGTCTTTATGATAAAGCACTTCCCACTTCATTCTTCCCTTGGCTTCTTCGGAAACAGCGTACAACGTTTGGTGGGAGCAGAAGGGCATTTGTCTGGGGCTCCAGACAGTGGGGCTAGTCTTAGCAAGTCATCCAGCCTCTCTCTGCAGTTGCTGGGGAGGGACAGGCCCTGCTGGTGGGTGACTCATCTCCACAGGAGATAGGTGACTGAGATACGTGGGATGAATCGCTCCTTGCAGGTGCCAGCATCTCTCCACTGGCTGTAAGTGGAGCCTAGCCAAAGAGTTAGGACGAGGCGCCTGTTTTAGGCAGCGAATGGTATGGGAGGCAATTTCACCCCCAGGAACTTTGGGTGGAATTTAAGCTGTCTGAAAATGACAGTTGTGCAAGCAATAATAAACAGTCTGTAGTTCCATGTCTGGAATCTCCTTATAAACAGGGGCATGCAAATCAATTAGATAAAAATCTGAACGTTTGTGAATTTCCTGCCCAAACTTGAACAGAATCTGCTCTTGGATTTGATGAAAATCAAATCATTCTCCAAACTACATATATATTTCTTGTGCTGCCACACAAGACACCTTCTCCTTGTTTCACAAAGGGATGAGGATGCAGGAGACTTGCATTGGTCTCAGGGCATCTCATTTCTGGACATCCCTGACTTGGCCAGGGTGGTGAGAGATGGTGCTGGGAACCTTCTGGGAAGAGCCCAAAGATCGCACTGTGGCATGATTCCTGGCTCGATGCTGCTGATCGAAGTGTTCCAGATAAGCTGAGATGTAGATAAGCATCCCAACTCCTGAGTGCTTATCCAAACCAAACCTTTCAACATTTATCCACCCTGACTGTACATGACTTTGCCCTTAGCAACAGAGATTACACCCACTTTTTTCTTCTCCACTTCCAGCAGAGGAGCAAGAACCTACTTGAAGACAAGTAAAACACCTTAGGCTTTTAGGTTCCCACACCTTTCTTCTTTTGTTTTTGGTGTTGTTTTTTTTTTTTTCTTTTTTTTCTTTTTCAGAAACTAGTCTGATTATGTATTCATTTCTCATTGTAGTCATTACCTGAGAATCTGCAAATTCAAGGGGGGTGCTGGGCAACTCATTGCTAAGGCAAGTGTTCCCTAACTCTACTGGAATGGGTAGGTTGCCCAGCACATGTGGATCTCACTTTATCAGTATCAGTAGGCTCATGGTACCTGCCCTTGTCTGATGCATCTTGGTTCTACTGGCTGCCTATGAAATGGAGAATTTTTTTTTTTTTTTTATTTTTTAATTTATTAATTTATTATTTTTCATCTTCATTTCTAATCTTGCATGTTTTATTGGTCTTGGTATTTTTTTTTGGGTTTTTTTTTTTTCCTTCTATCTCTTGAATCCCTCTATAGAAGTGAAATGATTCCATCCATTGCTCCCTTTGGTGCTATAAAAATGCTCAGGTGCCTTGTTGCTGTGTCTCACTCAGGGTAAAACCAGCATCTGATGCCAGGAAGAGTTTTTCTCTAAGGTAGACTGGCAGAAGCCAGTCTTTTCCTTCTGTTTTTGTGTGTTTCCTAAGTAGCATGGAGTATGGGCCACTTTCTCTGACCAGTAGGCATTATTGCCTAACAAATTACCTGTTCTTGCAGGGACTTAGGCTTTCTTCTTTCTGCCTGTAACACATTGTATTTTTTGTGGCTTTTGGTTTTTCAAATTAAAGATTTTAAGTTGTTATAGATTATGTGGAAGTGTTCTGTGGCTTGTGGTGTGTAGAGTTATGTGGAGTCAAGTTTGGTGGACCTTTCTGAATAAATGTTGTTATACATTGACTGCGAGGGGCTGCATGTGATGAACCAGGAGATTTTTGTGTTTGAGTCCAGGCGTTCTTTGGCTTCCCCATTCATTTAGGCACATACAAGTAAATGCAACTGCACTTTCTTTCAGAAACTGCCTTAATCTTTATATTTATGGGGAATTCAGACTGTCCAGAGGTGCTAAGTCACCATGCAGCCTTAGACATTCATGTTCCCTCATTCATTATTCATAGATCAAGCAACTCATTGGCAACGGTATAAGAAGCTTCAGTTCTTACCTGGAAGGTCACCTCTGAAAAGAGGCCTTTCTTCTCCCACGTATCTCTCCCCTCAGCCTTTCCTTTAGAGAAGACTGGGCCAATAGCACAATTTTTTTGCACAGAAAACTGAAATAAAAGTAGTTATGCTCATAGAAAAAGATAGCTTTATTTATTAAGAAGTGGAAAATATAAGTTTGTTGTGTTCTGTATATACATATTATGTAGTAGATACTAAGAAGCTTCAATTCTACACCGTCCTCCCCCCTTTTCCTTTACAATAAATACTCTGGTTTCAGTGCCTTTTCTGATGGATTGGACAATTCTGATGTAAACGATTTATTATAATGCCATGAAGTGTTAATTTTTGGCAACCCCCCCTCTTTTCATCAAACATATTTTGATTAAAAACATTTCAGCTAGCCCAACTGTCAAGACTCCAGGCACAGATACTAATTGGTATAAATTGTGGCATGAATGTGTATGCACAGCAGCTTATTTCCTGGAATCCTTTGAATGTACATCAGATGGAAAAACTTTTGAGCACTAGTGATGTGACCTGCATTCGACCACGGTATCTAGAACCAGTCGGTCTGTATCCTTTGAGTTACTCAGCTTTGGCTGTATTTACTTTTAAAATATTTAAGCAGTTGTCTGAGTAAATGAAAACTCTCACTGGCAGAATGTGCTGAAATACACATAAATATTAGAATCTTGGACATGTACCTTAATATTAATTTAAAGTACACTTGCATGTTTTGTTTTGCTTTTCCTGAATAATAAGACCAGATGCACCCTGAGAAGTTAAAGAGGGAAGCTATGAAGAATGTTTACAATGACAATGTGAAAAATATGACTGGTTTCCTCCTGGCCCATGGTTTGGGTTGGAGGAGCCCTCTGGACATCTCTTTCTTGTTCAGAGTAGGGCTAACTTCATAGTCAAGTCTGGTTGCTCAAAGCCTGGGCCAGATGAGGTTTGGAAATCTACAAGGAGAGACTTGACAAGGACCTCTCTGGGCCCCTCTTCCAGTCAGTGCTGGACCACTCTCCTGGTGAACATTGTTGTTTCTGAATACCTGGTTGCAACTTGCCCTGTGCTATTTATGTCCATTGCCTCTTGTCATTTTTGCCAGGCACCTCTGGAAAGAGCTCAATTCCATCTTCCCTCTAACCCCTTTGTAGGCAGCTGATAGCTCTCTTCCTTTGCCCTTGCCTTGCTTATTGGTTTAAAAGAGCCCAACCCCCAAACACAACTTATTAAACAGCACTCGCAGTTTTATCAGTAATTTCCAGGAGAGCAGAATTAGCCCAATAGTAAATTCTTCCATGAGTCCATTCCTTCATGTTTTTCATGCGCTTTCCAAACCTAAAAAAAAATGGTTAAACACTCCCTAATACTCATCCTGACCAAACAGAAGTTCTGAGCTCTCTAAGCTGTGACCTCTAAGGGCAATATTTGCAAAAACAAAACTGTCAGACCAGAGATGCGAGGTGTTGATAAACGTTAGTGGGCAAGTGGCTGTGCAGACATTGGCCACATCTCCCTCTCAAACAGTTTTCGTTTCAGGAAACTCACTTGAGTTGCTGTCTCCCAAATGACAACAAAATGAGACCTTTTGGAAGTCAAACTTCTCCTTCTTCTGGGGACAAACTCGCAGAAACCAAACACACTCTTGGGTCTGTGTATGGAAGATATGTCTCTCCAGCACTTGTGAGGTTGCTTCAGCAAGGGGAACCTAACCAGCCCAGCCAGACTTTTGCACAGATGTGGGAGGTTGGTGGGTGGCGATGTTTACCTGCTTGGCGTATGGCACTGTAGTACGGCTGCATTTTTATGTGTGTATCTTCTCTGTGCAGACTTCACCCTTCTGCCCTGAGTGCTCAGGAGCAGTTCCTCTGCTGGCATATGTGCCTGCAAGCCCCAAGGAAGTCAGCTGGGAACTTAACCATAATGTTTTCCATTGTCTCCCCATGGGGTAAGAGCAACTCTTTCCTAGGCGTAAAATCATGGGCGTTGAGGAGTGCTTAGGTACTTGGAAAAGCTAAAAATGGCCTCCTCGAGTGCAGCTGGATGGTGGTCAGACGGAGCTATTTTTACTTGACTTGCGTGTGCACGGAGGCATCCATGCACGACTTTCTGTTGTTCCTGGAGTCTTTCAAGCATATGGTAAATAGAGTTTCAATGGGTTGGAACCTATTGCTTCAGGAAATGTTGTTACAAATTGTTTTTCCACTGCAGCGCATTGAGGGTTTTTCATGCCACCCCCAGCATATGCTCTGAAATCCAACTGGTCTCCAGAAGGGAGTGGCCAAGAGGTTTTGAGGCGATGTGAAACCCATTAGGCTTGCATAGAGAGCGGTAAAAGCATCACGAAAACATATCAGAGTGTAGAAAAGCAGGGACTATTACTCAGAATGCAGTGAAACCATGTTTTTCTAACTAGATTAGTTTACATCTTGTGGTATATAAAGAAATAAAAATTACTTAGATTGCAATAAGCCATGTTTTTTTAACTAAATAGATTAGCTAACATTTTGTGGCAGGGTGGAAAAATGTTGATTAAGACACTCTGGGTTTTTTTAAGTCCCACTTGCCAGACTGGATTTCTGATGCCTGTGTTGTTTAGTGATAATCTTTGGCTATAGCTGTCTTTGGGGCACCTTCGTTTTTGCTAAGTCTTCTCCTTAGATGCTTATAAACAGAAGTTGCCCATAAACACCTATAGGCAAAGTATATTTTTCTTTACTGATCACTCTTCATCCATTACAACTGTTGTCCATCTCTCTTGAACCTCAGCCTCACAGGAAGCTTTCTGTCATGTAGGGGATCTCTTGACCATGAGATCCTTTTTCCTCCACATCAAGCGTTCTCATCTATTTTTCCTGGAAAAAAAATGTATGTTTTGAGAATCTCTTTCACACAGTGCACCCTTTATGATGTTAAGGTCTCATCCAGTTTTCCTCCTAAATTAAAAAAAAAAAAAAAAAAAAAAAATCCCAATGTATATGGGCAGAAATCCAAGGGTTCCAGTGTGTTTTCCATTTATACCAGCTGGCAGATCTCATGTAGTGAGCTGAAAATGCAAGAAATTGAGCTGCATGCCCAGCACAGCAAACTGTCATAGGTAGGACTAGCATGATGGAAAAGAGGGATGAATGTGCTACATATGGAAGACATGCAGAGAGCTTGAACTAAAATAGTGTCTTACTTCATGGAAAACCTTTAAATCCACAGGGATAGGATTTGAAGGATGAGATCAAGGCATCGATCTTTGATTTAATTTTTGTTGGGGAAAAAGAATGCATCTCCCCCTTTTTGCTAGACTAAAGCATCCATTGGCTTTTGTGGCACCACATTTGTGGCCTGGGTTTGGAAGAAGGCAGGCAATGGACTGTCTGAGAATTATAGTTCTGATTGAGATCATACTCCCTGTTAAAAATCTCCCTGTAGAAATCCTTGCTTTTTCCTCGGAAGCAGGTGATACTGCGTGTGACAAGATAGTGGATTTAAAGGCACCGCTGTTCTGATGCTACTTGCCAATTCCTGTGTTTTCACAGGTTAGCAGAAAAACCACAGTCCTCTCCTACAGTGTATGCACACTCAGAAACAATTACCTTCTGGCAAATTGTGGTGCCTCCAAATTGTTTTTTTGTAGCTTACTGAAATTCTGGTAGACTTCTGGGAGTCAGCTTCATATAGTCTAGGTATGTGCTGCATGTTAACATCTGTTGAACAGTAAAATGGGTAAAGACTAGTGAAAGGCATGAAACTCAGAGAATCGGGTACTCAGCTTGTGCCCAAAATGAAGAGCAGGCGGAGTAAACCTGGCACAGCAAGGTGTCTCTGTGTGGAAGAAATAATTAAACAAAACAGAAGAATATATCTACCTTGAAAGCCTGCTAGAGTCAAATCGAAAGCAGATGGAAGGCATTTAGAAGAAATTCAGGCTGGCTGAATTGCATTCAGGCAGATGAAAGACTTTGCTAAAGAATATATCTTCCACTTAACACAGAGAGGAAGTCCTACAACTCATGTGGGCTTCAAGTGATGACATATGGTTCAAGTATCATGGTCCTCTTCTGAGGAAACAGCACAAAGGCTTGTCACCACCCTGGTGAAACATTCAGAAGGCTGCGACAGGGCTGAGTCTGTTCTCTTGAAGCCGAAAGCAGAGCCAAGCACTCTGATGACAACAGATGAGCAGAGCTGATTGTTTTTAAGGAAAACAGCTCCTAATTAAAGGCCTTGAACCCCTCACCCGTGAAGGATTTCTCCTTATATTGCATAGATATGGGGCAGGTATTTCAACTCACTGAAATCTGTCTGTCGTCTCCGAGTTTCACGAGGGAAGAATTGGCCATGGATATCTTCAGATCCCTGTTTCTTGGTGTGAAGCTGTGTCCTTCATAAACACTCGCAGCGAAATAAACCACATCTTTGAGGAAATTATTTTTTTTTCCCTTTTATGCGTTTCTTTTGTGAGGCTGTAAAAAAGGACGTGTCCTCTTGTTGCAGCTGAAGATTAACTCTTCTGAGTGTGTGAACCGCTTTTGGGTTCGCTGTGATTGCCAACAAGCCTCTTTGTTAAAATAGTGACATTGGTGACAGTGGCAAGATGCTTGCAGATGACCACTTCAGGATTTGAAGTGACACCTGCTGGTGTGTTGAAACTCCAGTCAGAATGTGACAGTCATCCCATCACGGTGCAGAACCACAGTATGTGAGTCACAAGAAGCACCCATTGAGAAATCTCAGCTTTCAAAGATAAAATGAACCCCCAAACTGCCTGTCATCACACCTCTCTCCCCGCCATTATTCCTGGCCCTAACTACTAAGGAAGAAATTTTAAGTACATGTAAGGTGGTTGAAGGTGTGTGTTAGTCACCCCAAGAATAAACAGGGAAATTAATTAAAATAAAATGATTCATTATAAATTATTCTCCCTGCTACACTCATAATGATGTGAGAAATATTCCAAATATTATTAGAAAAGCACTCCCTCCACCCCTAGTATTTCTGGCACCTCTAGAAACAGCAAGTGCTGAAACTCCCACGTGAGGGATGTTTCCTGTGAGCTGTGCTGCCAGATTGTACCTGTATTTTTGGGTAAGTATTTGAACATTTGCCTGCTTATGGAAAAAGAGCCCAAAGCCTGAACTTTTCTGAGGGCAGCTGTTACCAGGTTGATCCCACCCCAATTTTTGTGCTGGAGCCAACCACAAGTAGTTAATAGGGAGAAATGCAAAGCAATGCCTTGAAGAGGAGAAACATGAGCTAAGGCAGTAGCTCAGGATGGGGCCCCGGAGAACTACAATGGGATGGTTCAACCCTGCTTAGCTCTTGGAGACCAGAAGAGTCCTTGCATTGATTTGATCTCTGCCTTTTCTAAAGGGCAGTGACGACTTCTTTCCCACTGGACTTTCAGCTACGCAACACAGACTGTCACATCAAGTCCTTCTATTTGCCCATTATAAAAAACAAAACGTACCTCCTCCTCCTCCCCGAGAAACCAGCTCACCCACCAATAACTGTCAGGGTCTCCTAAGGTGCTCTGAGTGTGTCTGTCTGCCTGTTACACATGTGTTTAATTCACATATTTTCTACTGGAAGGGATGTGAAAGTGTGAGTTTAGAATTTGAAACAGAACGTTTCGGGTTATAAAAATTTAGCTTGGCTCAGAAAGGCTGTGTGTAAGCAGAGACTTAATTGACTTCTGCTGCCTCTGATGGGTCTCTGCCAGTCATTCAGGCTAGATCGACGGACTGTCACGTAATCTCTGCATTGGGGGAGTTGCACCAACGGTTCCACAAACTGGACATTTATTTTAGGCATCTCAAGGGGATCCTGGAGGACCAGTCCCCAGATCTGCAGCCTCTCTTGGGACATTCTTTGTGAGAAAGATGTTTACCTGCTCTGCCTTCAGGACACTATTGCTGCTGTTTAATTTGCAGCCATTGCCTTGCTGTGCCCCTTGTTCCTTTTTCTGTTGTGTCTTGCAATCTCCTTTCTCAAACTGCTAAATAAGCACTTTACAACAGTGGTAGAAGTTTCTGAAGAGCAAACCTATGAAGTGCTACAGAGGGAGAGGTTTGCAGTGCTGCTGGAGGTGGAAAAGAGTGCCTGGTAAATTCACAGTTACCTGTTGCTTCGACTTAAGCAACAAAAAAGAATTCAGGAGAGAAAGCTGATGAGTAATCTCTGTTGAATTCATATGAGAAGTTTTATAAAACTCTAGAACTGTTTAGCATTACCTTTCTAGAGTCCTTTTCTGCTTAAGATGGTCTTGCTGTCCTCAAGCTCCTCAGACCTTCTGGTCCTGCCTTAGTACTGTCAAACTCCTAAATTCTTCCCTGTAGGAAGCGTGTTAGAAGTAGTTGCAAGCCAAGCTCGAGGTCTGGGCTGGGCTGTGTATCTGGAGAGGAATCCCTCCAAGTTTACTGAAGCAGTTTTGCCATTCACTGAAACACAGCATTCATTGAAAAACAACGTTCCACCAAAACACTAAAGGGGAAGTTTTATTCTCTTTCATTTGTTTAAGACCAGGGATTTGGCCTGGGAATTTTGTTTATTAAAATATCGAAGGAAAGTCTGTCTGGCCCCATCTTTGTAGTATCTGAACTCTTTCCAAGTTTTTGAGGGTGGGGTTGCCAACTCAGTCTTCTCAGGCCCTTTCTAATTTCTCACCCTAAAAGTGGTATGACAGTATTTTTTGCTGTGTCTTCACTGGCATAGTGGGATGTGTTTTTGCCCAGTGGTAACTCACACATTGTAGTTATGTGCAATAAAAATACAGCAGCGCGTTGCAGCAGTGTAACTCCCCAAGATCAGACAGGGATGCTTAGAGTACAGAACTCATCGTCTCATAGGGAAAAATAGCAAACAGTCTGGTCTTAGGTTAGGGGTTTTTCAGAGATATGTATTATTTATTAAAAATGTCAAAGTACCTTAATATAGGATCACAATCTGTTGAAGGGTAAAATTTCTATCACTGTTGGCCCGTACTGTGGGGAAGCCTTAGTTGGTGTGCAGGACTTGAAAATTGTGTATGGAAAATGTGTCACATATGTGTGAAGAAGCGATCAGAGGGGAGCAGAAGGGAGAACTTGTCTTCAAAATGGCAAAAGCTGATGCCACCAAAAAAATGCTTATTTGCATATTTTGGAAGATACTATATCATTTTTATTTACTCTAAAATGTTGCTGTTTAAATTGGGGAATTGTTTTGGTTTTCAGTTTCACTTTCCAGTTAAAAAAAGGGCCTTCTACTTTTCTTTTAAAATAGTTTGATTTCTAAAGATGAAAGTCCAGGCTTTTTTTTTTTTTTTTTTTTTTTTTGAAAATTTGCTTTTCATTACTGATTTTAATTGTCACAGTAACTTTTTCACAACGTATGAGGCTTGGGTGAGAAGTGCCTCTTCTCATTGAAATATTTCAGTGAAAATACATTGCCTGGCTCCTCCTTCGCTCATCTGTGTTTGTGCCAGGTGTAATTTAGTGATCACAAGATTGCTAGATGGCTAAGATAAGTGAGATGTGATTTTTTTCATACAGCTACTAGGAGAGTTTGTTACTCAACTTCTGCGAAATTAATGAGAAAAATGTGGACTCTGAAAAGCACAAACAGCAGTTTTCCTGCACTTTATTTTGACACTTGGTGGGAGGGATGTAGCCTTGATTTATTTCTACTGGATAGGTGCTAATGTTGCACAAAAAAGGCTTCCTGATCCAAAATTAGTCAAGAATAGACAAAACAACTGTAGGAGAAGAAAAATCTGCTTGGCTGGGAAATGAGGAGACATTCACTTCTCATTTCACTGGTTTAATAAGAGCATTTTAGGTGCATTCCAGCAGGGAAATCTTCTCTTGCAGACGTGAATCTCAGGCAAAGGTTCCTCAGAGTCCCATGAACCTCTGAGCAAAACAAAGTCCATTTGGACAGATGAATGCTGAAATGAGCTTGACCTGCAGTTGGCCTGGAGTGAGTTACATTTCCAGCTAGAACCATGTGAGGTATGATGGTTTCATAGAATCATAGAATCATTCAGGTTGGAAAAGACCTTTGGGATCATCGAGTCCTGCCATCAATCCTACTCTACAAAGTTCTCCCCTACACCATATCCCCCAACACCACATCTAATTGACTCAGGCACATTCAGGGATGGTGACTGAGCCACCTCCCTGCGCAGCTTATTCCAGTGCCTGACCACTCTGTGAAGAATTTTTTTCCTAGTATTCGGTCTAAACCTACTCTGTTGCAGCTTGAAGCCATTCCCTCTTGTTCTTGTTCATATGGCTAGATATGACCCTAATCCCAGCAGGATTTCTCGGGATGAAATCAACAACCAAAGGTGTGAATGCATCTTCCAAACCACCTTCCAGTGTTTCCTGAAGCTCATCCATTACTGTTTAGGCATAACAACTCTTAATGTGGCAAATCAGTAACCTTAATGAAGAACAGAGATTCAGTTTGATATAATTTGATACAATTTCAATTGGTACAAGTCAGTTTGATTAATTTGACTGAATTTAGCCAGAATTAAACTTCCTTTGGAGTTTGCAGTGATAAATCAGAAGAATAGGTAGACAGATAGGTAGAGTTTCCCTGCTCAGGAAGCTGAGAGTGGGTAAACCTGACTTGCCCATGGTCAAGTGTACATTCATACTGCTTTGCATCAGTGATCCCTTCTGGTCCTGTGCATAATATTCGTATGAATATGTCCTGCACATGGATGGAACAAAAACCTATCTGTGTCTC
Organism: Pedionomus torquatus; assembly: GCA_013398155.1. NCBI lineage: Eukaryota > Metazoa > Chordata > Aves > Charadriiformes > Pedionomidae > Pedionomus > Pedionomus torquatus. The sequence continues at coordinate 217,338 of VZRU01007844.1, forward strand.
CAAGTGGAGACAGAGCAAATAGTAGGTGCAACTGTGTTTAAAGCATCACAGATCACTGAGATAAGTGAAGCTGCAGGTGGCAAACATGCAGTGTGGTGGAGGCAGAGCTAAAGCTATGTGGGAGCCAGCATAGGAAATGCGGGCTAAAAGCAACAGTCGTCAGGAAATGAATCTGGAAATTATTGTTGAAACAGCCCAGGGCAAAGCTGCAGAACAGAAATGGCTGCTGACCTCCTAGGGTAAGTTGTAAGAGCTGGAATGAGTAAGCAGAAGAAAATACATACTTTGGAGATCAGAAACTTGTATTTGCTCTGCCTTACAATGCAAGGAGAAGAGGACATTTGATTAAAATGGAAAGGTGGTGAAAGAATTGCTAATAAAAAAGTACTTCTTTACGGGTTAATTAAAATGAGGAACTCATTGCTTCAAGGTCTCTTTGAGATCAGGAACTTAGCAGGAATTAAAAAGAAACAAATGCAAGTCCCCCAAACCTGTGATATTTCCATGGATAACAAGAATATCCAGTTTTGTCAACAGTTCTGCTTCACTGCATAAATTCACCTCTGACTCGTCAGGGTTAAGACTCTTTTCCTCTGAGGAGCCTACTCAAAGTGCTTACTGCTCCTGGTTTTTCTCTGGAAGTGCTGGCATCACCAGGAGCCAGGCACCAATGAGGGGATGAGGCTGATGTGCTGCAGTATCCCAAGGTGATGCTTTTCAGGCGTCTGGCTCTCGGTCTATCCTTGTAAGGAACATTGTTCCGACCGGGGGCCGCTGGACCACAGACAAACATTATTGCTTTTGGAAGCGGTTGTCTGGGATAATGAGGTGATAGACAGTCTCCGTGAGGAATGCTTAAAGGATGTTAATCTCACCTAGCAAGAAGGGACTGCAGAACTGTGGCACATATCACGTAATTAAAATAGCTCATTGATACAGGATATTGAGGAGGCCAAGAGTACAGATGGATTTGAGAGGAGAGTAGACACGTCCATGGAAGGTAAGATTGTGAGTAGCTCCTAGTCCTGATGCGACCTCCGGTTCAGGCGGTCCTTGAAGTGATGATTTCCAGACACCAGGAGGACATGCCATGGAAAGCCACCATTTTCTATGTGACTTTTATACTCTTTCCCTTTCTGTCACTCTGGAAGACAGAATAGTTAACTTGACAGATGTAGAATCTGAGTCCTCTTTTGTTTTTATCTTTATATACTTAAGAGGACTTAGAAATTCCTGAAGGGCAGATGACTCACATTGGCAAGGGGTTCAGAAATCAGAGGACAGTCTGAAAGCTCTGGGAAGCTAGATGGGAATAAAGCAGACGTATTATGCTCAAAGAGTACTTAAGCATATGGAATAAGTTACTGGGGAATAGCATGCAATGTAAAGACATTATAGTAAGACTTTAAGATGATACTTTAAGGCGATACTTTCTAAGTTCAAGGGACACCTCTGTCTCCTTTTTGAGGAGGGGCTTGGGAAAAGAGCAGCCTTACGGAAAGAAGTAGGATTAAGAAGATTGCTGGGAAATGGCAGGCGGATCGTGCTGGATGCCCTTTCCCTGTTCCTAAAAATTTCTACCGTCCTCATGAGAGGAAGGGAAAATAAACCAAGGAATGGTAATGCTTGGGGTTACACAATCAGGGTCGGAGGCTGCTGACCTTGCCGCTAATGGTTTATGGGCAGCCACAGGCGTCTGCCGCTGCCCCATGTTTTTGTTGCATATTATCTAGCAGTTGCCAAATGACTCGGTCCCAATATGCAGGAAATTACTTGAGAGCTATATTTAGCAAGATGAGCCCATATCTTGATTTGGCTGGAAGCTGAAGCAGATTGAATTAATCTAGGGGAAAGATGGAGTGTGTGGGGTCCCAGCAGAACATTTTTCCCCAAATCTCCTGAGGTCCTCTGACCTCCCTGGGGTTTCTGTTGTGTAGCAGCCTGAGGGCCATCACAGTGAAAGCTGAAGAAAAGGGTTTTTTTTGTGTGTGTTCCTGGTGCTGCATGTTGCAGATCAGCTCAAGATAGCTGATTTCATTGCTGCTGCACAGTGAGGACAGCCGCCGTGTAGTCACTCCTCCTGAGGGACTACAGGGTGGGCTCCATCCTTCTGTGGTGGCCCTGAGGCTGTGATCTCAGCCAGCTCCTCTGCCTAAGGCTGGACATGATCCACCCGTCAAACACTGCTTCCTAGCACTCTCCCACCTCAGGCTCCCTCATGAGCTCCCTGGCTCTCACACAGCTCTGGTTTCTCAGCCTCTTTCCCACCAGAAACTGGGATTAGGAGGTGAGAGGGAGGTTCCTCCTCTGGGTGGTCACCACTCAGAAAAAGATGGCTAACAGTCACATTCTCCAAAAGCAGCCCTTGTCCCTCCTTGTCCCACCTGGTGGTGCACCAGGCAGGTCCTCTGTCATGGGGCAAGCCATGGCACTGGCTTAGTTCCAGAAGAGAAGACACCCGCAAGGCTTGAAATCTACACGTGGACAGTTTCTCTCCAAGTTCCCACTTCCTTGAAGCTGTGTAGGGAGGCTCTCTTTGCAGTTACCTGCTCTTCATGCGGTTGTCTTCTTGGAAGAGTGTGGGGAGTTGTTTGCAACAGGCCTGATTCACAGCCCACAAGATCAGATTGGTTTTGGATCAGACCCCGTAAGGGGTTTGTATTCTATTTCATTGCACAGGAACACAAAAGAGCAGAGTCTGGTTATTTGCTCAATAATTAGCAGCTCCATCCCCTAAGGGGAGATAGATCAGTGCTGGGATGAGTCTCTAACCGAAGTGCCTGACGTTCCCCTGCAGCTACCGCACAGCAGCCAGGTCTTGTGGGAAGGAGGGATTTTATCAGCACTATGCACCATTAATGAGCATTTACTGTGCAGTTGGCTTTCAGTGAGCTGTGTTGGTTACGGGCTCACGTGAGGCAAGGAACATAATCTCTGGGCAAATGCAGAGCCCTGAGTTAATGTTTACCATAGTAAGGCGTTTTGCATGGCCTACGTACCCAGTGGAAAGTATCTGACAGGAATGAAAGGACATGATAAATACGCAGTGAGACACAGAATCATAGAATGGTTAGAGTCAGAAGGGACCTTGAAGATCATCTAATTCCAACTCCCCTGCTATGGACAGGGACACCTCCCACTAGACCAGGTTGCTCAAAGCCCTGTCCAGCCTGGCTTTGAATAATTCCAGGGATGGGGCATCCACACCTCTGAGCAACCTGTTCCAGTGTCTCACTGCCCTCATAGTAAATAATTTCTTCCTAATGTCTAATTTAAATGTACCCTTTTCCAGTTTCTATTACTCCTTATCGTATCACTCTACTCCCTGATAAAGAGTCCCTCCCCATCTCTTCTGTAGCCCCCTTTAAGTACTGGAAGGGGCTGTAAAATCTCTCTGGAGTCTTCTCCAGGCTGAACAACCCCATCTCTTTTAGCCTGTCGTCTTAGGAAAGGTGCTTCATCCATCGATCATCTTTTTGGCCCTCATGTGGACTTGTTCCAACTTGTTTCCTTCTTATGGTGGGGGCTGCAGAACTGGGTGCAATACTCCAGGTGAGGTCTCCGGGTGAGCAGAGAAAATGAGCAGAATCACCTCCCTTGACCTGCTGGCCATGCTGCTTCTGATGCAGCCCAGGATGCGGCTGGATTTCTGGGATGTCCTAGGGACAAATCCTAAGAGAAAGTTTTTAGTTTAAAGGTTTGGTTTGAAATTGTCACCAGTTTTTTTCATGTCCTTTCATACTGTCATTAAAGAGTCAATTTGCTGATCTAAAAAACAAGAGATAGTGTCATGCAGATTGAACTGGGCAGCAAGGTTACTCTGTTGTGGGTATGGCTGCAGCAAAGCCCCCAAGGTCTTGCACAGCATCTTCCACCGTGCGATGTGTTCCTGTGTGTTCCATTGGAGCCTGACCTCAGGGCAGAAGGACACTGTGGGGTTCCTCATGGGCACCAGGTGCTCTCACTCGGGGCAAGCAAATTATAGTGTGTCTTTGGTACAGGTCTGAGATCTTGTGAGCTGTTCGGTTTGTATGAGATGATTGTCTACATTCAGTGTAGTAATTTAATTAATTAAGTAGTATATATGTAGTAATTTAATTTAATTAACCATGTGCTAAGTTCAAATGGAAACCCGAACATGGGTGCTTGTGTGAATCAGGGCTATCCTGCCTACTTTTATTTTTACCAAATTAATTGGTGAGATCCTTTATAAATATTGTCCCGGCATTTGGGCTTCTGACATCTGCCCTTTCAAGTGGGCAATGCAGTGACTGAGAAGAGCAGTTGCATGAATTCATTTCTTTTAGACGGCTGTAGCATTCAGTGCGATCGTGGCATTTTGAAAGCTGGCTTTGCTAGAACATGGATGGCTATTGGTGTGTCTGGCGCCAGCTCACAGAGGGCCAGTCTTGTCTCCCATTGTCAAAAGCATACCCTTGGTTTCAGCATTCATCACCATTTGTCTCTCGTAATTGCATTTTCCTGAGTACTAGAAATTAAATCAGCAGTGACAGAATATTTATGGCTCAGAAATATTCTGGATGATTTCTAGAGAAGCTGTTTCCAGTTTGGTTATTTATGTTCTTTTATCATGGGTTTTATAGTGGGAATGGAGAACTAAACAGCAAAAACCATATGAAACATGCTGAAGGATTTCCTCCTCGAGCCAAACATACATTTACTATAGGCAAAGGCATGACCGTGTGAGTGCAGTTCAGAGCATTGAGACTGTGGCTGGTGTTTTAGCTCCTACCATCTGTCTACAGAGAGGTGCAGGCGGTTGTTGAGCCCACCTGGCATCTTCTCTTCATCCGGAGGTTGCCATCATTCCCCAGAGAGATGCCGGGGCTGGTCTGCGAGGAAGGGTTGGACTCACGGGGACGAACCCCTTTGATCTGCTCCCTGCCATCAGTCTCACTCACGTATGTGCGTTGCAGATGAAGCTTGTCAAGGGGTCTGACCACTCTCCCACCGGGAGCACCGCGGAGCCGGGCTTTTCTTTGCTAGTCAGAGTGAAAACTGAAACAAAAAATTGGAGGAATGTGTTCAGGAAATTGAGAAGTGAACTTGTCAGCTCCATTTCCTTGATGTCAAATTGTTCAAGACTGACTCACCTCTTGCACTGTACCACTCTCTTCTTGTCTATAAGGCAGTTGAAGTAAAGGACGTTGGCTTTGCTGAAATCAAAGATTTTGATAACTTTCCTTGCTAGAAATTTTGCCAATATCAGCATTCTTCTGAGAAACATTTTTGTGTCGGTATTTTCTTGTATAAAACTGTTCCTTATGCAAAACTGACTATTCTCAGTGATAAGATCTTTTTACAGTTCCTATCCTGGTCTCAGCTGTAGCCTCCTTGTGTACTGTAAATTTTTTATCGCATGCTATAAATAAATAGTGATCATCTACAGAAGGAGTCTTGATCTTGCAAGGGTGTGTCGTGATCCAGGCACAATAATGACACATTGCCAGTGGAACTGATGACCCTGTTACTGATTGCAGTTTTACACATGGCTGAGATCAGGGTTAGAGATACGAGTGGCCAGCCTTCCGACAGCATCCCCAAATTTTCTAAGGGGCCACAAGCCACGGGGCAGGTCTTGGAGAGCTGAGGGAAGGATTGGCTGCTGGGCTGGCTCAGATGCAAGAAGAGGTAACCTTTCTCTGGGCATCCTCCAGAGGTGGAGAGCATTGAGTAAGGGATACGAGTGCCCTGGGATCCCACCACAGCTTGCATGTGCTGGCCCTTGCTGCCATGCTGCATCCTTTCCAGTGATTTGCATGCTTTAGGCAGCTCTTGTCCCTAAAGGCTTACAGGAGGTGTAGGTTTGATGCTTTCAGGACCTCAAGCAGGTTATGGCTGTGAAGGCTGAACCATGGCATTTTTCTGCTCTCATCTATAAAGGCCAAAATAAATCATTACATCAATGCTGACAATCCTTTTCAGATTTTCCTCTGGATAGCTTTTACAGCTAGAGCTGACTTTCAAAAGACCCAAATTGCTGTTCCTGAGATACTGTAAAGAAATCCTGCGCAGCAAACTATCCACATAAAACCAAAAATAAAAAGGAGGACCTTTGTCTGCCTTTAATAGTCCAAGTGTTTCCTCAGGCATCACAGGCAGCCTGCCCTTCCTGTCGGGATGGCTGGCTGCAGCAATGGAGATAACGGCATATCTTTTTATAGGATGCTACAGACCATAGGTGGAGAGCCCAGTTCAAAGTGCGGGTCACTGAACTCCTATAAATTGTTCCTGACATCCCCGATAAAACCCATGCTCTCCCTTCCTCTCTGCATCTTCTTTTAGCAAGGGGAAAGAGCTGGTAGTAAAGATACTATTTTCCCACTTCAGTCAATACTTTGATGTTTAAAGCTGTTTAATATTCATTAAAACCACTCCTCAAATGTAATCACAAGAATTACATGTCCCTTTTTATGATTGTCTGTAAGCCTTATGAAACCGCCAGTTAAAACCAACCCAGTGACAAAAGGATGTTGTGTCCAGCGCAGGGCTCTCTCCTTGCAGACGAGCAGGATCAGGGCTGGGGTCCCTCTGCCCCCTGACAGAGGCCAGAGGTGTGGACACAAATAGATTGTTTCCTGGGAAAAGACATGTTTAAGTTAATTTAGAGTGTTTGGCAATCTGTGCTGAGTGGTGACGTCCCTGCTCTCCCCTAACATGCTCCGCTCCTGGCAAAAGGTGCTGTTTTAATCTTTTCTGAAAGAAACATTTAGATTTCTTATTTCAACATAAAATTAATTTCAAAAATTGTTGAAAAGTTGCCTGTAACTGCTTGTCTTTAAAAGGCTTTTGTTTAGGCGATGGAAAATCTCCGAGAGGTGAAGAGAGAGTTTGAGAAACCAGAAACAAAATCTTTTACTTGACTATAACTAAGAAAATTGGAAAGATTAAAAAAAAGTCTCCTCAAGACAACCTAAACCATATTTCCAATTAATGTTGACAATGAGTTAAAAAAAATAAGCAACTATTCACCCACCTTGAGATGAACTATTGGGTATCTTTGTCGAGGTCTTTCTTCAGTTCCTGCAATTACTGATCTGTTCACTGAAAAACATCTAAGACCCTTTCATGTCTCGCTGTGACAATGCATCTGAGCATTTCACAGTTTTCAGTAGAATGCACTGACAGGCAACTGCTAATACCACTCTTGTTTCAACGGGAAATGGTGAGACACTGATTTATCTGATCTAATTGTGGTTATCTAAAAATTAGACATCTTGTCTAAGCCACATTGTAGTTGATTTTCCCCCGCTGTTAGATCTTCTCTTTGGGATTGTGGAATGTGGGCAGGGAGGCTGTTTCTCAGAAATTTTAGGAAATTTCTGAGCTGTATTATCAGGGGAGGAAGAAAAGACAGGAACTGATTTATTTCTTCTGTGGTAGCATAGTGCTCCAAGTGTCCTCCAAGATGTGAATTTGGACTTTGTGCTGCAGCTGTGAGAAACGCTGCTCCTCTGGCCATCTGCTTTTAGGGGATATATGGTTAATGAGGCTAGGGAGTCATGAAGGAAGCGAAGCCAGTCGCTTACCGTCCTCATGAATCTTTGGCTGGGAGACATTTACTAAGGTGACCAATAGGCCAGAGGGGCTCAGATGGACCTTTCTCTACAACTGCATCTGAGAGAGAGGTTGCGTACAGATGCAAAAACCTTGAAACATTTAAACTCGGCAATTAGAGCAGGTGGCGAGACCTTTCAGGAGCATATTTCCACCTGTGATGTTAAGCTCCATTGGGATTTCTTTGCAGCTCGGCTCCATGCTTCAAGGACTGTCATTCAGCTCCAAATGCACTCCAAGAGCTACAAAAGAGCCACTGTCCTCTGCTTAATCCGAGGATTGTATGTCTCTATTGGTGCCTGGCTGAAGTATAGTACACACAGCCCTAATAGAAGCAATTAATGTCAATCAAATGATACCTCCTCCCACACACCATTTGAACTAATACAACCATCTTAATTGCCCAAGTTTCTTTGCTTTCCAAAGTACGTTCCACTTAATGATGCCTTTTCTAACACTGAAAGTCTGTTGTAGCAATCCTGTTTCTACCAAAAATAGTTTTCACCAACAGTTCTCTCTCCCTGCTCCCTTTCAGGCCTTTAACTTTTGCTTCCTTCATCCCCGAGCTATGCACAGACCAGTTGGCTCCAGCCAGTACTAATTTCCTTAGTTGTCCTAGCGAAGCACTTGCATAAAGGCAAATCTGATGTTTGACAGGGTAGCATTGTTCTGGTTGTGTTAGTAAAGCTTCTGAGTTGTACAACAGGGTTTGGAAATGCTCTTCTTAGCTCAAGGGAGACGTCCCGAGAAAGGAAAAGTGAGTTGGCACACGAGGAAAGTGCAATTGCTTGGGCACATTAAAGCTGAGACAAAATGTTTCTTTTTAAAGAGCTTTAAAATAGTCCCTAATGTAAAAGCTTAGCAGCTGCAGCAACACAGAGCCCGAATAATTTCCATGTATTTGCTGCAGCAACACGAAGTCTGAATAATTTCCATGTATTTATGTACATGTGTGTGCCCACACGTGTGTGTATTTTTTTTCCAATCTGTTTGCACCAGTGCCGTAATAAGCAGCACAACGTCACGTGCTCTCAGGTCAACACTGATTTATTTGCCACTCAGGTGTGAAGAACAACCCATTGGGTTATGTCAATCTGAAGTGGGCCATCTGATTTCAATTCCAGCTCCCAACAATTAATGCCTTACACACAGTTTTGACACAATACCCAGCTTACAGCCTTGTTATGTTTATCATTAGACCATGAAGTATTAGTTACAGCAAGCCAAAATATGTCAGATACCCCTGGCTTTCTCTAGCATTCTTGAGAGCGAGTTAAAAAGAAAATGTTTCTTCTATGATCAGGAAACTGAAGCTTTGAAACCCTTGAACGCACATGGTCAGCCTCTGAAATCTAGCTTCGATGCTCCTTGCCAACCTTGCTGGAATGGATTTCAGAAGAAATCAAATTTCCAACACTGAATTAGAAGAAGAATGGTATGTTCTGTACGATGGATGGAAACCCATGGACATCTAGGTTGTAAGATAGGAGTGTAAGATAGGAATCACAAGGGAATTGATTAATTCTTTTAGGAATAGGACCACAGAAGTTTCTAGGCAAGATACAGATATTCAGTGAAAAGGTGATTCTTGCCTTAAATTTGTACATTAAGTAAAATATAAAATAAGTGTATGCTGGCATCATGAGCCAGGTGGAATGTGGAGTGAGTGTCATGGCTGGGAGAGCTGAGAAGAAGGATGTGGACTAGTTAAACATCTTGGTGTTTCCTAAGAGTGAGGGTGGGCTGCTGTGGCTTGGTCAAAACCCATGCTAGATGCTTATGTTCTGACAAAGTGAATTTTCCCCAAATCCACTTCTTGGATGTATATATATTTTTTTTTTCTTTTCATCCTACATTTGCTTTTGGAATTTCTGGGAACTCATGGACTAAAAAGCCATGATTTATGGGTCTGCAAGTTGAATGCCCTCTGAACTTCCTAGGTAGAATGTTCTCTGTGTGCAACAACATCAAAATACAGTGGGTTTTTTTCCACATTTTATACCAGGAAACACAGAAGTATCTTACAAGCCATTACCCTGTGCTTGTATTGGTAGTGTCTAAGTGATCCTATGATTCTAAGGGAAAGATTAAAGCATGGGTAGTTAGGTAGGAACATTTATAGGATTTTAATGGAATGGATAGAAAGCAAGTAGATGATGGAGTTCTGCAAGCTCATGGTGCAGAAAGAGTCCATGGCTTCTCTGAAGCAAGTCTGAAGAACCAGACACCCGTCCTTAGCTTTGTCTGTGAATCTGTCAGTGAGGTGCTGCTGGTTGTCCTTATGGGAGCTGAATGCTCCCAACTGAGAAGGGCTTACTGCACTCCGTCTGAACTCAGAACTCTCTGACAAGATACTTGTACCTGTAAGACGTCTTTGCCTGAGTTTTCCTTGCATGTGGAGGAGCCCAAACATGGTAACAGCTCTCACATACAGCTCTAATACTCTGTTCTTAAAAAAAAAACAGCAAAGAAATTGCTTCAAGGAATGTTTTTTTTTAATCTGTTTGGTTTTGTGTGGGTTTTTTTCTCAAAAGGAAGACGAAAATGTAAATCTGTTAATGTGTCCTGTTCTGGGTGGGAGGAAATATACTTAAGAGGAGCACATATTCACTTTATAAATGTGTATTTTTCTGTATCTCCACATATCAGAAAGGGAAATAAAAAAAAAAAAAAAAAAAAAAAAAAAAATCTTGTAAAAAGACTGGCCTGTTCAATAAAGCCAGAAAAAGTGACTTACCAGGGCTAAGTGTTTGTCTTGTCACTTGATGGAAGTGGAGGAAGATTTCTCAGACACTACTGTCATACTACGAGTATTAAGAGTGATTTAATAACAGATATTTTAGAAATAATGTGGGCAATATCAGCAGTGTTTGTAGAGCACAAAGCTCTCATCAGGAGGGTGCTTGGCAAGTGGATGATTGGTATGAGACCTAAGGATTGTTACCACCCAGCTGTAGTCTTCATCTTATCGCATAGGTTTTTGTTCTGTCTGTGTGTGCAAATAACCTTTGAGTAAGTAATTTCAATTTAGGGGGCTTGTGACTCCTTAACTCAACTTTATGCATTCATGCCTGTAGCTGTGGGAGGATCTACCAGTCCTCAGTTTTTCACTAAAGATGGAGGCTGTCATCTTTTGAAGAGATTATGTGCATTGGATAATTGGTCTCAAATGGATCATTACCTTGAGAAAGTGCTCTTTTGCTGATACACTGATTACTAGTGCTGAAGAAATTAAAAATTCTCTCCTGGGGTTTTGTATTTCTAATGTGCTCACCAATTCTTTACTAGCAAATACTCACAAGAAGTGAAGAGGAATGTCTGTGGGACCAGACACAGCCCTGCTGTATCAAAAGTCCTTGAGTCTACAAAAGAGGAACATAATTTTTTGTCATAGTCGAGTATTTTAAGAATTGATCAGTGCTTTTATGTTATATTTTGAGACTGTCTTAGAAAGTCCAAATACTCAGGGGGTATTACTTACTTTCAGTATGTATTCATGAGATACTCACATTTTGTTGCTTAACTGAGGTCAAAAATACTTCAGCAGAAGCTGTGTGGTAGTTGAAGTTTCAGTTAAATGCATAGGAAAAATCAAGAAGGCAAGAGTGAGAGATTTGGGTATCTATTTCTATGGTTTCTGTCATCATGAAGCACAAACTCCTCTCAGCCACCCAGTTATTTCTTCTCAGCAATGGTCGTAGCAGAAGGGAAGTATAAACATCCTGGTATACCAAAAAGCACAGTCTAATCATAAAATGATAGAATAATGTAGGTTGGAAGGCACTTCTGGAGGTCATCTAGTTCCATTTACTGTTCAAATGAAGGACATATTCAAAGTTGGGTTTAACATTGAAGCTAAGGTTGCTTAGATTACTTAGGTGTTATTTTGCAAGGCCGAGAATAGAGCTGGTTTCTTGTATCCTAGTGTGCAGCCCCTCAATTACAACTCTCATCCATATTTTGTGCTTTAGAAAAAGAGTTAGAAAACCAGGCTAATCTAGTTTAGTTTATGAGCTGATATCATCCCTTCATTCCTGGAGGCATTTAAAAGATGTGTAGATGTTCTATCTGGGGATGTGGTTTAGTGGTGGACTTGGCAGCGTTAGGTTAACGGTAGGACTCGATAAATGTAAAGGTCTTTTCCAACCTAAATGATGGGTATGAAGTGGACCACAGGAAATTCTATCTCAACATGAGGAACAACTTCTTTACTTTGAGGGAAACAGAGCACTGGAACAGGCTGCCCAGAGAGGTTTGGAATCTCCTTCTCTGGAGGTATTCAAAACCCACCTGGATGTGTTTCTGTCCAGCTTGCTCTGGATGAACCTAATTTAGCAGGGGGTTTGGGCTAGATGATCTCTGAAGGTTGCTTCCAACCCCTACCATTCTGTGGTTCTGTATGATTCTGTGATTCTATGATAATCTCTACATGAACAAAGGCAGTGTTCAGTGGTGGGACACCAAGTTGAAAGAGTGAGTGACAGAAGGGGCATTTGAAAAAATAGGTGTTTCGCTCAGAATGCATCAGGGAAAAAAATTATGGTGTATCGTGACGGTTTTAGAAAGGCACCCAAATGCTTTCATTTTATACAGCTGATTACCTAATGCAGCGCTCCAAAGTTCAGGCTTTTACTAGCTGACTAATATCTAAAGACGTTTTCTGCTTGTTTTCTCTGCAAACCTCATTGCACTGACAAGAAATACATTGTCCATATGGGGTGAAGAATGGCATTTAAGTATCGTGTGTTGAAATCCCACTCACTTTTACACATTATGCTTCAAAGCCCTGCTTCCTGGATACAAAAGTAGTTGTGTTTCCAGCAGAAGGTTTACATAGTTTAGCATGAAGTAAAAGCACCAGGGTATGAAGCCAGTCATGTATATAAAGCATTAAACAATTTCAGCGCAAAGCTGCACAAAATGTCTATTAAATTTAACAGTACTATTAAAAATCCACATTTAAGCTTTCTTTGTTTTTAGCAACGAGGCTTTGAAACACGTAAAAGCCGGTTAAAAAATCCCCGACAATAAACAACCAAAACCCAGCCTTTGCTTGGTACGTAATTTCATAGCGAAGACGAAACGTCCCGGTCCCATACTTCCCAATTGGTCTTGCTCCAATCCTGAGCTGACTTTTAAGTTTTCTGCAGGCTAAATGTTCCCTTTATGAAGTGGGCTATGGCCAATGCCCATGGAAGCCTCTCCTAAGGAGGTGTTATTTTAATATATGAAGGGCGGTCATTTCATTTCATAAAGATAGCTTGTTCCACGGAGGAAATAAACATTGCACTTGACAGATGCAGGGACGCTCAGAGATCCTCAGCTCCTGTGGGGGCAGGGGGAGGCCTATAAAGCTTTTCTGTGTTCCCTGCATTATGGTACACGGTGCTTCAGAGGTCTTCTCTGAAAACCAATTCTGTGGTATAATTGTAGCCACCTAATAATTTCATTTTACTTTTAAATAGCGTGCATGAATGCCGTAGAATGCAGGGAGAAGCACAGCATTATGTGAAAAGGTGCTAATAGCAAGTGGGGAAGGGTCCTTAGGTAAGTACATAACCTTCTGTATATTCACTCATAGAGAACTGGCTGGGAACTGTCATCAAGCAAGGTGCTAGGGGTTTAAAACCATCTTACACGTGGCCACTTTATGGGAATAACATCTCTGTTGGCATAACACAGTGCAGGTTAAGTGACACTTGTTTCACTCAGCAATTTATCTTGCCATCTGTCCCAAGGACACAGAAGTCCGAGATGGTGGACTGCCCCCAAAAGTTCCTTTTTTAGATTCCCTCATTTTGAAGATGTTGCGTCTCCAGCATGATGTGTGTGACTGCCCTTTTTGAGATGGGTGCAATCTGTGTCTTTGATTTAATTCTTTTTGGATGTTGCGTGTACTTTGGGTTGATCAACGACTCGTTCTGACGCGAGGTCTAGAGGCCAAAATGCTGACTTAGCAGATTGGAGAGAAGAGTTCAGATGAAAGGGATGAGGAACCTCCTGCCTTATCTATTAATCCAGTGCTGTATTTATTATCCAGAAATTATGGGGAGCTGGCTGCTGAGCAAAAGTGAGGCTTATCCAGAGTTATTCCAACCGCATTTCTTAACGTCATGTTTGTTGTGCTTGGAAGGAACTGGATCTTTCTGTCGTCTCTCACTCTCACTCCCTCTTACTGAACATAGTAGCTATACTATATTCTTACTGGAGACCTGTGGCACTTACTGGTGAACCAAAGTTGCTTCGTTTTTCCCTCATTTGATGAATGGAGCTGGGGTTGAGGTGGGCAGGGGGAGGGCAAGCAAGGAGAGAAGGAAAATTCACCTTGAGAAAACGCAGGTTTCCTTAATGAGCAAAAGATGTTATGCTGAGGACAACACATATTGCAGGAACTTTGTTGGCCAAAAAAACAAAAAATGCTCTGCCTGTCTCACAGTGCTTACAGCCTTTCTGCTCAGTGCAAGAATGCAGAGGATATTGGAGAAAAGAAAAGTGAAAGAAAGCTTTGGTAAAATTCCCTCTCTGTCATTCCACTACCCTATGTACATGCCGTTCTGTCACCCAGCATCACTGCTGCTTGAGTGAACGCAAAAGAGAGAGGCTGTGCTGAAATCTATAGTGCTTTCTAAATAAAGTTTATAGAAAAGGAAAACATAATTTAATTCCCAGGATCAATAGCCCAGAAATGGGAGAATTTGCTTTTTCATGCACAGTGTGTAACTTATCTTGTAATAGAGATAATAATTTCGTCAGCAGCAAATGCTGTTGTTGGCACTACTTTAGCATTGTAGTAACAGTTCTGTGATAAAACACTTTTCTTTCAGGTTTGATTTTGGTTTGGGTTTGGGGGTTTTTTGGTGGGATTTGGTGTGGGTTTTTTTTTTGTGATTTCTATATTATGCACCAACAAGAGTTGTTACCAGTAAAGATTGCTGTCAAAATGACCTCTCAGAACAGTCTTGTATGTTGTTGTATCCACTAGTGTCAGGGAATTTCTTATGGAAGAAGTAAATACCCCCAAATTAGTTGTACAACATTTCATTTAAACTTTGGTTTCCTTTTGAAAAGATTGCAGAAATGGCAGCATCTACGATATATTTTTTTCCTTACAAATTTTTATTTCCTATTTGGATTTTGCTTTTCAAAAGTTTGTATTTTTATCTAAATTAGTTCAAGCTGTCACCAATATATAAACATTTTTAATATTTTTTTCCCGCACAGCAATCTTCCCCAAGAAAGCAAAGAAAACAATGCTTTAATTCTCTGCTTTGCATTTTTCATATAGATATCCCATGTATTCTGTCTCATTATTTACTTCACAACAGAAGGACAATATATCACAAAAGAATTATGTCGCGATGGAGGACTTTTTGGGTTTTGGTAAAAATCTTGGGGGAAACCAACCAGTGTGATTTGACAGCTCCATTCTTCTTGCTTTTGTTCTCCTTGGACCAGATGGGTTTCTTACTGGTTCCAATGGGACTTCTTGTGGGGTAAAATACTATATAACATCAGTGAAGTTACGGCCCTCCCTGTGCAAAGTAATATTAAAAGTCCACTTCTCCAGGGACTAAGAGAATTAGAGAATCTGCTAAATAACAGCTTTGAAATGTTTTTTCCTATATAGCTGTACTTGTTTTGAATGGGGAGAGGAGGTCTAACTCTGAAGCTGATGTGAAGGAGGGAGGATGATGGACCAGCTCAGTAGCTAGCTTGCAAAGCCCCTTGTTTTAAGGTCCTATAGAAGCCAAATTGTTCAAACCTCAGGCATCACAAGCTTGGACCCTTGATGCATCATTTATAATCCATGATAAACAGAGGCAGGGTGGGTGCAGAAAGTTCTCATTTTGTACCAGTGGTGTATTTTGACCACTCTGTGTTTACTTCACTCAGACATAAGCAACACAACACAAGATGTAGGGCGCAGTGAAGCAACGCCTGGGAATTTTGCCACTGGTGCTAATGGTGTTGGTCTCTAATCCCTTTCCAGCAAAGGCGAGATGATGCATCAGCAAAATGGCCGCCCACACTGGGAGAGACACCAGGACCATTCACAGTTGCCGAGACAGTGAAACAGTATTTTGGGGAGGAAAAAAAAGAAAAAGCTCATTCCTTAATATATGGTCTTATAGGGTAAATATTTATCCAGCCATCTAAAGGCAGGAGTAATCGCTGCAGTTTTCCCTTCACTCAGAGACTGGAGATTTTCCCTGACTGAAAAAAAAAAAAAGGAGTCCAATTTTGTGTATGTGAAGAAATCAAAGCATTGCCCTAGAAATGGGTTTTTCAGCTGTCTCCTGGGTATTCTGGGGTTAGTTTTCACCACGTGAGGTTCTGAAGTGCATACTCAAAGGTTCAAGCACAGGAAAATTGGCTATCACTGCCAGCTCTGTTGGGTGGGGAGAAAGCAGTTCCTTTATAGAAAAAAAAAAAAAAAAAAAAAAAGAAGGAAAGATTTTTTTTCTTCTTCTTCTTCCAAGGGACTATATGAGAATGAGCTGGAAGAAGTCTTGACTTTTATTATATCCTGTAATCAAATTTGAGCATCTTACTTGCTTCTTTTCTCCAAGACCACCCTGGCGGTAACAGTCCACACACACACAATTTTGGTATGCATAGACCCATAAATTTCATAACAAAATATAGGAGCTGAGGTTGTAGGAGGACTGTAAGGCAGAAGGTGCTGAAATGTGAAGTCTGTGTGTGTTTGAAGGG
Organism: Pedionomus torquatus; assembly: GCA_013398155.1. Taxonomy (NCBI): domain Eukaryota; kingdom Metazoa; phylum Chordata; class Aves; order Charadriiformes; family Pedionomidae; genus Pedionomus; species Pedionomus torquatus. The sequence goes on from VZRU01007844.1 coordinate 233,631, forward strand.
ATGTCATTTATTACATACTTCTGCCTTTAAAAAAAAAAAAAATCCTTACTGTTACCACACAGACTGTATAAATATATATTGCCTAATGCAAGATGGTGTGGTGTAAAGATTTTATTGGCATGCAGTAGCTTAGCTGGAGTAGCAAAGGCCTGAACAAGCTCTGTATCACCTCAGATGTGTGCCAAGAAAACATGTCCTTGGCATAGGCAATGAGAACATCCCCAGTGACGCTCCATAGGTGTAAATCTAATGAGGATAATAACCCATATGCTTCAGGGCATCAACCCATTACTGGCTGCCTGGGATTAGGAAGGAATTTCTCCTTTGGTTGTGTTATTCTGAAGCCATTTATTGTGGGGCTCCACACACTTCTCTCTGAAGCCTCTGCCACCGGCCACTGCAGGAAGAGGATAATGAATTTGATTGAGTACCTGGAAGGGCCTGATCTGGCAACTCATGCCCTCTTCTGCGAATTCTATAATGGTACCTGTTTTATGTGGTTTGGAAGATGTTTTGATGGGGCACTTTGGGCACATCCCTGTGTAATGGCAGCTCCTGTACAGCTTCTTTCGTGAATGCATGGGAGAATTTAGGTTGGCAGGGAGCTCTGCGGTTCTCTAGTCCGACACCCAGCTCCAGTCAGGGCTGCTCAGGGCCTTGCCCAGTTCAGCTCTGATAATCTCCAGGAGTAGAAATTTTGCTGCTTCTCTGACTGTTCCTCCACAGGGACTTTCCAGAAAGTTTAGCAGGAGTGACACTTCTACATACATCTGTCTTAACTTGAACTGTAGAAAGGTGGAGTCTCTGTAGTCACAGTTGTTAATTTTTTCTTTCTCCTGTAATCAGAGGAGAGACAGACGTGTCTCCTGGTGGAGTTTTTGTCATCCAAAGATAGGTGGCTGAGACCACCTTTGCACGAGTCATTTCTGGCAAGGTTGTCTTTCTCCAGTGAACCTGGGAATAATGTAGATATCCTCTTTAGATTTAAGAGCTATGTACTGGGCAGCAATAGTTACCTGGAATGGGTCTCGGCCAAAATATAAAGTCATCTAAGGTGAAGGGAATAGTGACAGTTTATGTAATACAGTGTTATGAGCTGATTATGAAAAAAAAAAAAAAGAGCCCCAAAATACTAGAGAAGGTAATTTCTTCTGTTTACAATGCTGTAGAAGTACTATTCCTGAGCAGCAAGACCTTCAAAGCAGCAAGGTTCTTGATAAGGCTTTATATCTGACTTACTGTTGCCCATCTAAAATCAATGAAGATTTATCCTGTTGAAAAATGGCTTTGGATTTCCACAATGTCAACTGATACTTGAACTCTGAAAGTTTGATGTGAGCTATCCTTATTACAGCTGGTAGAAAAAATCAAACTATTACTGTTTCTTAGGGAGAAGGACGTTTTAAACAAAGTATTGTGAAAAAACACATCTGTATTTTAGGTGATAAAGAAAAAATAGTGGGAGGAAAAAGTAAGAAATTCCATCTGACAGAAAAGCAAGCAAAAAAGAAAAATATCACAAGATCTTTTATAAGCTTCTGGCAGGAAAGCATTGGCAGCTCCTAAAATTCCATTGAATTCTAGACTTTCCCAACGAAATCTGCTTCCTTGGAACTGGATCTGGAAAATCCCTAGACATGGTGCTCTCCAAGCAGAAGACGAAAACACAGGATCTGTCACTTGGGGAAAAGAGTCCCTGAGATTTTGGGTTGAGATTATTCCAATGCATTTCTGCAGTGAATTGCTATTTCTTTTTTTACTTTATGAACCAAGGCCTGCCTCATTCTTATCACACAGTCTTTTCAACAAGTCCCAGTGAATTTCTTGAGAATGAGTAAGAATTTTCCTATTCCAGCCTAAAGAGAGAAAGGAAAAAAGTCAAGGACAATTGAAAAATCACTTTTTATGCCCACCTAGGACACTTCCATAGCTTTAATTAGGAAATCCAATTGAAGTCCATCCTGTGAGGCAAAGCCTTTGCACACTGTCTTATTTTCAGGATGCCAGGGGAATAAATGGAGTGATGGAATCTGGAAAGACCTTGCTGTGATTTGAAAAGTAACTTTCAGCTTCCTTTCCCTCCCCACCTACTGCCACAGCAGGGGAAAATTATGGGAGTAAGAAAAACAAAGCTCCCACAATGTTGAAGCTTGCTGCTCTGTCAAATAGAATTTTCTGTATTTTCCTGTGAATTATGAAAAAGAAAAAACAAAACAAAACAAAACAAAACAAAAAAAGGATTCATGTGTAAGTATGCTGCCTGAATGGTGTGCCAAGCTAGTGTGGGCAACCCACACTAAGAGCCCACAGAGCTGCTGCATTCCTCAGTTCCTCACCCGCGCACGTGGGCAGCGCTGGATGGGAAGGGAAGCTCAGAGGAGCGACAGCTTTGGCTTCCCTGGCCTGGGCTGGGGCCAGCATAGCTGTGGCTGGTGCTCCGGAGGCGGCGGCGAGCCCAGACCCGGCACAGGGGGGGCTGCCCTCTCTCTCCCCAGAGCCAGCGTGAGGCCTCGAAAATGGCAAAGCCAAACACACTTTTGGTGGCTTTTTAAAAATTTTTATTGTGGGAAAGGGGCTGCTTCTTGAAAGCGTTGGGGGGGAAGTTTGTTTGTCTTAAAAATCCTGAAAAGGAAGATGTTTCAGGGGAAAAAAAAAAAAGAGAAATGTTTCAATTTGGGTACATTTATATAATATCCCCTTTGGAGCTGTAGTTTGGTTAACCTCTGTGGGTCGAGCTCCCAACTACAGAAACCTCTCCTCAGGCTCACTGGCCAGAGAGCCTCATGAAACAACCACTACCCTGCTGTTTTGTGGAAGACTTAAGCAGGGAATTTAGTCTTTGGAGACAAAGGGAACACAACACACCCAAGCAATCATTGCACTAAGATTTTTTTTTTGATTTTTTTTTAATTTTTCTTTTCTAATTTTGCAGGAAGACTACTTTTCCAATTAACTCTGGATGGGATTGACATTCTTCCTCTGCTTGATCCCCAGGCCACTATAACTGTGTTTTGCCTGTTGTTTGGAGGGATATGAAATACATGATTAAGGTCAATGGGATCATGTCAGTTTCTAACGGGAAGAGCATTCCACATCCTGTGCTTTCAAATTGTCCCAGTTAGAAAAAATTAAGTTCCCTCAAGCTTCCCATTTGTCCTCTCCTCCAAGTTAGCTCTTGCAGAGCCTCTCTTGATGCTGCTGGTGATCTCACTGGTGTGTAATATGTGTGTGTGTGTCTATAAAACATGGACTTACTGTCTTGTGAGAGGCGACAGCCAGTTGGTGAATCCCCTTCTCAGAATGTAAGATTTCCTAGATCAAGTGTAATGAGTGTCCCAGTAGACCTGGGTTGTGTTTACAGTCCTGGCACTGGTGTAATCTGGTGACCTTGGGTAAATCTCCTCTCCTCTGCAATGGGGAAAAAAATCACCAACTTTCTTTGTAGAAGTGCTGTGAGATCTATTGAGTAAAGTGTAATACGAGAGTTAGGAAATTATGATAATAATTGCAGTTTAGGTCGGACTTCTTGGGGAATTTTAGGGATAGGTCAGTTGGGGAGCGACTACCAAATTTTAATACAAACTGGTTTAAATAGACAGCTTTATGAGCATTCAGGCTATTAATGAACAGTGTATCATTTCAGCCCCTTTCCTTTGTCCGTTATTGGGAGCCTCTCATAGAGCAGCAGACAGTGGTAATGTCTTTCAGATGTTCCTGGTATCTGTCTGCCTATGTCTTAGCCAGATCATGAGTGAAAAAAGGATCATCTAAACCAGAATAAAATAACACAGCAGCCATCTAGCATGAAGTGATGGAAATTTGTGGGTGAGAGAAGCTGAGGTTCTGCTGTTGCTGTTGTGTTTTGGTTTTAAATGCAGAGGGCACGTCACTGCTTCTCAGTTGTCACTTGCTAAGTCGAAGTGGTCTGTGGCTCCAGAAAGCTATGGCGTAAATAGAATAGAAAAGGAAATATTTTGTCAATTGTGAAGCTGGCCATATGTTGCAATCAGATGTGCAGGAATTAGAAAAAAAAAAGAACAAGGAAACTTTGTGTATAGCATCAAAGACAGAATTGGCTCACACTCTGAAGAGCACAAGGATGTTGCTTATTGCTTGTTGACTTTCTCCCAGTTTGTATGCTTGAAGCACTTGAGCTCATGGGCATGTTAAGGGTGTATTGACACTGGAAGGCAAAACCTGCCTCTCATGGGTACAGCAAGCTTGTGAAGCAGCTGAGATACCAGAAGTAGGTTTATAGGGACATCTGAGTACACAGAGCCACAACAAGGATATATCTGAAAAAAAGTGTAGTTTCAATGGATCATACATTTAAAATCTGCCATGACACATTCCTGGCACCCTCCTCTAGGTGGACCTGCTCTGACAAGGGACTAAATGATCTCCAGAGGTCCCTTCTAACCCCATATCATTCTGTGATTCTGTGATTCTGTGATGCAGAATCAGACCTGATACTCAGAGCCATATAGCTCCCCTGAGCATGTTGTATCATAGCCATAAAGGACTATGTTTTCAGATGCTGAGCAGAATCTTTATCACCTTTTTGTTCTGAGTCAAGTTGTTGTTCTTTGACGATTTGACCCACTGTGACCAGATTTCTACTGGAAGTTATTTTTGTCTGAATTCTGAGTGTCTAGTAAGGGTTGGCTTTGTGCTGCAGCCATGCTGTTTCTTGAGTGATTTTTAGCAGATTCTTTTCTCATGTGTTTGATATTTCTCTTCATGAAAAATGTAGGAGTTAATGGCCTTACTCTCCCATCATTTTGGTGAAAACTGTCCTCAAAGGTTACAAGTTACTGGAGAGCTACTGAGACAGGTAGATCCCAAGGAAAGCAGGACAAAGGAAATCAGGCTATAAAGAATGTTGAATGAGAAGTTCAAGTTGTCTGGGAAAAACGCTATCACAAAAAAATTCCACTATGGTTTGTTAGAAGTTGGCAAAGTGTTGCCAAAACACAGTCAAGGTCTTATGCCAGGATGTGTCTGACAATGGACTATTGACTGTAGTAGGCTCATGCAACATCTGTCAAAGGTCATGTTAGGAACTCGGGTCCAACTTGTGCTTCACCTCTCGTTCTACCTAATAATCCATATGCACTATTTTAAACATCTCCATTTTTCAAAAATAATCTGATACAAAACACTCCTTTGTCCCCTTCTGGAGCATGGGTTTCTCTGCCTTAACCCCATGTGCTAGGATGTCCCCATTTTTGTGTTCATCCAAATGTCTGGTATGCTCCAAGAGATGTTTAGTCCTGAACTATCCTTTTGCACACCAAGAGTAAAGAACCTTTACATAAACAACTTCTCTTTTCCATAATGCCTAAGCACAGTGTTGGCTCTTGAGTCTTCATGGTTTGAGGCGCAGCAGCTCTCCCGTGTCTTCTCTGAAGACTGGATTTTGTCTTTTGTGACCACGAGCACATTCTCCAGAGTTCACAGATGCTTGTGTTCAGTAGCACTCTGGACTGTGTGTCACCAGACAGTCTTCAAATGTTTGTACAGATTGGACACATCTCCCAGAGTCTATCCAGTCTGGCCCTGTGAGGAATAGCGGTAGGGATGGAAGAGGATATACCTGTGCTGGTTTTATTGCCAGTGCTGAAGGGGCTGGAAGTGTTCTAGATGTAGCTGTTAGGTCTCTTCAACTGTGCTCCTCAGACTGAGGATCTCAAATTAATGGCCATGTCTGAAAGCACTGGCTGTCTGTACTTACTGTATTTACTATAGTTATCCAAAGTTATGACAAAGGAAACAATGGTAAGGTGGGGAAAAGGAAAGAAAGGGCACTCATTCCTTTCAATAATTTTTAAAGAACCATCAGTTTTATTTAAGACTAAAAAAAAAAAGATTTATATCTAATAAAAATGGCACTAGTGCAGAGCTAGGTAATTAACATAATCATGTCTAATTTCAGTATAATTAGCATGCTGTAATTAGAAATGCCATTAGTATAAGTAGAACATGTATAAAATTAGCACGAAAGTATTTTAAATATAGGATCTGTTGTACTGCTGGTTAATCTGATGCAGTCAGTAAAGCTGTTGTCGTTTTGCATTTCAAGTGGCTTCTGTTGGGTAGCTCATGCACTTGCATGGCAGAGGAACTGCTGGAGGCTGGCAGTGCAAGTGATGTAGCTGTTGTTCATTGCTGTGAAGTCTTTGCTGGCAGGGTATGTGTTGTCAGGCGAATAATTTTCATGGGAGGAAGCTCAAGTGTATAAATTAGCCCCGTGTGGATTAGTAAGGTTTTCCTGCCTATATCCTGCAGACAACGCATTTTGGGAATGATCATGTTGTACTTCGGTGGATAGAAACTGTCTTGGATCCCATAGTCTTTGGTGGGGCTGTGTCAGTTTTCACCAGCCAAAGGTGTAGTGGCCTTTTGAATTGCAGCTAGACATTTGTTATTGGCGAGGTTAAGCTGCATGAAGGCTGTTTAATTACAGCCCTACAATGGTTTCTGCATGCTTTCCCTGGAATTCATTGTACGTTCAGGAAGGTGTGTAAATCAAACAACCAGCACATCAGGCGGGGAGGTGGGGGCTGAGCAGGAGGAATTATTGGATGCCCTCATAAAACTTTAAAAGGCTTGAATGTCAAGTTTAAACTCTTGGGGCCTTAAAACTTGAGTCTCAAGGCACTTCTACCTGCTGTTTCATCACATAAGCTTTTCACTGTTCATGAGCTGCAAACCCAAGATGATTATGACTTCTATTTCCCTGCAGTGTATTTAATTTCCCTTTACTGTTGTCATCATACCCATGTCTGAACCACCTTTCATCTCCTCCTACCACTCATCATCCTTTCAGTTGTAGCCAGTGATGCATAGGCTTTTTAAATAGAGTGTTCCTTGTAGGCTCTTATATCAAAATCTGTTTAACCTCTGGTGCTTTCAAGCTTAAGGCAAAATCACTGCGTATTAGCAGTTCTAATGCGTAACTGCACTCAACAGGAGAGTTAGCAAATCTGCAGAGCGATACCGCAGCAGGGAAGGGGATAAGCGTGCTGCCAGCTGTGGCCAGCTGCTTGGCTCTGTGCTCCCCATGAAGAGATGGGTGCCCCACGCTGTCCCAATGCCAGGCACCTCTTGTACCATGTAACTGTGGACGCCCACTCGTTTTGACCTGCCCTTATGGTGGAAAGAGTAGATATGGTCATAAAATCATCTGGCAGAGTAAGGAATATGCTGGGCTCTTCCTCCCTGATGCCACGGACAGACTTTCCAGACATTTCCTTGCAATGATTTCCGTCAGGGGAAACACCGAGTGTCTCATCCCTGCATCCCTGGGAGCCTCCTTCATCCTGTCTCCTTGTTCTTTATCTCTGTGTGTGCTGTCTGTCACCAGGGTAATCTTAGACGCTTGGGCCTCTTCTTTGCTGTAGTATTTAAGAGCAAACACTCTGCATGCAACATCAAAAATGTTGTACATGATACCCTGGGTGACATGGAGATTTACAATCAGATAAAAGTAGCAGCATCCACAGCAAAGTAATTAAACTGACAGATCGGTGTCTCAAATTTGAATTTAAAGGAAGTTTAGGGTCATGAGCAGTTGAATCTTCCCTTTGATTAGGGTTGGCTGGAGCAAAGTGACAGCAAGTAACAGTTCCTAATGTCTCTGCCAGAAACTAGCTCAGGAAAGCTGGGTTGTATTGTTGTTTGTGTTTGGCGGCTGGAGCTTCTACATGTCGATTCCTTCATCACCCCACAAACCAAACCCTTTAGCAGCAGCTGTAGCAAAAATGATAGAAAGTGCGTCTGGGGATGGGATCTTGAATTGAACTCTTGGCTTCCCCGTTAACTCAGACATGACATTTTGTGGTTCAAAGCAACAAGAACAACTGTGACAACAGAAGAACTTGTAGATAATGGTTCAGTTTGGTAAGTTCCCCATAAAATATTCACTTAATGCAAGATGCTTCAGTTAACACTCAATTCCAGAGAGAATCTTATCACTTGATGGTCATCTTGCAAGAGAGAGAAAAATTTTGTGCTACACAATGCTCATTTCCTACAGTAAGTGAGCCTCTTGGCTTAGTTTAAGGCTTCTTGACTATTTCCATCCCACACATTTATTCTATCTGTCCAGTTTTATAACATCCTCAAAATAATTCACTCGATTTTCTTTCAAAGAGTCAGAAACCATGGCTAGGCATTGGATTGCAGAGTATCAAAATGCTTTGCTAATGAGAAATGGGCAAATGAATCTAAGGAAATAACTCCATTTTCCCTGACTATTTCCTCATGCCTGGGACCAAACCCAAAGCCAAGCTGAGCCTTACTGCTAGGATGGATTTGTGTTTTTCCAATGTTGTTTTTGATTGCTTCTCATATCCCATCCCTCCTTTGGAGTTTTGGTTTGGATAGAACCAGCAGTGCTGAAAATTATGAAATGGTTGTTTCTGTCATGTCTCTGGCCCAGTCAGCCACAGGAATAGTTAGAAGTTTTGGTGGAGCCTCTGAAAATTCATTTTCAGCCATGAACTTTGGGGAAATTTTTGGATGGCCTGGGAGAGGCTGCATTCTGGGGCTTTCAGAGCTGACTGGCAGGATTATCGCTTTGGAAATGCAGGCTCTAAATGGGAAATAATGGAGGTATATCTTTGTTTGGTTGTATTTCTTCTATTTCAGCACCACTGCTAAGGTGCAAGGAATAAAAGGTTGAGTAAAGATTCCTCTTTTATCTCATCTTTGTGATGAGAAAACAGGGGATGCTTTGGTTTAGCAAAACCTCACCAGTTGTTATGATTTGGTATGCAAGCCTCAAGCCAGGGAAGTTGGGGTCTGGCTTCCATTATATTCTAACCAGAAGGTTCACGCAAAAGAGCTTTCCTGCTCAAACTATTCTGAATTTGTCCTAACTTCAGTTTAATCCCAGCAAAACCTAAACTCTCAGCCCTTTAAAGTCTGTCTGTCTCTGTTGTTATGTGCTACAATATACTGCGTGGGGTTTGATTGACAAATGAACTCTTGGAGGGTGTTTATCATGCACACAAATGTGTGTGTGTCTATGTGTATATAAATATATATCTACATTTTCCAGTATTACGAGGATCTCTTTCATTTGACCACAATGGTTTCTACTTAGCCACAGAAATCTCGTGCATATACTAGTCAGCTCCTATTTTCGTTTCTGCTGGGGTGAAATCAAAATCTGCTCGGCATGCTTCAAATGAAGGCAGAGAGTGTGCCAACACCATGCCACCAAGGGAGAGAGCGCTGTGCTGGATTTCGTCTTCTCTGTCTTTATATTACTCAGTCAGCTGCAGCCGACAGCGGACCAGAAGGAGCAAAATGAACGTGGTGATTATGTGCTGGATGTACTGGATGTGAACAATATTGAGAAATTTAAGATCAACCCTCATAAATGCACTTACAGTGTATGCATATAGCTAAATTAATAGCAGGCATGACTTTTAAAAGTCACTTGACTTTAATTGACATATCAATATAATTGGCAATTATCTTAATTGATATACATGGCATAAATGTTGTGCTCTGGAAAGCTTCCAGTCCTTCTTTATTAGAGTATTAAGCCACAATATATGCAGATTACATGGAAATACCACTGAAGCATTTGTTAAATGGAATTCCTTTCTTCTGTTTCTTTCTTACATTTTTTATATACATGTGTATATATGTAAAGATGCAGAAAAAAAGTCATGAGGACATACTGAGTATTGTCAATACAGTCTTTTAAACAATTTCAAGTGATTCCACTAAAGGGTTTCTACAAGTTTCACACTCTGCTTTTGTGGAAATCAGCTTTCAAGTCAGTCAGGCTAGAGATTAGATCCAAAGATTTAAAACCCCTATAGATCAAAAGCAGATGCTCTTAGAAGACATTTCAGCCAAGACAAGCCGTCTGGGGACATTGTTACAGCGGGAGAAGACAATTTATCATTAAAACATGAAAGCCTCTGTTCAATAATAACCAGATGTATTTAAAAAAAGAAGGAAAGGAAAAGAAAAAGAGAGAGAAAGAAAAAAAATAGGGGTGTCAAGGTCTTGATTCATTTGTCTCCCACTAGAAATCATCTTTATCCCATACTTAGGAAACGAGTGCAGATTCTTTGATGCCAAGACATAATATAAGAAAAATTGAAACATTTCACATTGTAAATCCTTGGCAATTGTCAAAGAAATTTTAATTATATAAAAATCTGTGATGCCTTAGGTAAAGATAAGGAGCAATCAAGTTAAGGAACAGTTTCCGTGACTTGAAATAAAAAGGGGAAGAAGATCTGACAGGAGCATTTCAGACCCTTCTCTCTTTTGCCATACCAGTTTTCCTCTTTTTCCATCTTCATCCTGACCTAATGCAACTCGGCGACAGCGTTTAGCCTTAATGTAAAACCTCCCCTCCAAACATCATTTAAGCCTCCCTCATACAGCAGAGGGATTGCTGTGAGCCGCAGACGTGTAGGGAAACCAGGGCACAGTGAGATGGGATGAGTTGCCTCCTGGTGTGCAGCATACCCATCGGGCAGACAGGAAGTGAAAATTTGAAGATCTCATTTTTCCAGTCTCTAACCACTAGAGAGCATCCCTTCCCAGTGAAATGTATAGCTCTGTAACACAGGAAATGCATTTATTGCCAGTATATGGGAAGTAGGAAGTCCTCTTCACTCTCTATTCTTGTTTTACAGGCCATGCTATAAGACAGTGGGTGTGATTAACAACATTTGTTATAATATATTTAAAATCATTTCCAGGTCTGTGGTTAGATGTTTCAGGCTGAAGTTCCCTAGAGAACGAGTACATCTAAGGACTCGGAGCGAGTGATGTGAAGTCAGGACATGAATTCTTTGCTATTGCCACCAAGCAGGTCATAGAGCAATCTGCCCAAGCTCCCTGGTCCACCCACAAAATGAGACACAAACCTCATTGCTTTTCTCATAGGAATACGGGGGTGAAATTCACATAATGTCAGAGAGATGGGAAGGAACTTGATAAAAAAATGTTTTCATTCATGTTGTTGGACAATGCTCATGCTTTGACATGGAAGCTTTTGGGAGAAGTTACTCTGGTTCAGGATGAAATTTTTGATCAGTCTGAAGGAGAGACCTGTCCATCCTGCACAAGTTCTGAGTGGGACACACAACTTGTAGGGCTTCTTTGGTACCACCTTCAAGTCAGGCAAATTTCAACTAAAGTCTGTTATTCCCTGGGTATCCTGAAGGATGGGCTCCCCTAGCTCCCTTTGTCCTGTCCCCGAGGAACCTTCCCAATAAACTCTTGTCAAAACCAATAAAGAGAAAGATTACCAGATTCAGTAAAATGGGAAGCTCATTTTTCCTATCATACTGAGTATCATTCATGTCAAGCTGTGTCATCATCTGCTTTCTATCTAGCTTCTGCCTGAGGTATGCTTGATAAAGATTTGGAAGAAAGAGACAACTGATCAGATAGGCAAAGATGATGACTGGCCCCTCAAGAGAACAGGGAAGAAAATTTAGAGTGTCTCCTAGACTCTGATCGGAAACTCTGGAGATGTAGGACATGGATGTTGATTTTCACAACTCTTTGAGCACAGAGTACAAGTCAGAGGTCTCTTGTCTGTAGGTGGCTTCTAGTCAGTCCTTGCTACAAAGGTTCAAAACCAGGAGATTTTCTCAGGGTGAGAACATTTTCCAGGGAAAGTATAAGGAGACTGTGCCAAGGTCTGGAAAGCATATCAGCATGCCGGCCCTCTAGGAACTGGAAGCCTTTAGCAAACTAATTACATTCCATTCTCTTTGAATAAGAAAATAAGGACATTGCTATCTTCTAGTCCAATAAGAACAGTTATGGTAGAAAGTACTTAGCTTTCTGGAAAACTCAGCTTGGGTGAGCTGAAGAACTGTCACCACAGAAAAAAGTGAAATTAATTGTATTTTTATTTCTCCTCTGTGCCAAGCACAAATCTGCTTACTGTGCTAAGCACAGTAACGTTGATATAAAGAAAGCACAAGATAGATGATAGCTTTTGACTATTCTGTTGATATTTCTGGAGCCACATGCAGTAGTTTGGAGAACCGAGTGGTCCAACAGACCCAATGGGGATGAAAGCTCTTTAGTGACACATTTTCAAGTAGCAACACGCAGCTATTGGTGGAAGGTATATGGTCTGGCATTGCAATTTCTGCTATTTTAAGTGGGCTTCATCTCCTTTTCTTCACTTGGGAAGAAGTCTCTTTGCCTCTGCCTTGGAAGGCAAAAGTCCATAAGCAAAGTGGACTGAAGCAGAGAAATTTGGCCCAGGGCCAGATTAACAGCACTGCTGTCATCAGAAAGCTGAGTACTGTCTGTCGTGTTTTGACTCACAACAGAAAATCTGACTTATCTGGATCCAGAGTGGATCTGTACAGGTATTTGGAAACCCCAAAAGTTTGGGACTTCACATCTGGTGTTCTCCCCATAGGCTTGAAGGCAGAAAAAATTGCAGAGAAAGTGCTGTTCAGCAGTCAGGGTAAGACAAGATCGAGGAAAGTATGACTTACAAGGGGAATGACATTCATTGTCCCATATTCTTTTAGTTGTACTTATATATTCTGCACATGTGGAACTTCACCTGTGCTTTGAGGTCCCTGAGTGCCTGGGTTTGGAAGGTGGAGATCCGCTAGCACCTGGGTGCCAATGGCCACCACACTGACTGGCTACTGTTGCTGTGACTGAACAGAAGCTCTTTTGGGGCACAACAAGTGGTTCTTGTGGCCACACACACCATTTACACAGTGTGGGAGATCACACACATAAAAGTTTAGTGCAGAAGTGCACAAGCACAGATTCACACAGCCCTCAGGCCTTTTCTGTTAACAATCAGACCCATAAAGCACATTAAAATAAACCTATTTTTACAGCTCTGTACTGCTGTTCAACCAAGCATTTCAAGAAGCAAACACAAGCACCCATTGCTCTGGAAATATGAGACTTCATTCCTATCCAGGAGCACAAATTGTACTCAGGAGGGAGTTATGAAAGCCTTTTTAAGTTCAAATTTGTATTCAGTTTTACATACCTTTGATTCACCCTTCTGTAGGAGGTGTTTTTAATTTTTAGCTTTTGATAGCTCTATACTTTTGTTGACAAACCATTTCCAAACAGTTTTTCCTCAGGGTTTTGAGAGCGTGAGGCAGAAACAAGTGAGGTTTTTTTCTCTCCTCTTTTTCAAGCAGAAATAGGTACAAAGGGAAAGTATCCTCAAGTGCAGAGAGCCTTCTTGACAGCTGTTTCGTGGCTGCCTACATGGTGAATTAAGGAGGGCATGAGAAGATACTCTCTGTCCACAGAGAGCCCGCTGTCAGACAGGGCTGAATTTAGGGTCCCTGACAATGGACCACACTGTAGAGAAGATGAACCCCTCCACGTCTGATCCATCCTCATCACTCAGACGAGGACTGGGTTTCTCGTTGGGCACCAAAACACTTTCTGGCTGGAGAGCTCCTTTATTTTTTTGCGTCAAGGGCAGGCTTATTGAGTGGATTTCAGGACTTGATGAGATGACTGGGGAGGGCAGCAGGCAGCTACTGTCAGAGAGACATCCTCTGAGCAAAGCAAACAAACAAAAAAACCCCTCTGTCTTCAAAACAATGTGTTACACCATCTAGAACAAAAGGGTCTTGATTTTACTCGGAGATCCAAACCCAAAACAAACGAGCATTCATAATAATGGATTGTAAATGCAGAATTGTTTGTTCTCCTCCTAATTTTTCTTTTATTTTCCTGAAATCCTTTCTTATAACATCACAAATCCCTTTGCGTTTCTCTAGCTAAGTGAGCCGCTCATTTCTCCCAAAAACTTGCTTGGCTGTGAGGGCTTTAAATATTGCAACACTTGACAATGCAAAGATTTTTGCTGATAAGCGTGTTTAATGGTTCAAAACTGTTCCAGCGAGCAAATCTGGTTTCTCAAAGGTAAACGATACAAAAAGCTGGCCTTTGATTAAATATTCCAATCATTACATGCTAATGGTGCATGAAGCTGTGATTTATCAGCCAAAACAATGTGCTGGAAAATGAACATAATTCATTAAGCTTGAACCAAGCTCCACTTGAGCTTTCCACTCACAATAATTCTTGGCCGTGAGCAACTGGTGTCACGCAGCAGAGGCCTGTTTGTAGGAGACTTCTCGTTTTTTTGCTGCTCTGCTCTTGAGACGTGAAGCTCTGCCACCTAAGCTGTACTCTGCAGAAAGCAGCCACCTCAGCATCCATCAGCAGTGGTGGCCTGAGTTGCTTGTAAAAGAACTCGGGGACACAAGGGCTTATTTTTTATCGCATACCTGTTTTTGACACTGTGAGTTGGTCCCTAAGTGCCCTGGACAGGCGAGAGGTTCAGGATGAGCTGGGACAGGTCCTCCCCAGGGTGTAATTTCAGGGGCTCGCTCGGCATCTTCCAGCACTGAGTGAAGATGACAAAGAGCTGTTTTCACTAATGCTGAGTGCAAGCTGAGAATAACAGCTTGGCGTTACCCTCTCCTCTCGGCTGGCTCCTGCCTTGCTGCTGGGAAGCTACGGGAGGATGGACTGGTAGCCAATCCCCTCACCTTGGCCTCTTGCCTCCACCCTGGGAGAACAGGGCTGGGCGCCAAGGAGATATAATTACTTGTCAGGCCAGGACATGTTTATTTTTAGGCATGCCGATGTGAGCTGGGGACACGGGCTGATCAGAAGTGGTTTTCGTGCTCTTTGCTACCTGTGAAGAAGGCTGTTTGACAGGGCTCGAGCCCAGGGCTGGAGATGGTGTGCCTGCTGCTGGCAACATGTGGGGCTCTATTTTGATAAGATCTTGGGGGTGGTTATCGTGTAATAACAAGGAGTTAGGTCTGTTAATTAAAAAAAGATGTCTGTTTTGTTACTGCGTCTTTGCTATAAAAGCAGTTAGGGAAAAGAGTGGAGAAGATGCCAAAAGGTTGTGGAGTCTCCTTACAGAGGAGGTTCATCACTACAGAGATAGTTGTACCATCAGATTCAGCTCTTAATGTAGATCAGGGCCGGGAAACAGTTTAGTCTGTTCCCCATAGTCTCAAAACCTCAAAACCACCATGATTACGTTCCTTCTCACCCACTTTGCACATCCAGCCAAACACTGAAGACGTAAACCAGAAGAATTTCCTGCCCCTCACATCACTTTATTTCTGTGTTCATGCACACGGAAGAGAAATAACAAAATGATTTATAAAGTTTAACCAAAACTAAGTCATCAAGACCATGAAGCTTTAAAAGGACAAAGGGGAGAAGGAGGAGGGTATTTTTGGCCAGAGTGGTGTACACAGGCATGTGGAATTCATGTCCTGCCTGATATGTGGTCACAGGGCTTGGGCAGCAGTGGCAGTGCTGGGACACACCGGCTGCCTGGAGCAGCTGCAAAAGAAGATAGGATGCTTGTCATCAACCCAGCAAAGCCAGAAGTCCAGATAGGATGGGAAAAGGATGCCAAGCACCATTCAGGAAGGTTGCCCAGCACTGCATATATGTGATAGCGCTGAGCTGTGAGATTGCTGTGCTTTCTGCCCAGGTAGCTGCAGCATGGGGTATCTGGACCATGCTGGGTACCCAACTGGTGACTGCTGTGGGCTCTCCGTGGCCCTGCTGGGACTGAGATAACAAATGCGGTGTTGAGGCATCACATCTCCTGTGGCTTTTCTGCTCCGAAGACAGCTGCAGTAGGCTGGAGGGGCCTCTCTGTTCAACCTTGATGGTTTATTCCAGGGATGATGGATGGCTCTGCTTGTAGAAGGAGGCTACACCTGCGGTTAGTTGGCAGCGCGCACAGATGTTTTGGGAAGCTGCCATGCCGTGCCACTGGTGTGATTGACTAATTTGCTTCTCTTTTGATCTAGCAGAAAGCACTTGACAATTCTGGAAGAGAAAAGAAGGGAAAACCCCTCTCACCTCCGTTGCGTTGTGTAAGCAGAGAGCTGTGGGCTGTGGTGAGAGCAAGCTCCTGGGTGGGGACAGGGAGAGTTGAGAACAGGACCAAGTCCAGCCTCTTGGGCTGGGATCAATGCTTGGCCTCTGCAGCTGGAGAAAAAAAGTGGGGTGCTAATCCAGAGAGTGGGATGGGTGAGCTCTTTGTTGCAGCTTGGTTCTGGGAAATGAAAGGGTGCTGGGGACACTGAAGGCAATGCCAGAAAATCATCAGGTGACTGAAGAGTTCATGGTGCTGTAGATTCAAGAAGCTCAGAAGGTGGGAAGTAACTTGTCCTTATTGAAAGCTACATGTGTGATGGAGTGACCTGGTAGCTCTGTTGTGTGGACACCAGTGTTTCTTCTCTCTGCCACTGTTCCTCTGTAAGGATCAAATTAGCTGCCAGGATCAGAGCTGTGATCATATGATACGCCCACTGTTTTTAGGGACAAGACCTTTTTAAGTGGACAGAGTACTAAAGACATTGAGCCAGGGAAAAGAATGAGTGTAAGGAAAATGATGATTAAACATCCGTTTTTTCCAAGGCCTGTCAGAATCTCTCCATGTGACCTTTGGAAATTCCTGCATCATCTTGGCCCATCTTGAGCAGTCTGAGTGCAGCCACAATGAAGTGAAAACACATCCTTTCAGCTACTCTTTATTTAATTTATCAGATCTCCTGAGCAGGTATTGTTTTCTGTCTGGATTTGTATGGTACCTGCCAACAGGTACAATGCCATAGTGAGTTGTGAGCATAGCCTCAGATATTCTGAGATTCCTAGGTGCCTGTTTCAAATTCTTCCTGTTCAGTAGGAGCTCTTGCTTACTTTGGAGATCTGGGCTTACGTCACAGTGGACCACAATAATAATCTTCCAGGCATACTTCAGACTCTTCCAAAAGAATAAAATGATTCCTGAAGTCCATGTGCCTGCACTGCTAACCCCTCAGACACACTTTGATTTATTGGAGGACACAAACTTTAACCTTGAGCTTCCTTCTCAATATTCATTCATTACTTTCTCCATTGTAGTTTACATTCCCTGTTGCTAAAACTAACAAAATGTTCATGTTAACAGAAAGTCTTCTCCCTACTGGGCCCCAAATAAAACATTCCTGAAAAGGCAGGAGGCAGTTGCTTTATTCTGCGTTGTGAATTAGCATGTTTGCATAACTTAATGGTCAGTGCATAAGGCAGGAATTCAAGAAAAGATCAATCTTCAGTGCTGTGTTTGACTTCATGGGCTGAGCATCCTCCTCTCTGTATGGCATCGCCGCGTAGGCTGCTGAAATGGCCTGCTGGTGTAGGGCTATCCATCACTGGCTTTGTGTCTGCTTTCTGTGAGGAAACCACAGAGAATGAAAATACGTCAAATACCCTACTGAAAAGCAGACTTATCACTTCTCAAAGCAGTAGCTCATCCCATTGAGAAAACTGGCTCCAGCTTATGAAGAAAAGTATTGAATTCTTCCACCTTTAGTGGTCAGTCCTCAAAACACCATCTTTACCTCCAGCTGCAGCTCTCTTAGTGCTGTGAAACCCCATTTGAGGGACCTGGGGAAACTCCACTCCGGTGCTGCCATGTGTGTTGTCTCAGCTGCAGCATATGAGCTGCTTTGGAGGAGGAAACCACCCATGAGCACATTATTTCCTGTCCTGTGCTCTGCAGAATTTTCTTCTTTAAGAAAACAAGTCAGGATTCTTCCCAAATGTACATTTTGTGTGTGTGCTCAGAGTGTTTCCCTTGCCAAGCTGAAGCCTGGTCCAGGCCTCAGGTAAAGGGAAAAAACTCCTGTGGACTTACGTAAGGGTGAAGCTCTAAAGAATGGGATGTGTTTGAAAGAAGAGGAAGGGAGGTCACTGTCCTTGTAGATACTACATTGAGTAGGAAGAAGCATAACAAATACTTCTAAAATCAGGGGTGGTGCTATCAAGCTCACAAGGTGCTCATTGAAATCATTACTGTTGCCTCACTAATACTGTTCATTTGTGTTAACAAATTATTGAAGCAATCATGGGCCGAGATCCAAATGGTTTAGCTGCCATATGAGCTAAAAAACCCAAAATAAGCTCTGCCTAGGGAGTTTGTGGTCACTGAGGAAGATTTGTACACCCTTATTGCCCATGAGCACTGTCTTATCCTACAGGGTGTTTCACTAAATTCACCGTGCAGGTAGAACAACCTCATGGCTAACAGCACTGGAACAGGCTGCCCAGAGAGGTTGTGGAGTCTCCTTCTCTGGAGATACTCAAAACCTGCCTGGACACATTCTTGTCCAACCTGCTCTGGGTGAACCTACTTTGGCAAGGGGTTTGGGCTGGATGATCTCTGAAGGTCCTTTGCAGCCCCTGCCATTCTGTGATCTGTGATCTGGGAAAATTTGGGTTAGTAATTAAAACATGAAGACTCTCAGGTTCTTAAGCACCTATTCCCATTGATAGAGTCCACCCTAGTTTCCATCTAGATCCACCCAAAAATTCAGGGCACAGTTTCTCATAACATTTTACAGCAATCTGGGGATACAGAAGGATGATTCCCTGAAGAGCTGATAAGGCAGAGTTACTGGATGGACTCTTTCGTTCCTTCCTAATGGAGTTACTTCAAATTTGGGGGTTTTAAAAATTCCTAGAATTGATTAAACAAGCATTTTTTGCACCATAAATATTTACTCTCATTTCTTAGAACTGATAATACCAGGTTTTAAACATGCAGGATGTTAATATTTTAAATATTTTTGCTAGTTATGCTTCTTAGAAAAATTGCAGCCAGTTTGCATATTTATCTTACAGGCGGTGCAATATTTCTCAGATCAAGTCTAGAAAAGCTGCTGTTACTCTATCATCTCATTCAATTTCATTCTACTGTTATCTTAGTATTTCTTTCCAGCTGGTCCCCTCTTCCTTTTTTCTTGCTGTGTTCAGTCACACCTCACAGCCAAGCAAGTTAAAATACCAGGCATCTGTCACTCTGGTAGTATTTTATAAGTGCTTTTTACTCAACGTTTTGTGCTTTTCCTTTTGAAGACACAATGGTAAGCTTCCCAGGCAGGCAGTAAACATTCATCTTTTATTGTTCAAATCCACTTAAAATCATGGCAATATGCTTTAAAGGGTTTGGGGTTTTTTATGTCCATCGGAAAAGAATTAAAGAATATATTGAAATTTACAGATATGCAGTGGTCCTGTAAAACTTGTTGTGTCATAATCAAGCATTAGACTTGACAGCCGAAGTTAACAAAATCCTCAAATATCCGGGATGTGTCTTTAAAAACCAGATACTTCATTTTCTGAAGTTTACTGCATAGGACAGAATTTTTTTAGTATAGGATCATATTTTTTTCCACTTTGTGCATTTAGGAAATATGAAACTAATATATGTTATCAATGCATGAGAACTCTCCAAGTTCTTCTTTCTAATACGTTCCCTCTTTTCCTAAAAGAAATTGTTTTGTTTGGGTGGATAACCACGAGCTCCTCTCTGCCATGTTGCAAATTATGAAGTGGTTTTGGATGTCTGCTTTCTAAATGAGTGTATTTGATGTAATAAGTGCCCAGACGTAACTGTTGTCTGAAGCTGGTCAAATTATTCATTACAAAATATACTGTTTTGTAACAACATTAAGTCTCTTTATAATGGTTCAGTGGACAATTTATGGGAATGCAGGCCATGCCACAGGTTAATTTATAAGCTTCCTGCACGTGCCTTGATTATTTATCAATTTGTGATTAGTCACTTGACTCATTTGATGTTGACTCTGGTTTTTGACTGGACAACAGAAGTGTGATGAATAGGAGAAGAATGAATTGTAAGTTTAGATTTGTAATGCAGTGGCATCCATCACTAATGCACCTTCTCATTTGTAAATGAGAGGGGCAAGCATCACCCCAAAAGTCTTCCAGCTGAGCATCCATTGAGATGATGAGTGTATAACGAAAAAAAAGGGAAAATGGGCTTTGCCCCTCTTCTGCTCTTGATGTTCTGACAAACAAAGATCTTACCAGTTTTATTTTACATGTAGGAGAGTTTTAAGACACAGTCACCAAAGGCGATGAGGTGTAGGAAAAAGTAGGAGAGACTGAGTGAATTTCTTTGAAAATATACCAGGGGTGAAGAAGGCGTTGTGGGACAACTGGAAATGAAAATTAACCCTTTGATTCCAAATGAGAGATTATCAGTAGAAAGAGGTGGTCTTTGAAGAGGTGAAGACAAATAGTTTTAGTGGGTAGCCCAAAGAGGAGAAGAGAGCAAAATAGAGGTATGGGCAAGATCGTCAAAACTATGAGATTCGTAGCAAGAGACTGGAGGGATGTGCACCCAAAATAACTGTGTATCTCACTCTCACCAGAAAAAAAAGTGACCTGAGGACTCAAGCAGCTAAAGAGAGCCAGGGTTTTTAAGTGTATGGAAAGGAAAGCCTTGTCTTACAGATACTTTGCTGGAAAAATGTGGAAGGCTTTGATCTAAGCTGGATGTGAAGACCTAAGACCTACGGAGGGTTCCAACAGATGAGGACACACTCCCAGACTGGGGTCCTCAGGGATAAGCAGGAGACTTACTCTCTCCTTATGCACCCAAGATGTCACCCTGAAGGGTGGTGGTGGAACTGGTGTGTGTAGGTTGAATGGCATCAGTTACGTGTGTCTTACTGATTAAGGGAGAATGCAGTCTGTTGAGGATTTTGGTGAGGCTGGTGGAATAGGGTCAATTTTGTTTTCAATGACAGAAAACTAGCACTGGTGATGCCCTCCTGGGGTCAGCTTGAAGCTGACTTGTAGTGCGCACATAATGTGCAGGTGTATGAATTTCAGCATTGGGAAGGCTTTCCCTCTTCACTAACTTTCATCCTATACGTAAGGATGTCTGATAAGGTCAGATATAGGCTTTGCAGTGCCTCTGCAATGAAAATACAGATATTTGTCCAGGGACAATTTTGGAAGAAGCTATTGGATTCTTTCACTGGGTGATGCACATCCAAAGTAGTGCAGACAGCAAAATATTCTTAGTATCCGCTGGCTGGCCAGCAATGCAGGGGAAGGTTCAAGCCATTCTACAGTATCTGTCATGAAGCTGCTATTTATTCATCTTTATTATACTAAAGTTCCATGTGTTTTTGCTATTCTGTGAATATGCTGGTCTGGCAAAGTTCTTACAGATCCCTAAAAAGGTGACTGTTTTTAGAATTATGTGTTGTTTCTGGTTTCTTTTTTTTTTTTTTAAAATTTTATTTTATTTTTCAATGGCTGGAAATCAATTGATCTTTTTGTAACTGGCAAGCTGGGGTAAAGCATACTTAGAAAAAGCTATATCCCATGGAATTTTTGGCTTGCTTTCTTAAACTGTGGCAGGACATCCTGATGCTATGAAATTACATGGAAAAAAAAGGTCTTGGAAGAAAAGGTTGGGATTAGTAGCTTTGTTACTGAATGGAGTTGATGAGTTCCTGCTTTGATAGGAACATTATGATGTTGAAAAGTAACAAAATCTTTGAAGGGCTCTGGCAGATTTCGAAATGAAAATTGAATGCAAAACTCTGGAACGTTTTAAAGAATAGGCACTTCATGTTTATTAAGCCCCTTCCATGACTTACAGGTACAGAGCTTGTCTTTACAACAGAAACATCTGGCTGCTTCACTGTCTTTATTAAATTATTCTAGTGATTCATGAAAAAAATAGCACTGAGAGAAAAAGGAAGTAAAGCAAAAAAGATACATTTATGGAGAGGGACTGTGAATAATGTAATAATTTCCCTGTATTTACACCCTAAATATTGTATAGAGTGAGGCTGACACAAGGGAGAGAGCGGACATCTGGACCATCAGTTTTTCAGATTACCAGAAATTTTTGACATGTTACTTGGAAAAGATGTAATTAAGATTTATTTATTTTTTGAATGCTCTGCTCTTTTGTATTGTTTTAGCACACATGGCATTCATATAAATCAATTACAATAATAATAGTCTCTGAATATAGCGTCTCATCCATGGCCCACTGAAGTCTATGGGAGGGCTTTCCATTGACTTCACTCGGCACTGAGTCAGCCTCACTTGAGAGCCTTTGATCAACCAGTAACAGCCATTAAGTTCTCCCATGTCCCTCTGTGTGGGAGAAGTGTCAGTTTTCATTGCACATTCTGCTGCTGGACACAGCTAGGAAGGCTGTGAGTGGGTGACTGGTGCGTCAGAAACTCAAGCTTTTTGGTCAATTTTCCTTTACCACCAACCTCTCCTGGTTCTTGGTGATTGGGAAGATGATGTCAGGTTTATGTTTCTGAGGAGACCTTATAGGAGCCTTCCAGTTCCTGACGGGAGCCTACAGGAGAGATGGGAATGGATTCTTTATCAGGGCATATAGTGACAGAACGAGAGGTAATGATTTTCAGCTGAAAAATGGTAGATTTAGGTTAGACATCAGGAAGGAATTCTTTACAGTGAGAGTGGTAAGACAAGGGAAGAGGTTGCCCAGGGAAGTTGTGGATGCCCCATCCCTGGAAGTGTTCAAGGCCAAACTGGATGTGGCTTTGAGCAGTCTGATCTAGTGGGAGGTGTCCCTGCCCATGGCAGGGGGGTAGGAACTTCATGATCTTTAAGGTCCCTTCCTACCCAAACCACTCTATGATTCTATAATTCTGTGTTCTGTACTTGACAGGTTCATTTGACTGCTGAAAAGCTAAGAGTCATGAAAGTCTCGGTAGGTAGGTCATGATACACAAAGGAATGAGAGATACTGGAATATCTACTGAAGCCTGCTGCCTTGGAGGAGCCCAGCAGACCATGTCTGCAGTTAAAAAGAACACTTTGGCCACCAATATGCTGAGCTGTGGCACCCACATTACCACCAGGAGGGTCTGACCACCACAAATGGTTTTGAACCAACACATCCCAGTTCCCAACTGTGCTAAGAGCATGCACACAGCCTGCTATGGTGGCTCAGCTGACAGCCCATAATTGCTTTAGTTATGAAAACCCATTTGTTTCTGTGGGACCATGTGTAAGATAAACATGGGGACTAGGAAAGCAGTGTAACAAAAGCGACATTATACGCTTGGTTTTAGCCAATAGGAAAAGCAATCAACTCATCTTCAGCTCAGCTTTGGCTTCTATAACTCACTCACTTTGCTACTGTCATTTTCCCAATAAATATTTTCTGAATGTAGAACTAGGAAAAGAGTCTATTGTTTAAATCGAACAATTCTACACCACATTAAACATAGTGGTTTTCTCTTTATTATCTGTTGATGAAAAGAAAAAGATGTCTCCCTAAGAAAAAATACTATTACATTTAAATAAGAAATGATAGTAAAGGAATAAATCACGTTTGCTGTGTAACAATATAGCAGAAAAGAGTCCTCGCTTCCCAGTGCTTCTCAATCACTAGTGAAATCCAAACTGCTTGGAATTACTTTTAAGCATTTGAATTCGCAAATAAAGAAAGTAGGAATAATTAATTTTATTTTGAGCAATTGTCTTCCAAATAAATTCCATTCCACAGCGCTGGTAGTGGTTATTTGGTAAAAGAGAGGAGACAAAAAGAGCCAGACCCTGCTTAGGCTATGGGACTTTGGGTTCATTTTCTAAAGGGTAAAGTTATTTTGTTCTTGATCTTGGAACAAACAAACCCAGACATGTTTAATGCAAAAGATATTGCGCTAGTATGCTATTGATATGCCAGCAAAGCCTTCATCCAATGCCTGTTAACATTGGTTAGCGAGACGCTGCTGTCTCCAGTGGGCTTTGGAGCAGACCCAGAGACAGCTTGGTGTACTAGCTAGTAATCCTTCTGCAGGGTGGAACCCCATTCCTGGCGTTCGGCAGGAATTTCCTCATTTATTTCATTAGGCTTTGAATCAGACCAGTGTGGTGATTTTCATCTCACCCCGTGTTAGCAGTTTCAGGATTTGGTATCTCATCATTTAGGCTCAGCCTTTTTTATCCGAGGACAGCGTGGACGCATTTGGAGTTCAACTCAGCAGCCTCATACTGCCGGCTCTGGCTGTCTTTCTCCAGATTCTCCCATCTCTTCTGACTCAGTAGGATGGAAAAAGCCAGACTGGAGAGATAAGGCAGCTAACTATCAGATAGCTGAAATCAGATACAATCAGTCCCACCTCTGTTGATCCCTGTGCAGGTAACTTAATGCATGAAAGATTCAGCTGAATTACTCGGCACTTGAAGGTCATTGAGAATATCATAGAGAATCAAAACCAGAACTTTAATTTGAATAATCACAAGCATAATAGAAAAAAAAAATGAATGCAGTATGATCTTTTTTTCATCCAAAAAGCAATTAGTCCCAAACACATAAGAAGGAGGACAGGACACGGACACATTGTCAGCATTTACAAACAGTGTGAAGATAGTGCCGACCTGAGAATTACTTTGATTACCAGCGTTATCAAGTTCTGAAATGAGATCAGAACTCACAGCAGAGAATACAATATATGTACATGATAAGGGGTGTCCAGACTGTGTGCAGAAAGATCTAGTAATGGGAGAAACCAAAGTCAGTGATTTGCAAAAGGTTGCTCTACTATTCACACCAGGACCCTCCACTCCTTTCTCCTCATTTGCTCCCCTGTTCTCCCACTTACGGGACAAGTCAAGAATAGAGATTTCAATCCTAACTAAAATTACTATCTGAAATCATGACGCAGGATTGAGGAGGAACCTTGACTTGTGTTTGCAGTAGACACTTGTGCTATTCTTAAGGAATAACATGTTCCGTTATACTTTCTTTTCTCTTGAAATGACTTGAGTTAGTTTGGCCAGCATGTGCAACTCCTCCCTGGCCTAGAGCCATCACCGCTTGGGCTGTGCACTCGCCTTATCTCACCGGCTAATCAGGTTCAGGCATGATCAGTCTTTGCATGGGGGACTTCCAGGGAGAATCCAGGGTGCTAGAAGAAGGAATGGTGAGGTTTGTGAGGTGGGTTTTCTCCCCCTGCATCAGCGCTGAGTCACTGAGTCAGCCCAGTGTTTGGGGGTGGTACCTTCTCTCTGACATTATGAGTAATCTGTGGTTTCTGCTTAATATCGAAAGGATGCAGTAAATTAAAAACAAAACAAAACAAAACAAAACAAAAAAAGAAAACCAAAAGCAAAAAAGCCAAGGTGTTTCAAACCTTTGCCCTAAACAAATGTTTGTTTTACTGATACTTATCTTAGACGAGCAAGGGAAGCCATGATGAAATACAGTGAAATATATATGCTGGGGTGAAGGCTGGTAAAGGCCTGCTCAGTCTTCTTGCTCCAAGCCCTAGGAATATTCAGGGAAAGCAAGATTGGACCAAAAAATAATGAAGATAATTTCCTTTTCCATGTAAGATGTAAATCATTAATCAGTGGAGCTCATTCCTGTAGCCATTTCACCTGGGACATGAAATTAGCTAGGTTGAAAGGGAGCTGACGAGAAGATCCATGTGTCCCTACCAAGCTCTACCCTTGAAGTGGCTCAGAGCCATCTCTATTTGCAGCCAATATTAAAGAACCTTGAGCATGTTTTTTTGGAGAGGGGTGAGGGATGCAGGCTGGTTTAGATTGGTGAAGAGGAGGAAAAGGGGTGATTGAAGAGCCTCCTATAGCTATTTGAAGGACGGTTACAAAGATGTCAGTGTCAAAATCTAAGGAATGCCACGTGATGAAACAGTGAGCAATAACAAATTGCAGCTTGGGAGGTTTAAATTAGGAGGGTGGAGCAGCACTGGAAGCGCTCCTGGTTACCCAAGCCGTTGTGGTATCTCTGTCCTTGGAGGCTTTCAAGACTTGGCGAGACAAAGCGTTGGCTGACCTGACCTACTGTCAGCAAGAGTCTTGCTATGAGTGGAAGGTTGGACTGAAGATTTTTAGACATCGCTTCCAACCAGCATTTCTGTGATCTTATGATATCCAGTGTGGAATTTCCTTAAAATTATGTCATTAAAAATTGACTCCCTGGAACTTGCCAGTCTCCATTACAAATCCCTTGTCCTGATTTCCCTTCTGCTAATGTCTTTTTTCATCTGCGCTGCCAAATCACATCATACTCCCTCACAGGGTATTTCTGCCAGTGCACCTACATGAAGAGTATCCTCTGTGCTTGCTGAAAAAATATATGCATAACAAAAAGCATGGTTTTACCTTACACCACCTTCTGCAAGTCCCTGTGTCTGGCCAATAGCCCCAAGTTGGTGTTGCTTATGCCAGCTTTATTTCTAATGGAGTTTTGAAGTACCTCTTGGATTTTTAATTGAATCCTTGATTACCAGCTTCATCCAAAGGAAACACAGCTCCAACTTTAAGCAAGACTTGAAAAACAGAATGAGTAACCTAACAGGACTGTGTTATCAAGTCTTGTGGCAGGAGAAACCTCCTCCTCATCAGTGAAATTATGATAGAAGGACGATTTGAGGCTGTACAGTTCTGGCTGCAGTCTCTCATTGCTATTGCCATGGAGATGCAGCTACACTAGGCCCCCATCCAAAGCTGAGCTAGACATATTTTACATAATAAGAAGATAAAATATTTAGGCAGATAAGTGAAAAATAAGGGGCAATCTGCTCCTTTTATTTTTTTGTCACTGGCTATTTGCTTTTGAGGCTGGAATAATTTATTGTTCCTTTTCTGTCCAATCGGAGAGATAAATGAGGGTGAATTCTTCAATGAGCAAAACATACATTTGGAAACATCATTTTAGTATCAAAATGAGATTTCCATAAGACCTTGCTGAATGAAGCTGTAGCAGTATGTCTTGATCCCTCACTAGGAGAGGAAAAGCAGCCAGAAATTTTAAGACTAAATCGCCTTGTAGTTCGTCATCTTCTTTCTTTGTTATTTTTTTGTTTATAGAGAAAGTGAATTTATTGAGCATGGAAAAATACCAGATTGACAGCTATGGAAAATAAAAGCCTCTCTTAATCCAGAATGCAGATGTGGCACAGTCAGGATTAATGCATAATGCATCCCTGAGATCCAAAGAAATGATTGCGAGTCATTTGGCAGAGGACGGGCACGGTGCCCCGCTAGTTATCTGGGGTGGTTTCAGAGGGCACAAGTGCCGGCCAGTCTAAAGTGCTCAAGAATTAGTTGTGCCTTTGAGTTTCTCTGCCTTTGAGTTTCTCTGTGCCACTCTTGCTTCCGAGCTGCTTTGCCAAGGGGAGTGTGGAGTAAGGGAGAGGGAAGGAAGGCCAAAATGGGGAGGTTTATGCTCATTAAGAAGTCATTTAAGTCACCAGACAGGCTGTCAGCAATTCACTGTGACAGAAATGAATGGAGATCCAGAGTGAAATTGTCTTGAGAAGGTTGGCATCATTTCTGGTTTCTGTAGAAATGATCTTTGAGCAGCAAGAAGCTGAATTTTGACCTGAAAACCCGAGAGCTTGGAAATATAGGCTTCCAGGCTCTGGGGCTCAGCATCTCTGCCATCAAGAGCTGGTTAGTGCTGATTTACACAAGATACAAGATTTCACCATCTGGTAGCAAGGCAGCATAGCCTAATGCATGAGTATAGTGACCAAGATGAGACTTAGTACACACCCACAAAGGACCGAAGTTTATGCTTGTTCAAAGTGTGGGAATTAATGCATTCTGCAGATGCCACCTGCCCCTCGTGCTGGATTGTACCTTGGCTTTGGGTCCAGCATAGCCCAGGTGAGGTCTTTGCACCTGTAAGCATGGATGGGGCACCTGGGCAACGCTACAGAGCCCCTTGCTTCTGAGCCACAGGGAATTAATTTAATTAAGAGCAGAGGATCAAAGCTCCTGCCCAGTTTCCCCCTTCAACTAACAAGCCTGTAGCCTGGGAAGAGCTGTAGTTGGTTGTGAGTTGGATTTGGCATATTCAGTCTTTATATTTGCATGTTTCAGGGGCACTCTGTTGTGTGTGGGGAAGGTTGTTTGTTTTTATTTTTCATTTCTTCGGTAAAGTATGTGACTTTTTCATCAGGGTGAAAATCTGTCAAATGGCCATTTCAGACTGCCTAGAAATTATGAGGCTCTGGAATCTATTAAAGCATAAATGTCAAAAGAAAATTACTGCAGGGTTTCTCTGCCCTTTCTTGTTTTACTCCTTGATGTTAACTTCCCTTGTTTGCTGATGTATGCTTTTTGTGCAGAGGTTAAAGAAAAAAAAAATCTTCTTAAAAAAGGTGCTGCAGTTAGTAACTATTTTTGCATGGCTACAGTGTGCAGGCTCTGCATGTGTGTATGTCGGGTTTTCCATCAAGATAAACCTGCCTAGAAAAATGTTGTGGTTAAAAAAGAAAAGGCGGGAGAGAGAGGCTGGATGCCAGAAAACTAGAACTAAATCCTTCTCTTTCTTCCACATGAATATTTCTGAATTATACTTGTAATGTACCATAACAACAAACAACATGTTTTCTTAAGTGTAAGTAGATTTGCTGGTGGGGAAGTCCGTGCCAAAGCTATTTTTGAGCAAGCAGATGTCAAGGGCCTAAACAAAACCTGAAGTGTGCATAGACATTATGAACTGCACTTGTATTCAGAGACAGACTGAAGACAGAGAGCTTGTTAAATTTTACTACGTTGTCGGCGAAAAAATGCTGTTTAGATGACTACATGGTATGAAATTGATTATGGTGTATGTGCCAGCCCCTTCCAAAGCTCAGCCTATAATCCTTGATTTCCTTCTAAAGCACTTTGTACTTCCAATACACAATTAAAATAAGATTCAAAGAAGAGTCAGGTCCTCTGTTGGTTGGCATAACTCACCAGCCTTATTTCTGCTAGCCCTGATGTTGGAGACTTGGTCCAGAGTAGCTGCCATCAGTGCCCTTGGGATGTCCCAAGTAGAAGATGAGTGGTACCAGGTGCAAGTGCAAGGAGGCAGCATGTATCCCTTCTTCTCAAATGCCAGGAATCACTTCCATGTCTATAGGAGTCATCAGGAGGTACGGATGTATGTAACACTGAGAAAGCAATCTCAACAGGCAAAATAAAAGACATCCCAGAGCTTGACTGCATTGTGAACTTTCCTTTCTCCAGTTTCTTTCTGCATAGATGTGTTTAGTTTGTGACATATTTCAATATAGCACTGGGAAAAGGTGTGGGAGAGTCTGAAGGTTCCAAGGATTTAAGAACTGGAAACTTACAATTAATTTTGGTTAAGGAATTGCAATGGATTTAGATGTTTTAAGCAGCAAAGAATGAGCTAAGGGTCTTGTGCTGTTCTGCAGGGCTGGAGTAAGTCCAGGCAGTTTGCTGCCGGGAGGGAAGTTATGACAATACCGTGTCTGGAAGGACAGGATGGCTTCTTGGGTCAGTTTAGCAAAGCCTGGGGGTCTGATGCACATTTACACGAGTGCTCCTTTGCACTGCGGTGGAGGTGTTGATTATTGTCAGCAGACTGCAATGCCGTAAGTGAAAATCAGAAGTGTTTTACAGAGAACACTAGGAAGGTTGGCAGGAGACCCTTTTTCCATGTTTGCAAATAATGTGATGTGAAATTCAGCAGCTTTGTGGCTGCTGAGCGGGGCCGCAGAGAGTCTATTAGGGCACATGTGTTTCCAAACCTTACCAATGCCGAAATACCTCCCAGTAGGTGTGTACCAGAGAATAAGGCATTAATTTCCTTGAGCATGAGCTGTAGCACAGAGCTGCACCAGAAGGGAAGTTTACAGAGTTCAGTTTGATAGGTGTAAGTCCACACAAGGGATCACTAAAGCCCAGTGAAATAATATTACGCTCCTTAGAAAATGAGCGTGGTGAGACTGCAGCGATACCACTTCCCAGTCATCCCCTCAACGGTGCTCAACGGGGCATCCATCACTAGAAAACTTGTCTAAAACACTGTCCAGAATTTGTCGTGTGTTTTGTTATTACCTCACCAATTATGTTATAGGATACTTTAATAAAACACTTCGGGGACAAGATTTAGCAAATTTAATATATGTGCAACACCTTCAATGTACTACTATGCCTATTGCTAATTTGTGATCCTCCGGCACTTGGCATGATTGGTATTAGCAATAAAAGTCTTCAAGGCCACATGGCAGATCCCAGAGCCAGGCTACAGGTATGCATGAGAGGGTAAAAAAAAAGTGATTTTTTCCTTTACTTTAGCTTTATGACTGTTAAATGTACGCTGAAATTCTCTGAACATCCCCAAGTCTCATGAAATCATGGAATTGTCAGAATTGGAAGGGACCTCTAGAGATCATCTAGTCCAACTTCCCTGCTAAAGCAGGATTGCCCAGAGCACATCACTCGGGACTGCATCCAGCTGGGGCTTTAAGGTCTCCAGAGAAGGGGACTCCACAACCTCCCTGGGCAGCCTGTTCCAGGGCTCTCTCACCTTTACTTGCAAAGAAGTTTTTTCTTGCCCGCACAAACGGGTGATGGCAGATATGATACTTCATTTCAGAAATGGCATTTTTTTTNTATTTTAAATTATATTACTTTTTACATTGAAACACTTCCTTATTAAATATTCTAAATTTATTTAAATTTTTAAGCCTTATTAGTTTAAATAAAGTTCATTTAAATAGACCCATGCAACATATGCCATGTTCAGAGTTTCTCAGGTTTCTAGACAGCAGACAAATAAGCATAAAATTGTTTCTTATTTACCAGAAAAAAAAAGCTTAGATCAAGTGATTGCATTCACAAAAACTTATTGCAACATTTGTGTTGTAATTCTTCCTTAGAATGACAAAATTCATTAAGTGGATTTAGGCAGGAGATGACATAAAATAGGTTTTAATAAATTCCATCTACACTTAATTGCTCAGAGACTGTGAAGTGGAAACCAGCCTTACCATCTACACGTTGTGCACCCTTATTGCAGTTCAGATGGTGCAAACTGGCGTCTTTCCCCTTGTACAAGTGAGCAAAGGAAAGGCATAAATAAGCTGAAGTCATGACTGTCTGACTCAGTGCAGAAGTACATGTTCGTGAGATATTCCACCATCTGAAGCTGGGTGGAAAGGGACCTGAGTTACTTCTCGCAAGCTCTCCACAGGAGTTAGCAAGAAGATGACAAATCCATGGTATGGTTGGAAGGGACATCTTCATCCTCGCCGAGGCCAAACAGTGCAAATTTTATGGGTGATTATAGGGCTTTGCAGGCCACCACTAAGATCAGGGCCTCTGAATGAAGGAGGACGTCACACTGGAGAAGGCAGTCCAGCAGAATGTAACGACAATAGCAGCGCTAGACCTAGGTTTGTGAGAGGAAACAAGAAGATTACCTCACAAAATAAATATTGCTTAAGCTGTTCACTTAAGAAAGGAAAGCTAATGCCTAGGCATCATGCCTAAATGTAAGAGATTTATCCTCCTCTTAGAACTGTGCTGCTTCTGCCAGAAGTTCTGCATTACTGCATTAGGTTCTCCTGCGGGACTACACCGCCATCTGGTTCAGCCTATTGTTCTAAGGGCTTCTAAGACGATGTTTAANCATTAATTTCCTTGAGCATGAGCTGTAGCACAGAGCTGCACCAGAAGGGAAGTTTACAGAGTTCAGTTTGATAGGTGTAAGTCCACACAAGGGATCACTAAAGCCCAGTGAAATAATATTACGCTCCTTAGAAAATGAGCGTGGTGAGACTGCAGCGATACCACTTCCCAGTCATCCCCTCAACGGTGCTCAACGGGGCATCCATCACTAGAAAACTTGTCTAAAACACTGTCCAGAATTTGTCGTGTGTTTTGTTATTACCTCACCAATTATGTTATAGGATACTTTAATAAAACACTTCGGGGACAAGATTTAGCAAATTTAATATATGTGCAACACCTTCAATGTACTACTATGCCTATTGCTAATTTGTGATCCTCCGGCACTTGGCATGATTGGTATTAGCAATAAAAGTCTTCAAGGCCACATGGCAGATCCCAGAGCCAGGCTACAGGTATGCATGAGAGGGTAAAAAAAAAGTGATTTTTTCCTTTACTTTAGCTTTATGACTGTTAAATGTACGCTGAAATTCTCTGAACATCCCCAAGTCTCATGAAATCATGGAATTGTCAGAATTGGAAGGGACCTCTAGAGATCATCTAGTCCAACTTCCCTGCTAAAGCAGGATTGCCCAGAGCACATCACTCGGGACTGCATCCAGGTGGGGCTTTAAGGTCTCCAGAGAAGGGGACTCCACAACCTCCCTGGGCAGCCTGTTNTGATGTATAACAGGTTTTGGGTTTGTTTTATTTTTTTCACTGGGATCTTTGAAGTTTTGGAGGAAATTAGTCTTGAATCTAGAACTAGAATCTGATCTTTTTTGTATTGCTTCCCATGAGTTGAATTAGCTGGAATTAAGGCAAATAATTTTTTTGTTGGATTGTTACCAGCGCTGAAAATCAAACAGTTTGGGGATGAACTCCAAAGGAAAACATTTTTCGTATCCTGAGTAAAATGAATCAGGAATAGCTTTAATTCAAACACAGTTTTCAGACCACAAGATTTTCCTTGACTTCCAAGAAGAGCAATTGTGGAGTATTTTGAAAACTCAACATGTTATTAAACTGTGTCAGTCTGAGAAATAAAAATATATAATAATTTGAAAAATATATAATAATCTGAAGTCTTTGTAGTAAAATATTTTAAATTATATTACTTTTTACATTGAAACACTTCCTTATTAAATATTCTAAATTTATTTAAATTTTTAAGCCTTATTAGTTTAAATAAAGTTCATTTAAATAGACCCATGCAACATATGCCATGTTCAGAGTTTCTCAGGTTTCTAGACAGCAGACAAATAAGAATAAAATTGTTTCTAATTTACCAGAAAAAAAAGCTTAGATCAAGTGATTGCATTCACAAAACCTTATTGCAACATTTGTGTTGTAATTCTTCCTTAGAATGACAAAATTCATTAAGTGGATTTAGGCAGGAGATGACATAAAATAGGTTTTAATAAATTCCATCTACACTTAATTGCTCAGAGACTGTGAAGTGGAAACCAGCCTTACCATCTACACGTTGTGCACCCTTATTGCAGTTCAGATGGTGCAAACTGGCGTCTTTCCCCTTGTACAAGTGAGCAAAGGAAAGGCATAAATAAGCTGAAGTCATGACTGTCTGACTCAGTGCAGAAGTACATGTTCGTGAGATATTCCACCATCTGAAGCTGGGTGGAAAGGGACCTGAGTTACTTCTCGCAAGCTCTCCACAGGAGTTAGCAAGAAGATGACAAATCCATGGTATGGTTGGAAGGGACATCTTCATCCTCACTGAGGCCAAACAGTGCAAATTTTATGGGTGATTATAGGGCTTTGCAGGCCACCACTAAGATCAGGGCCTCTGAATGAAGGAGGACGTCACACTGGAGAAGGCAGTCCAGCAGAATGTAACGACAATAGCAGCGCTAGACCTAGGTTTGTGAGAGGAAACAAGAAGATTACCTCACAAAATAAATATTGCTTAAGCTGTTCACTTAAGAAAGGAAAGCTAATGCCTAGGCATCATGCCTAAATGTAAGAGATTTATCCTCCTCTTAGAACTGTGCTGCTTCTGCCAGAAGTTCTGCATTACTGCATTAGGTTCTCCTGCGGGACTACACCGCCATCTGGTTCAGCCTATTGTTCTAAGGGCTTCTAAGACGATGTTTAAATATCTAACCTATGTTCTCTATGCAGTTATGCATACAGTTATTTACATGGTTACATACGTGCGGGCGCTGTCTTTTGAGAAGCGCTGAGGTTTGCGATATGTAAGCAATGCCCCGTAGGCTGTAGGAAGTGTTCTCAAGGCTTCCAACCCAAGGCACAATAGCTCCCCTTATAAACGAAATCCCTGGTCAATGTATGTTTTATTACACTCCTGAAGAATGCACTTTCTTCTCCAAATCTGATTCGCTTTCACTTATTGTCTGTTGAAACATCTCTTTTTTGTAATTCAGAGGGACTTGCAAGACCTGCGGCCAGTAGAAAGACTCTAATGAAATCCATCTTGGGTAGGGAGCGAGAGGCTGCTACTATAGTCTTTATCTCAGTATACAAGGATATGAGCAAAAAATGGGTATGACTGGAGGGCTATACCTGAAACAAGCCACCATGGGAGCTGAAGGCCCTTGTGTGGGAAGATGGACTTGGTGGAGATGTGCTTGTCTAGAGCCCTGCAAGATGCTGAGAGGGTGTCCTTGTGTGCTGGTGGGAATTGCATTGAGGCTCAAGATGAATCTCATCGCTGTGGCAGGATCACTGTCCTTGGTAATAAGTATTAAAGCCAGGGAAGTCTGGAGTACTGAAGTATCCCCAGGAGAACAGCAGATGTTCAAAGTCAATGGAAACGGTGAAAAAGCTCATGAAACCCAAATGAGATGGACAAACGTGTTGTTCTGGGATAATGTTGTGCAGGTAGGATTGCTGCTCATGGAACCAGATTTTCTCTTCACAAACAACAGTGACTTTAACAAAGCCCCAACCCATCTTCCACCTGAGAAATCATGACCATGCATACAAATGCACAACCAAAACCCGTCTATTTGATTAACCTTCCCTGGGCCTTGTTTTGTGGCCTTTACCCCTTCTCAGTAGGATTCGCTTATGCTGTGAGTCTGCAGGAGGTGAGGATGTTCAGTGTCTCCCTGAGCTGAGACTCTCCTGACATATGAGTGCTTTCAGCTACCTGTAATTGCACTTTAATTATTTGCAATTTAACTGCAGTCGAGGAGTTGCTACTTCACAAGGCAAACTGCTTGTATGTGGATCCTGGCCGGGGCCGTAGTCGCTTGTAGTGGATTTATCTCTCCTGGTAGAGAGTCCCCGGGGTGGCCCTTTGAAGGTCTGGACAATGTATGTCTGTACTCAGTGCATCCCTTAGGTGTTCAGGCAGACTTTGCTTTCAGCTTGAAACTAGTGGTATAGGAACATCATCTACAGCCAGGATGGGAGTGCACTAATGGTCTGTGTGTGCACGTGTGTGCACACAGGCTGGAAAAGCATTGCTCCATCCACAGATGGCTCTGAGGGGAGCAACCACAAGGCTGTGGAGAACCTCTTAATGCTGTGGGTTAGGATTTTACAAGCAAAAGAAAAGCCCAATGAAAACAAACAGCCCCTGGGCTAATGATCTGCTGCTCGTGTTTTGTGAATGGGGGTGTGGGACAAAGATGCTGGAGGAAGGCGAGGTGGATATAGAGCTGTTTAGCATGCTCAGTAGCTGGGGGTCTTTTTCCTGTCATGGTTCAGTCAAGCACAACCTCAGGTTTCAACGGCTGGTTAGCCACATCCATTCCAGGGTTTATTTTATATGTTATTTTTATTGTTATTGTTGTTTTGTAACCAGGAGGGCTGCAGTGGTTTCTAGCGTGCTACATCTCTGCAGACCTTTTGAGCCTCTCATGTGTGAAGTGGGAAGGAAGGAGAAAGGCACATTTGAAATAAAAACAAAAATAGGGAAAAAAAAAAACCTAGAGCTGGTATTTGCTGAGGAATGCTCCCCACAATGCTGAAGTTGCATAAGTGCCGTCTTTGTTTCAATCAAAAATCTGCTTTCTGGGTTGAAACAAGGCCACCACTAACAAGGCCAGGAAAGAAATTTCCTAATGGTTCGAAGTGAATTTAGGATTTTGATGGAGCATTTGATTCTGGGTATGGTTCATATAGCTGAAGAAACAGAAATACAGTCCCTCCACATCAGCCAATACATACAAAAATGCCACGACGCAGATGCAGGCCAGGCACCCTCGCCACATGGCTAATGGATTTGAAGTGGAACCCTGTTCCGCTGTGAGCAGGGGAAATGATGAAGTGACAGATAAGGGAACTCAAACCGAAGGACACAAGGTATTTTTGCAGCATTTGGGATGGATTTTATGGTGAGATGGATTGATTACAGGCACTGCTATTGGGCCATGCAAATCCTCAATGGCAGTGAACCAGCCCAGGCTGAATTTGGCTTAAAAAGTGCATTATATAATCCTCTGAAGTTGCATGGAGTGTGTTTTCCTATCTGAGGTTTTTCCCCCTTTAATTCCTTCATTTCCTTGGTCGGTTCCTGAAACATTCCCTTTTTTCCCTTCTAACATTCATCACCCTGAGAACTAGTTTGGGACCAATGGAGCAGCCAGTACCAGTGAGCGTGATGGTGTTTCTTCTGTGTTTCTGTGTCTCAGAGCACCCTGCTGAGGTTCCAGGAGAGGAACAGCTAAAGCTGTTTGCCACAAAGCACAAGGGCTACATCGTGCATATTCATTATTCAGCCTCAACATCTTTTCTAGCCGTGGACCCATCCTGCATCCACCGTGTCCTTTGAGCAAACCATGTCACTCATCAATCCAGAGCCACTTCTCCAAAATGGGAGTGTTTCGCCCATCAAGGTGATAGCCTATCAAGGTGGTAGCTGGTTCAGATCCCACCCAGCCATCAGGCAGGAGCTGGTGGTAAATATCCAGCATGTAAGTGCAGTGACCTTTTCCCACACGTTTCTAGCCATTTTGGGGCAGACAAGCATTTTGGGAACTTCCTGAGTTGGAGACTACATCTGCAACAGAAAGCTCAGACCAGTCCCAACAGTAAAAAGTATTAGACAACTTCATTGTGAAGTGTCTCTGAGTATTCCAGGTTGGCTTTTCCAGCAGCTGCTAGCCAAATTACACCACCTGAAAACAGCAAAGCCCGAAAGGGAAGAAGGGAGAGAGAACAGAAAACCACTATCCATGGCTTTCATAAGCAACTCACCTTTTCTTCCTGTAGCAATAGTTCTTTCTGTCCCAGGTAATTGAATTTGATGCGTTTTAACCATGCTAACCTTTGGCTTTCAACACATCTCTCATATTGTGGTCAATTATTTTTCAGCAAGGCAAATACCATCTGCACTTACACTAGTAAAAATAAAATCACATGGGCCATCAGATGCCATGCTTCAGGCATAAGTTCACAATGGTTGAGGTCAGGAAGAAATCACACCACTTGTAGCAGATCGAGGCTTCGGCACCTTCTCCTGTAGCATCTGGAAGCTGCAATTGCCGGGAGGATAACAACCCTGCTGGGCCAAATCCTGCCATGATCAAGAGAAGGTCTTCATAAGGCTTTTCCACCACAGACTTTTTTTGTGGCACTTACCACTTTGTTTTCCTCCCTCATGAAATTAGGCCTACGTGATTGGCACTGATTACTTTTCATTCTCGGCTGTGCGGTCAGTTGTAGCAAGAGTAGGTCACACAAGAAATGTGTGGCAGAGCCAGAAGTTAAAACCCAGTTTCCTTACCCCAGTCACAGGCAAAAGAGCCAAGCCCAGCTTTCTGTCTCGCAAAAAAAATTAGCCGTCTTAATTGAGAGCAGCCCAGAGGGGTTTCCATGGGTGGCAAATGAATGATTCAATGTGTGTCCCAGTGCACAGATTTTCTGGACCGTGAAGCCAAAAAGTGAGAATTCCCTGTTGCTTCTACTTTCTTCTGTGAAGCTTTGTGCAAATTTCTGCCTCAGTTTGCCCACCTAATACAAAGCCTGATAATTTTCCCCTTCTTTTGCTTAGTAAATTGAGATCTCTGGTTGAAAAGTACTGAATCTTGTCAGGTTTGCATTTTCTTTAGGGGTGGCGTAGTGTGATTGGCTTGCTTGGTTTACTGCAAGGAAAGAAACATGCTTCTTCCTCTCCCAGGTTTGTGTTCTGGCAGGTTGTGCCACAGACACAAGGAGCATCATTGCACCGTCAGCTATGCCAGAGTCTTCTCTCGGACAGGTGGACGCCTGAGGTTCTGCCTGCCTCTAATGACTGCCCTTGGATGACATTGGCAGATTTCCTTCCCTTAATCACGTAGAAAGGACTTGACAGTCTGTAGTAGAGCTTTACAAGAACACAAGCTTGCAGGGAATTTTATGGATGAAATAAATTTATTTAAAGGAATGCCAAGACTCTAGGACACTTGAGATTTGGGGTTTGAGTATGTATATATTTATTTGTATATATTTATATGGTTCTCCACATGCCTCCCTCTGTGGAATAGTAATGATCCTGCAGATTCCCTGCTCTTATGACCACCATGAAATGTTGATACATTAAACTGCCTGTGCGAGATGCTGATGCCCTCCATCTTCTCCTCTGGGGAGGGAATACAACAAACCTGAACTTAATGGGGCAGCCAGCTGGTGTGCTGGTGCGAAGCCATTGCTTCCCCAAGGAGTGAAGGTTACAGGACTAATGAGCATCCAGCAGCAAAAAGTGAATCTAAGACTTTCTGGGTGGTAATATTAACACTTTGGTAATGGCTTAGAGGAAAGCCCTAAGTCCTCTTGGACCTGGCTTCTGCCTGGTCGAGAAACCGCGGAGCTCAGATGAATGTTGTTCCAGCTGGAACAGAGCCTTCAAAATGCTCCGTCTTGGAAAGAAAGAGAAGGAAAAGAGAGAAGTGAACACAGACAACAGGGCAGGCAAAATGGAAATATCAGAAAACTCAGAGAGAGGCATGAACCTCTTTCACTCTCTGGATGCTGCTGAGCCACCCCTTTCACCTTGAGCTGTTCTCAAGAGAAAATGGGAGGGAATCCAAAGTTGTGCTTGTGTCTTCGCAGAAGTTCCCAAAGGGCATCTCTTCACATGCAGACACAAAGACGCACATGCACATTTCCTGACCCCTGTCTTGCACACTTCACATGCTCAGAAATGTCTTGCAGGGCCATGCTGTCTGCATTTCCAGCAAAGATGGTTAATATTCCTAAACTTGCCAAGCAGTGTGTGGCTATATCTAGGAGAAGGCATTTTTGTTTAAACAGCAAAACAAGCGAATAGGTTCCCCATTCCTTCCCTCCTCCTGTCTGCAATTCAAGTGGACTCCTAGTCCTGGGGTATTATTCCTGGCTGAGAGGGAAAGTTTATATGAGTCCCTCGTTACGGCTCTTTGGCAGCTCATCACACTATTCCTGTAATACTGCAGCACAGGTCTGGCCAGGGAGCAAAGCGTAGAAGAAGATGGGAATTTGGGAGAACCATGAAATGCTTCAGGTCAGGAGCAATATACCATATGGGGAGGTGGAGATGTGGAGGTGGGGTGAACAGATGCGTTCCTTCAAGCCTGTATCTAGTTCATGCCCTGGGCTGGGGAGAAGAGCACAGAGTAAGGAGAAGACATCAATCGGTGCTTGAAGTGTTTTGCCCAGATAAAACTTTTTCTGAGTATGGCCATTTTCAAATGTCCTGAGCAGAAAAAAAAAATACTAAAATGACAAATCGTTGCCACTTGTACGAGATTTGAAGTACTAGGCTTTGGGTAGAGCCAAGGAGAGTCAAGTTTGACCTTGGCTAAGTCTTTTCTAACAAGAGAGGGGGGAGAGATTGGGCAAGATGTCGATCTTCCACCAGATGAGATTTTTCAGGGGAGATTAGGCATGCATCTGTCAAGAACTGACTTATTTTCTGCAATTCTGTATTAGACCTAAAGATATCTCTGCATTACAGATCCCAGAAGATTAACTGTAGGCTGGCAGCAGACATCATGGTGATGGTTACCACAACAACAGAAGACTGCTTAGGTGATACAGACCTTGATAACCCTTGATTTGGCTGGGGTGAGGTAGAGGGACATTATTGTAACTGAACACTTAAACCATGCACGCCAGTCAGGCATCAGTTTTCTATGCTCAGCCTGCAGCAGTGATCTAGGCTGCTCAAGCTCTCCTCTTCCACTGTTAGAGCCTCTACAAAAGGTCAGGATCAAAATAACATCTAGACTATTGTGTGTATGTGAGTGGGGGAGGAAATCCTTCTTGATCCTGAAGACATCTGAAGTCCTGAAACAGAATGGCTTTGTTATATCCATTGCCTCCAAGCAGGGCCAGGATTAAGACAGACTATGTCAGGGTGAGTCCAGAGAATTCCATTCTATTCAGGCTCATGAACGATGAGAAGGAAAAAACAGTCATTTCAGTCACAAGAGGGGCCATGATGATCATCCAACCCAATGCACTGAAGCTAGTTTAAAGTGTGCTTTCTTGAGAAGACCATAGAATGGGTTGGGTTGGAAGGGACCTTAAAGATACCTGCTCCCTGGAATTGTTGGTGTTTTTTTTTAATATTAAATGTACAAAACAGTAACTCCCTGACCATTCAGATTAGCTGTATGTTTCATAAAGAATGCAGATTTGAAATATTTTCTCCCAAAAGTGTTAGCCTGTATAATCCATACTGGCTTCAACTGTCATAATCCAAAATCACTCCTGTGATTGCACCTGTGAAGAATCTGGCCCTGGCTTTGGTGCCCGTCGTATGCACACCAAGTTTCTGCTCTCAATAGCATGAATGGGAACGAGATTCTGCAACTTGGGGCAATCACTGAATTTGGAAAATGTTGCCAGAAAAGGTCTTAGAAGTTCAGCTATCTATCGCCCAGATCTCTACTCTGTCTTTGGAAAGGATGCTTGACATCCTGAATGTCTGTTCTGTAAGGGAAGTTTGCCTGTGAACTTGTGTAGCTTTCATAGTAATTATAGTACAAGCAGCCCTGTGCATTTGCAGAGCTGTAAAAATAGGGTCAGATCAAAAGCATTTGATTTTGCCTTTGGATGAATGCTGAAGACAGCATTTAAGGGAATAAATGAATGCTGGGTGTGCTCTGTGCAATTTTTTCTCCTTGTTACAAGATGCAGCATGAATTTTGAGTAGCAAAAAGAAAGGGTTCTCCCCTCCAAATTTCACTCCCATGTAAATGGAGTGATTTCAGGTGTCATCCTGAACCATGGCTGGTGCATGAAGGATTAATCCATTCTTCCTACCATCCTTCCTTCTTTCCTTCCTTCCTTCCTTGGAGGTATTCAAAAGACAGGGAGACTTGGTGTTTAGGGACCATGGTGGTTTTGGCAGTGTTAGGTTAGTGCTCAGACTCAATTAGTTGATTAAAGGTCCCTTCCAACTTAGATGATTCTGTGATTCCTTCTGCCCGATTAGTACAGCCCATGGTCCTTCCAGGGCTCTTTGAAACTCTGGGGAGCGACAACCTGATGACCTGAGACTTGCAAAGGGGCAGAACCAGGACTAGCTGCATCCCAGCGTGGCAGCTTAACAGTTCTGGGAGTGACAACCAAGAAGTTTACAAGGTTGAGTCTCAGCAATGCTCGAGGTGACGATCTACATCAGCTTGATCCTTGAAGGCGCAGTTCCTACTGAGTGAACTTTTCCATGTTTTACCCTCCTGGGGCAGGACTACGGGAATACAAGACTGGCAGAAATCTCCTTTGTCATTGCATCCACACTGCTGATTTCTTTAGCAAACAGACTAATTATTTTACCCTAATTGCTATTAAAGGTATTATTACCATTTAAGCATGTATGTTCTATAATTATGCAATTAGGATAATAACAAGACTACTAATAGACACTACAATGTTACCTTCTCTGCTCTCCTGTCCAGGCAAGAGAAATGAGGCAGGTCTGGATGAAAGAGGAATGAAAGAACAAATCTGGCTGTCTCCCCCTTCCTTTGCAAAGTCCTGTGTTGCAGACACCTCAGGCTGAGCTTGGATTTTCAGCCCTAAATCCCATTAAGCTCCTGATCCCTCTAGCAGGGAGCAACGATGACACTGTATCCCAGGGCAGCGGAGCGGAGGCTGGAAACTTCAGGTCTGGGGTATTAAATCAAAGCTTTCTTACTGGGTTTAGGTAATCCATATGGGCACTGTTCCCTTTTGTTCACCAGCAGGCCTGAGGGGGCCAACACTCAGTTATTTTACTGGACTGGGAGTACAAAAAGATTTTTAAAAGAACTAATTATAGCCATATTAATAATACATCTGGAGAATGTGTCGTTAATTAAAGGCCTGAATACCTTTGTAGTGGTGCTCTTGCCCACGTGAAAATTTCTCTGTTGCCTTTCTTCATCAGAGGATAGTTCATGCATTTGAAATAAAAATTAAAATACGTCCTGCTAGGAGATGGGAGCATGGAAACTACAAGCATCCCAGCTGCTTTACTGCAGCCATGGGTGGTCATCTGTTAAAACCCCAGATTACACCTCTGGCTTGGAGAAGGACTTGAGGCCCTCTCTGGAGAAAGCCATATCCGTAGCTGCTCCCCACACTTAAGAGGTTGTTTTAGGGTATTTCCAAACGAACAGCTGAATTCTGCATTACTGGAGCTTTTTAAAGAAGCTTGGGGTGTTGTGCCTGGATGGATTATTGGTTCTACACTTGATGATGGGCTCCA
The DNA here is from genome assembly GCA_013398155.1 of Pedionomus torquatus. Taxonomy (NCBI): domain Eukaryota; kingdom Metazoa; phylum Chordata; class Aves; order Charadriiformes; family Pedionomidae; genus Pedionomus; species Pedionomus torquatus. Next base: position 275,611 of record VZRU01007844.1, read on the forward strand.
TCTCCCAGCTGAATGTGGCTCCAGCAACTGCATGCCACATGCCCATTTATGTCCAGGACACTTGGGTAGGACAGATGATATTAGGCTGAATCTGGGAAGGTCTGAATCTAATGCATCAGGGAGTTTAGTTGTTCCAAAGACAGACATGGCTTAGACCCAGGGGGAGATCTAACCTCAGTGTCGATGGGGAGTGAGGTGGGATTGACATTTCAGGCTCCTTTGCACTGGTAGCCAGGCTCCCTGCTTTGCAAAAATTTATTGGGAAATGTGATGGGGAGTATCTGATAGAAGACTGGCATATTCCACATCTCTAAAAAACTTTCCATCCTACAAGATACCCGTAGCCAGCCCCACTTCCTGACTCCTGATGGATCACTGGGTGGGAGTGATGTCTGTCCAGACAGCTATACCGCACGTGGGTGTATTTGACGTGCTGCCACCAAGTGCCTTCTGATCAGAAGCCAGCTTGGGATCTATAGAGTAGATTTGGGTTTATTTTCTAAGGCATCATTAACAACAAGTCTGGCTTTTGCTAGAGCTGGACCTTGCCTCCAGCTGGACGTGGGAGAAAGCTAAAACACAGGTGACGATGGTGACAAGACAGAAGTTATTTCAGGACAAACTTCCCTTTGAGCAACGTGTCTCTCTGAAGTCTGTAGTTATGGGGGGAGAGAACTGCTCATCAGCTACCAACGCAGGAAAGGCTTTGGCTTGAGTCTCCTTGGGCTGCAGCCAGGCTGGCTGGAGAGGATCCATGTGTAAGGAAAAGGTGGAAATCCCCTTAGCAGTAGAATTCAGCTTGGAAGGCATCTCCAGAGGTCTCCAGTCCAATTCGTCAGTGAAAGCAGGGCCAGCTTTGAAGTTATAACCCCTCTACGTGCTCTCTTGAGCATCTGAGTCAATCTCGGTCCAAGTAAGCCACGCTATCTTTCTTGCAGGGGACGTGTGGCAGCTCTGTGCATTTGGAGAGCAATGGGCTTGGGAGTGCTCTAAGGCACAGCTGAGCTGGTCAGTCCCAGCACCATTGCCAAGCCACGTGGCTGTGCATCTGTAAAGAGGTCATCTCTGGGCTGGAGCAGCTGCAACTAGAAGGGAGTAAGTGAGCACAGCCATTGGGACCACCCCTGCCCTCCAGAGTTAAACCACCAACAAAGAAAGAAAACATGAAAGGGGAAAAGAGAACATGCACAAAGTTCATGAGAGAGCTGGGAATAGAAAAAGGTATGTTCTGGGACTCATGAGCCAGAAATTATCTAGTAGGCAAGGTCATCTCTCCCGTGTGGCATGGTCTGGACATTCCCTTCTCCATGAATGCTTCCCTGATGTCCTCCTTCCCCATGCCCAGCTGCGCTTCAATACCCAGCTTGATGGTTTCAGTCAACAGGCCTCCAGGCAAAGAGGAAGTGTTTCTGCTCTCTTCTTATGCTCTCTTATGCTCTAGAAGGTTGGTTGGGTTTTTTTTGTTTGATTGGTTTTTTTGAAGAAGAGGCTAACAAGGTTGAAAAAGCTAATCAGGAGGCATGGGAGAGTGTTATCTGGGACAGTGCAGGGCTGAGGCTCAGCAGAAGTGGTTTCTGAGGCTTAGGCATGTTGTCCTGACTTCCTGTGCTTCATTTTCACCATCTCTAAAAGTATCCCCCTGGATATTATTCTTGTGTGTGCTTGCTCCCATGCTGGGACCTTGCATTTCATGTCATTCAGGACCTGTCAGCCCTCCTGAAGTTCAAACTGTTGCTGGGCCCTGGAGCAGAAGCAGCAAAAGGAGGATCTAATAAAGCTTGGTGTTGACTTGCACTTAGTGATTCAGCTGTCAGATAGAGATTAGCAGCAACACAGCTGGATAAAGGCATGGACAGGAGTTTCACTCTAAGAGGAATGACTTTGGATTTAAGGAGCAGAGCTAGGGTACAGCAGGGACAACCAATATTCCTGCAAGTGGAGGGGAGAGGACACCTTTCTGCTGCTCAGTTCCGTGCTGGCTGTCTTATGGATGGCATGTTTGTGCCTCCAGTACCATTTGCAGCAGAGCCTGCATGTTTCCTTTCTATGATGGAAACAAACCATTGAAATGCACGTATTTTGTCAGGTTGGCGCCATCCGATCAGAGCAAGAACCATCTCTGCTGAAAGCACTTCCCTCATCCCTGCATGCTGCTGCTGTTGTCCCTAAACACAAGTGGCTCTTGAGATGATGTGGGTTGGCCACAGTCAGAAAAGAAAGTCCTTTGTCCCCAAAATCTGATAGCACGTTATGAAGCAAGCTGATAGAAAACTTACTACGTTACTGGTAGAGTAGAGATGTCAGGAACAGATTGCCTACAGGGATAGAAAATGGTAATGTAGGTAGTTAGGGAGTTTTATTTACTTTTTCCTAGCCATGTCCTGGTTTTCTGAAATGTGTATTCTGCCCGGGGAGCACTGTGCAGCACTCACCCGAGCCCTTTCTGGTAGCTGCACTCTGAACATCACATTAAGCAAACACAGAAATCACCGACAATTCTGGGTGACCCTCGCTCCTGCTTGACCTGCCGGGCTGGAGATCTCTTTGGTGAAAGTCTGCTATGCGTTAGCAAGTAACTGTTCAAACACAGATGCTGCCTGTGTCAAGGAGGCTTTTTGCTCGGGAAGTACAGACAAATATTGATCCTCTATTGAGCCTGGAGAGCAGGCAGGAGCAGTCCAGTGGTGTGCAATCGCAGCTGAAAGAGGTCCCACAGCACAGGAACTGAGGGTACTAAAGGGCCTCTTATTTGCTGATCGGGCAAAGCTTGACATGCGTCTAATCCCCCCGGCCAGTGCGGTCATGGGGGTTTAGCTTTAACCAATTTCTAATTAAAAGTGTTTACAGATGAGCACTTTATTTACCCAGCATTAATTATAAAGGGCTTTACTCTAGCAGGGAGCAAACGAGTTTCCTGTCTGCTGTAGCAAAACCCTTGCTGGGAGCTCGCTTTCCCCAGAAGGTCCATAATAAAGTTATTATAACGACAGTCTTTGTGATGAGATCCTGAGCAGATGGGGGCAGGAGAGCTGGGAGCGTTTCCACCACACCCTTATTTCCATGTTTTCTGCCTGGATGTTTGCCAGGCACCATCCAAGGTCTTCTGGGTCCAGAAGTCGTTAGTTTAAACCCTGGCGTAATCACGTATTAAGTTAATACATGTGTAAAATGAAAGCAGGAGGATATTGGCTGGTTTAAGATGCTCTCCGTGGTTGGAAAAGGGCTGAGTGCGCAGGGGGGACACAGGACCGCGGCTCTGAGGGTCTCTATGTGTCCGTAATAAACAGCAGCCTGTCTCCCAGCAGCTTGAACAGAGCCAAATGCTAAGTATTTTTTCTTGTTTATCTGCTGGTGTTTTTTTTGTTTGAGTCAAACCCAAGTTCTTTCCTCCACACTGTGCCTGTTCTGATGAGATTTCTCAGAAGGATAAAGCCAGTTGGGAAAATTTCATTGCAGAGCAATTGTGCCCTTTGGTTCTGGGGGAAAAAATAAATAAATAAATAAAAGAGTTAATTTTGAAAGATCAAGTCTAACAAATTATTCCTTTTTAATCCTTTTTTTCTATATATTTTTTCTTTATTTCTCTCTTTACTAGTAATATTTCACTGTGTGTTGTAACAGCCTGTAATTCTATACACATTTGTAACAAAGGAACTTCCAGAACTGCTGTTCTTGAGAAATTTTGGTTCCTGGGAACACAGTCTCCGAGATGTTGACATTTCCCACACAATTTGCTGTTCTGGCAATTTTTAGTGGTAGCCACCACTGCATGCAGAACCGCTAACGCAGTACGTGGGAATAAGGGATCAGGTGGTAAGAGCCAGGTTCAGCCTCCGCTCTTTACGGTGAGATCCTTTGATTTATTAAATAAGGAGTCCTGCTGGACTTTTCGTCCCTTTGTCAGACTTGTGGGTGATATTTAAATTCATTTTTTAACTTGTCAGTAAATGATTTCTTTAGAATTCAAAAGAGAAGCTCCAGATACCATAGCCAAGAACTGGCACACAGGAAAAAAAAGGCTAATTTTGTGCATTGCTTACATACATCTATACATCTAGATTGAATTAAACGGTTTTTAAAAAAGCTGCCATGACATAATACCCAGATAAAATAGTTGCTGCATTGTGAGTGTAGCGTTGTGATTCAGATGGCTTTTCTTTAAAATACTGAGGAGAATTCACCTTGGGAGACACATTCTGGTTAAAAAAATGCATTTGATCATACAAGAGCACATCATGTGTTTTAGGAGCAATCTGTAAATCTGACCTCTTCTGTCTTTCATTTCTTTCATACCCTATATACGAGATGATTGTTCTTATCATGACCCAGTACACAACCTTGCAATAGTTATGTTTAAGCCCTCTCAGTCTAAGTCCAAAATACCATCTTTTAATAATATGGGAAAAAAAAACAGAAGGTCCAGGAGGCATCATCATTAAAGAACCTCATAAATCTGTGTGTCGCAGATCATTTTGTCTCCTTGTACTCCAGCTGCATTAGCTACGCTGTGGACCAGTTCCTCCCCACACCTCTCTGTGGTAAAAGATGTTTTTAGTGACAATGTCACCTTGGGGTGAGTGAGTGGCTCTTCCTTGATGTCACACATCTCCTCTTGTGGCCTGGTCACACCTGGAGAGAGATACTGGACTGTGGTGAGAGCTCATGGTGTCTGAGATGGGGCAGGGGGGGCTTTGTCCATGCTTTACTTCACTGTGAATTTGCATAAGGCTATATTATTCAGGAGAGCAGTTCCCCCTACGATCCTTAGGGTAAAGTTGTGTTCTAGGCTGGTGCCCTGTCTGCAATGAATATGCCTGTGAAAGCCCGATTAATGCCAAATTACACTTGAGGGAAACCTTTACCTTCAGCTATGATATTGTAAATTATTGAATGCTGCAGAGAAAATTACCACACGGTCCTTCTAAAAATATCTACCTCTGTCATAGTCATACAGAGCTTCAAAAGGTTTATTGAGGGAGACTGGGAGATTAATTTCCGTTAAAGATGCAATTTCCTTATTTAAAAAAAAAAATAATAATTTAAATGGTGCTGTAAAAGCTAAGTTAAAAATAAAGGGGAATCGTATGAATTCAGGGCCATGTGCTCACTGCAAAACTAGCAAGACTTGTGCTGTTCTAAAGCAAGAAAGCGTAGGAGGGATCAGGGACCAGTGACAGCACGGGGGATCTTGGTTTGCTCTGGTTATGGTGCAAACTATGCACTTTGTGTCTTGACACCCACTGGAGCCAGTGATCAGCCTGCAAAAACAGGGGCTCAGTCGTGGTGGTGCCAGGGATGTGCTGGAGCTGCAGAGAGTGGGGATACCAGGGCTCTCCTTGGGTGAGCTGGGCTACAAGCCCAGCCTTTGGTGTACTGCAGAATCCTCCCCATGCTCGTGTTGTGTTTGTGTGATGTTTAAGTGCTTTGGTGCCTTCTAAGGCATGCCCAGACAGTCTGCAGATGGGCTGTGGAAAGCCCACTGTTTGCCCAGGAAGCCTCTGCATGGGTGGGAAGTGCCTCCAGCAGCAAATAGATCTCACTTGCTCCTGACCATTGCTCTAGAGCTGTGGCACCTCTATATGTACTACAGGGCTTTAGAAATTACCTGAGTCACAGAATCATGGATGGAAAGGACCTCTGAGATCATCAAGTTCAACCATACACACACAAAACCACCACTGCAATCTCAGCCACTAGATCATGCCCTGAAGTGCCACATCTTCTTGTTTCTTAAATACCTCCAGGGATGGTGACTCCACCACCTCCCTGGGCAGGCTGTTGCAGAGCCTGACCACTCTTTCAGTAAAGTAATTCTTCCTAATATCTAATCTAAACCTCCCCTGCTGCGACTTCAGACCATTTCTTCTGGTCTTGTCATTATTCACTTAGGAGAAGAGGCCCACATCTCTACAACACTGCAGTAAAATTGATGAATGCCTTCCAGAGAACTGACCATTTGGTGAAATGTGCCCCATGAAAAATATCTCCAGTATTCCTGGTGGCAACAGCCAGGCACCAGTATGCTCATGGGAGCAGAATAGTTACCAGTGGGACCCAAAGTAGGAGTGTTCTGAGCGCGAGTTCAGAATGGCAAGTGAGCTGCTTGGCCTGGCCGTTTGTCCTTGGTAGGTACAAACCCAGTCTGTAAGGACAGACCAACAGCCATCTCCATATCCAATGCCAAATGCTGCAGGCTGGGCACCGGCTTGGTGAGCAAGCTGGCTTCGAGCCCCTGGCTGTTGCAAGCAAGACAGTTAGTGGATAAGAGGTGGCAAGAAGAACCTTAGCTTTAGGGAAGCCCTTCATGTAGTGTTAGCAACACAGGGTGTTTGGTTTTTTTTTTTTTTACATCCATAGTAGCCAGGCATCTTGGCTTTTTTGTGAGTGGGGCTTTGAGTCCACTAGTGAGAAAAAAAATAATAAAAATCACCAAACTCTAATCCCAGGTATCCCCAGCTGCTGTTTTTTTATCTTGAATCTGGCATGGATGGAGGCCCTTTAGCCCACGTAAACCTATGGGTCTTAAAGACCTACTCCACCAATTTACAGACAAAGTAATGACTTTGTCAGTCATTCGCTACAGGGCCTCAGTCAAAAATCATTTCATATCCAGGTCCATCACGAGCCCCTGGTGTCATCTGAGGCCAGCAGGGTTTCCTCCACCGCTCTGCGCTGCCTCCCCTCCTCCCTCACCCTTGGTACGTGATTTCATTTAAAACGTCGGTGAGAGACATGAAAGAAGATACGCACGGCAAGATGTAAAGCCCTCCAGTCTGTCAGCATGCCTGACAAGGGGTGGGGGGGAGACCATCACAGGCACAAGGATTGTAACCTGAGAGTCAACAAATTCAGTATCTTCACAGTTAAGGGTTAGCTTTAGTAGGCAGAGAGAAGTCTGGATGGCAGTCCAAGGTTTTATTAACAGGAACATCCCCTGATGATGGCAGCATTGAGATCTTGGCCCCAACCAAGGACCGGGCTCCTTCGTTCTGCAAAACCAAACTGGAAATTTGAAGAAGCTCATAATGCTTTCCACTTTGACAACACTTCTTCAATTCAGACACCATCTAGGCTTTAATAAATGAGACCTCTTGACATCCTTGCGTTGATTAGAACTACATGGCAAATGGATTTTCCAATTTGTTGAGGTTTTGGGAAGTGAGCAAAAGAAATTTTGTTCTGTATTGGAACAAAAAAAAAAGCAGAATTATTTTTGGTCATTTGAAACATTTTCAATATATTCAAAGCACTTCATTCAGATTTCAACCCCTTATAACTTAATAGAAAGTAGAGTCTATTTTAAAAAAAGTAATTTTGCAGGAAGAAACCAAACTTCTCAGTGAAAGTATGGAAACAGACCATTTGAATCTTAAAAAAATGTTTTCCCGAATTTTTCCAGTAAAGAAATATTTTCATAATGACTATAATTTTATTTTTAAACCATTTAATTAAAACAAGAGTTTTTCTAAAGAAAACCAGACACCCAGTTGATTCCTTGTGTTTCTTGTCTTCCCAGGTTGTTTCTCTTCCTACCAGATCTAGTTCACAACCGTGGCAGAGTTTAATCCCTTGGTTTTCCTTTTTTTTTTTTTTTTTTCCCAGGGAAACATCCTGTATAAGCGCCACACTTAAGGAGGTCTTCTTAGGTGTCACCTTTTCCCAGGGGACAGCTTCAGGCATTGGCCTGGGACTGTGGAAATTCCCTTGTTAGCTTCAGAATATTTTTATGAAGAAAGTTTAATGAAAGCTGATGCATTTCCATTAAAATTTTCCTGTTTTAACCAATTGGTATTTTCTAACAAAGAACATTTTGTCAAAGACAGTCCTGTCCAGTTTTCCTTCCTCAATTAGGTCTTTAAAAAACAGAGACAAACAGCACGCGTGTAATTGGATAACAGCAGGAAAGGGGATGGAAATCTGAAAAAGATGAGGAGAAAACAGGGAGATCGCTACCAGTTTTAAACCAGGTCGGGGGGGACGCATCCAGAACTGCTCAGCCCTGAAGATACAAGATCCACGCTTTCTGCTGTGCATGTTTCTATACCAGCTGCCACATTCAATCGGAGAAATCACCCAGGTCAATGAAATTTATGAAGTTGCCCAGTGATGGGTCTGCATTGTAAATAAAGGCAAATTAGCTGGCAGTATGTTAGCACATATTTCACGTGTGTCACAGCGTAATAATGAAGCTTGTATCAAAGCCTGCAACACCATCTGAGTTTTATATGCCCCATTTCCTACATGTTTTGAACAGTGGAACCAATTTATAACGTAATGATTTTTCCATACATAATTTCTTTCTTATGATTTCCATAACTCGGAGTTTTTACTATAACTGAGGCTGAAGGCAGCCTCATAAAGGATATGAAAAGAGGGTTGGCTAAAGCGTCTCATAAAAAATAAAATAAAAATAGCATAGAGCGATTTGCTAGTGACTCTCTATGGGTTTGATTGTGCCTTGAATTTTGGACCATGCCAGCAGCCAGCAACCTGCACTCCCAACCACCTTCACACCAGGCATGCGTGCAGCGATGTTGTTTGCTGGCAGCGGGTGACAGAGTGGGGGTCGGTGAGTCAGGAGGAAAGGGGGGAAAGCTTGGCTACCTCTGCTCTTTCACTGGCCAATGGGGAGGAATAGAAATTTACTCCCTGTTTAAGCCAATCTGAGGATGTGTTGATGAAGTGGTTTGAAAAGCTCAGTGGTTTGAAAAGCTCAGTGCTGAGCCAGAGGTGAGAGTACGTGCCCTGCTCTCGTGCCGTACTCTGTCTCCCATCAAAGATAAAAATAAGCTGTAAAAACAACTGAGAATTAAAAGGGGGGTGGGAATGCTGTTTGCCAGGTACGGTTGACACAGATGCCAGATTGTCTTAGTTGCACTGGGAACAGGATGGGGCGGGTGGGGAGGTGAGGATACCTGAACCAGGGGAGCAGGCTCTTTTCTCTGGTTGGCATCGCTTCATGAGTAACGTGGAATCGGAGAATAAAACCCCACCGTTTTGAGGCAGTTGAGGCAAATTAGCTCTAAAAGCTCACCTGGTGGTGACATCCTATGTTCTACCAAGAAAAAAAACAACAACAAACAACCCAAAACATAAGAAAAGGAGACAGAAACCCCAAATATTCGTTTCAGCCATTTCAAGACAAAATTCTTCCAGCTTTTGTTTCCAATTGGAAACTAGTAGTTTTGAAAAGAGTTTTAATTTAAGCAAGGTTAGAAAAGGAAAACTTTCAATACTGACATACTCCACGTTAAGCTTTATCTAAAAGTGTAGTTTGACCCAAATGAAAATTTGTGCTTATATTTTAGTTTCATTGAGGCTCCCCCATAAATTTTCTCTAAAGTCAGTGATGGTTGAACTAAAACATTGTTTTCATTCCCACCTGCTTCTACTCACAGACTGAAAAAAATAATAGCTTGTTACCTGTGAACCCTAGTATCCTCTGCTGCTTGCTCCCAAGACAGTGCTATACATCCACCATCCTTGCCCACTGCTGTGCATCTCCGGGCCCTACGTGTCAGGGCTATCCAAACATTGCAAGTGAGCTGCCTTACCCCACCTTGCTTTCCTTTCATCCTAGACCCCAGTTCCATATGCAGTATAACAAACCCAACAAAAAAAAAGCAACCTCTACAATCAAAGCCACCCCCAAATTACCTCTTTGCCTTGGGACCATAGTCCTGTCTCTTGTCAAAACCCCAACCTCTGGCTCCCCTTAACTTGAGTCCTAGCAAAGAAAACCTTTTATAAATGCTTGCTTTTCTTCCCCCACCCCCCCAGGAAGAAGTTAGTTAGAAGCAGGTGCTTAGTGAGCTGATGCAGGTCTTTTGCTCCATGCCTCCTTCCTTGTGCAGGACGTTGCTGGGGGATTGAGGGGAAGGGGGGAGAGGCAGATGGGGAATAGAGAACACCTGGCGTAAGAAACACCAGCTTTATAAATCCATGACATTAAATCCTTTCATTGTGTCCTTTGTATCTCTACAGTGTCACTTCCACTATCAGCCCAAGGTCAGCCTGAGTGTTTACTTCTTTCCTCGCTTTTTCTTTTTATTATTTGATAAGTTTCCCTACATATTATTTAGCTAAAAAAAATAATTCTTGGTTTATTTTTCTGTACAACTGTATATCAAACATGTAGCCTGTCAGTATGGTAGCCTAATCCTGTCACAGGGAGGAGTTAAGAAACTGTCTGTTTAACAAATCAGATTATTTAGGTCTTGTCCAAACTAACAAGCATCACAGAAAGCAAAATAACTGGGTGGCAGACAAGAACATGTAAATATTGCTTCCTATAGTTTCCCCCATTTTTAATTTCCAAAGTTTCCTCTTGGGAGAGGGTATCCAGGTTACAGCTATAAAATTGTTTATTCAATTAGAGAGAAATTACATGTTGATAGGAGCTGTGTTTTGGGTATAGATGTGGTCACACTGTTATGGTGATCTGCTCTGGAAGCTGCTGGAGCTTCAGTTCTGCCCAAGAGGGTTTTGGGCAAACCCTGTGTGAGCGAAAGCAAAACTGCCATAGAGAAAATACAGATTCTTAAGTAATCTCTGCTGTGTTTAGAAATTGATGTGGACAGCATGGCTGTATGAACCAGGCATTCCTCCTAATCGATACATCTGCCAGACGCTAATGACGTCCTTTTCCTAGAAATGTATTACTTGTAATCCAGAGAAATTAGTATTGTGGGTTCACCCCACGTGACTTTTGTCTCAGCTGGATAAATAGCATGAATCACTTTCCCCTTTCAAAGCCTCTCAGCTGCTCAGCTCCAAATACCCATTTAATCTGACTTTATAAGTTAATAAATCACTCACGATAATTAAGCATTAGCTCCGTGTGCCAGCAGAGTGCTGGGGAAGGCGAATGGGTTGGAGCAGTCCTGTGGCTTATAAACCTTTTTGCACTAGAACTATCTTTTCTGGGGTGTTTGGAATGTGGTGCTGCCATGTTTGCTGGGGTTAAGATGTGATCATTAAACCCGTGATTGGCTGCTAAGTAAGGCTGTATCCTCCCAGGGATTAGCAATAGCTGGGGCTGTTTGCAGGGTGGAGAATGGGTTCCTGAGCTGCTGAAGAAGGGAAAGTCCTGGGCTCAGAGTTTGCTGGTCACAGAGGTGGCTGGAAGCTTTGATGTAGTTTAGGCTTAAACGTGGGGAGAAATGTGACTGTATATCAGCTGACTTCAACCAGTTAGGAGCTGATAGTGTGGAGTTGTGGAGTCCTCTTCTCTGGAGACCTTCAAGACCCACCTGGATGCAGTCCTGAGTAATGTGGGAGTTGGACTAGATGATATCTAGAGGTCCTTTCCAATGCTGAGAATTCCGTCATTCCATGATAGTGCAGTTGAAATGGCTTGTTTGGTGGGTGGTGAAGTGGAAGATACATAGTCCATGTATCTAAGACACGTTGAGGGTGTGTTTGCTTCATTGTGAGTGGAGATGAGGTCTGGATATCCAGTCCCCTCTGCCCGTGTTGTGTTTATGCAGGGTCAAACTTGAGTCATCTACCTGGGAATTAAAGCCTCTCCCACCTGGCAGCATAGATGTGCTCAGAAATTGTCAGTGTAGGTTTATGTATTTCATAACTATCCCAGCCTGAAATCAAGGTGCATTTACAGAGCCCCTCTTAAGCTCTGTAGGACACAGCCAGGTTTTTTAGGGGTCTCTGAGCTGCTGTGATCTGCCTTCTATGTTTTAGGGAAGGTGGTCTGAGTATGCGCTCCCCAGGCAAACCATAGGTTTTTGAAAGGAAATGTAACCTGGCTTAGAACTCCACCTTCTCTGTTAGTATGATGGTCTGTACTGGATGGCATCGGGCAATTGATTTATTTTTTGGAGATATTGAGCACCCTTCATTCCCCTGAGTCTCTGAAGACTCAAAGCTGTAACTGGCCATGACAGGTTGTACCTCTGGTTTGGTGTCTGCCTCTTCCAGCCCCCAAAGCTGTGGGTGCAAAGTCATAGGTCGCTTTTCTGTTCCAAACCTTTTCCCTTGATATCGTAACCTTGCTCCTACCCTGTGCGCTTTGGCTTTGCTGCGAGCAGAGATTTATACACAGGAAATGGAGAATATGACATTTTGTTTGTGCCTCTGTGTATGTGTAATATCTTTAATATGAAAGTAGTTGCCACTTAATTATACAGGCTAAAGACCTCCATTCAGTGCGTTGTATACAATTTATGAGTCTCAGGTCTCCCAGACAGGCATTACAGCCGTGTGGCAACACCCAGGTGACTAACATTCCTTTTTAATTTCATTTCCTTACATAAATAGCTTCATTAAGGATCAGTTATTTGGGCAGAGAAAATACTATTTGAATAGGTCGGACTAAGCTATTGAATTTAGGACCCTGCTACTACTGTTACAGCTGAGAGCAGCACCAGACCTGTGTCACCCTCCCGTTTGATGGTTTGTTTTCACCATTAGACTGGGAATCTCTCCAGTGAAGGAGATGGACATATTTCAGAGTTAATTCTACATGCAGGGTAGGATTGGAGCTTTTATGGGTGCAATTCGAAGGAGGATGTTCTCAATCTTGTGCTTGAAATCGAATCTTTTGCCAGGGTTTCCAATTTGTTCATTTTTCTCTTTGATAAAAAGAAGGTTTTTTGCTTGCAAAACCAGTTCGCGTGGCACCTAGAAAATGGATTCCTGTTTATCCTGGAGTTTTACATCTGGAGATGAATGGGAATCAATCAGACATTGCCAAACCCCCTTGCGAAGCTCCTGGCAGTCCCCGCCAGGCACTGCTCTGCTGCTCTCTCTAAGTGTGGATGCCTTAGGGCTCGCGGGACTCTGGTCCCAGGCTTCAGCAGCAAAGGGCAGGGAGAAGCATTGGAAATGGGCTGAGCAGGGAGGTATCTTTTTCATTCCCTGCATCAAGACTTGCAACACTTCTTTGGCTCTGTTTTTTTTTAGAACTTGATGATCTTTAAGGTCCCTTCCAACTCTAACCATTCTAACACACTGCATAACTGCTGTCAAAATATCTGTAAAGGCAGATTAGACCAAAATTCCTAACCCATCATGGAAAAATCATCTTCAGGCTTTTGAATTAGAGAGTTTTTCCCTGATACTTCTTTAACTTACCCCTTTCACATGAGCAGGGATACAATTCATATTAACATACAGATCACTTTCTGAGGTAGCCAAGATTCCCCACCCAGAAACACCACCACATTGCAAGCCTCCAGGCTTCCTGCTCCTGCCAAAATTGCAAAATGTTGCCATAAAGGTGAATATTGCTGATGGCTTTGGTATTTCCAGGCTATCTCCAAAAGATCGAACTGCTGAAAGTATATTCCGGGAATGTGGGAAAACGTGAGACAAGTTGGACCTTCTCATAGCTCTGCTCACTTACATGACATTGTGTAAACATGTGTAAGTGGTATAAACACGCTTTGTCCAGGATATAAGCCAAATCCTTACTGTCTACAGGTAGGACAGAGCGCTCTCAGTAGACACACTGTTATATCATTATCTATTATGTAGAAGCATCTGATTTTTATTACTCTCCAAGGCAGGATATCAGGCTCTCAGGACTATCGCCCTGAGTGTGTGTGCAAGGCATAGGGATGGCTGTTTCTTAAAATGCTGGCCAAGTGTAAATCTTACAAAACCCTTTCGAGATGGGTGGTCTTGCTTGTTGGACACAGGCTTTTGCTTTTCAGCAGGGAAAGGGTTGAGTGATCATTATCTCTCACTTTTTCCCATTCCTTTTCTTTTTGTGATAAATAAAATGAGCCTTGCTTGAAGTGATTGCTTTTTAATGATGCATGTCAGACGTGAAAGCAGCATTGCTCCTGTTTGAAAAGGGCATGTAATGTAACAAGCTGGCTGAGTTTCATTCCCAAATCACCACCGTTCCTTCTATCAGCATAGAAATAAATGAGGTCTCGCTGCCTCCAGAGGCTGAGAGGGCCTTACCTTGCCTGGATATTACCTCCTTGTTCTCTGTGGGGGAAAAGGGATATAAAATAGTCAGCCCCCCAACTTTTTTTTCCTGATTGCCAGACGACCTCCAAGTAGAAAATATGTGTGATCCCTGAATACCTGTCCAAGGAATTAAATTTCTGCAAGGCTTGTAACACCATTAATAACCAGGCTAACTCCCCATGAGGTCCCAGCTCTCATTTGGGTATTGCTGACCTAAAGAATAGGTTGAGCAGTTTGGAGAGAAAAATCTTAGCAGCAGCTGAGCCTGTGGTGAAGCCCTGTGTATGTCTTTTGTATTGTCTCCAGGTTGTGCATGTGGATGCTGGTGACTGAGAGTTTGTTACTACTTGTTGGCATTGCCAGTCCATGGCAAGTGCATGTCAAAGTGGGTTAGTCTGAACTGCTCTGGAGGACTGTAAAATGCTGCAGTGAAGGGGAGAAGGGAAAGGCTACCTGGGGAGGTTAATACCAGGTATGAATGGTGAGCCCATTCGTTATTTTCCTCAGTAATTACCCAGTGTTTCAGGTGGAACATAAGCCAGGGCTTGATTTGAACCATGAGCTCTTTTCATCCTGGAGAAGACTCCAGGGAGACCTTATTGTGGCCTTTCAGCATTTAAAGGGGGCTTACAAGAAAGATGGGGACAAAGACTTTAGCAAGACCTGTTGTGACAGGACAAGGATATGGTTTTAGAGTAAAAGAGAGTAGATTTAGACTAGACAGAAGGAAGAATTTTTTTACAATGAGAGTGGTGAAACACTGGAACAAGTTTCCCAGAAAGGTGGTAGATGCTTCACTCCTGAAAACATTTAAGGTCAGGTTGAATGGGGTCCTGAGCAACCTGATATCATTGAAGATGTCCCTTTTCATTGGACTAGATGACCTTTAAAGGTCCCTTCCAACGCAAACGTATGATTCTACAATTCTGTTTGCAGAGCAGGTGATAGAAGTTACCAAGTCGAAGAGGCAAGAAATGTACTGGCTCTGCCCCTTCATCCTTCACATTCAGTTCACAGTCTCCCAGAAGCTAGGATGCTTTCCAGTGCATTATCCAGTCCAGTTTGAAATGACCTGAGCGGTGAACCAGCACTTGCCCTGGTAGCTTGTTAGGATGTTTTCTCCTCTTATCCAATTCGTATTTCCCATTTCTTTATTTCAGCTCATTACTTCCCTTGCCTGGCTGAGGGCAAATGTGCTTCACCACCAAATAGCCCATAGCAATTGGGACTTCAGTCATGTACCATTAATCCCCAGAGCACAGCGATACTTGTTCACCCTGCTGCATGGTCCAGGAGAGAGTGAATGATTGACACTGGTCGTAAATGCTTATAGTGTTAATTCTTTAATGTCTTGCTAATTTTAATTTGTGCTGTTCAGGTTGGGAGGGATGTGATAACAGATGCTGGACAGAACACTGCCCCTTGTCTGCTGCTTATCACTGCTGGAACCATGCCCCTCCTATCATAGTTTGCACAGCCCCAAGGCATGGAACAAAAATGAAGGCTATTTTCGTATAAATAAACACCAAACTGCAGAGTTCTGCATCTTTGGTGGCCAAGAAAAGGAATCTGTGTGTTGGAATCTGCTCCATGAAGTAGGCATAACCTTTCTCATGCCCCTTATTATATGCAAGGGTTTTTCCTGGCTACTTAAATCCAACCTCATTTGTAGAAGGCCTTTATGCACTGAAATCCTTTCGTGTTTCAGCCTCAGCCCTTGCCAAGCACTTAGGCAGGTGGAGCATGTTAAGGCCATGAGCTGCACTGCATGAGACGGTGCTTGTATTCATTGTTGCCCTGCTGGAATGCACTCTGAATTCCCCCAAAGAAGGTGGCTATGTTGGGTTCATCCGCTCCCTCAAAAATAAATCAATCACTGATTGCACAAAACCACCCATACTCCAAAGAGAGAGTGGACCGGGCTGCATAGGTCAGGTGGAGATTGAGATACAGCTGATGAATTGGTGGAAGCTGGAGTGGTCCCGTCCCAGCTTTCATCTTGGATTCATCTCCCTTTGGGACTGGCTGCATCATTTGGTCATGCTGTTTCTTAGCAGACAGATCTGTGGTGTTGAATTCTCATGTTTAGGGTGGTCCATGCCGTACTTCTTGATCTGATCGTGTCAGCATTGCACTCAAGATGGATTTTAGCACATTCCAAACCTGGTAAAAACCACCAAACTCCTGCCAGCATTTTGAATGAAGTGGTTAGAGTTGAGGGTTTTACCAGTGTGGGCAGCGATTAGCAGAAACTTCAGTTTGTGATGGTTTGAGCTGAAATTCATCCATCTTGTTGGGATGCTCAGGAAGATGAGCGCGCAACCCTTACATGAGTAGGGAGAGCCCTCTGACAGGTTCACAGAGATGAAAACACAAACAATTTCATGCCTGGCAATTTCGATAAAGAAATAATTTCTCCTCTTTCTATTTTGCTTCCATTTTACAATTAATCATAGATTACCTTTGTATTTTTTTAAAATATCAATTTTTAGCCTAATCGCAGACAGTAAAACCTTAAAGTAGGTGAGAACATCTGACTCATCAGTTTCAAGAGGGAGATGTGACAGCAATGTGGCCTGTCTATCCAAGCTTACATTTTTAAAAAATATGTGGAAAGTGGTGGGATGAGATGAGAGATGATTTCTATGGGTCACCCTGTTCTTTCCCTTTCAAGAGCATCTTGCAAGTGCCGGGAGCAAAGAAAACTTTCTTCCTTTTTTTTTTTTTTTTTTTTTTAAAGTCAGCTACATAGACTTGTAGCTAATGGGGCTGCAAAATTTTGGGAGGTCTTTTTGTCACCTGGTTTCTGCAACAAAATCTAAAGGCTCTGGTACCGTTGGAGAGGAGGATGGAGCTGTTGGCATCATAGTATTCTTTACTTTGTGGCTACTGATGAACACAGCCGAATCCAGTGGAAATCTTCTGTTCCTGAGCCCAGGTGGCAGTAAATTGTACTTAGTAAAGCGTGCAAACCAGATACTTACAAACCTGAGGGGAAAACCATGAAATATTCATGAAATCTTTCTTATGAAAGAGGCTTATTCATTTATATATATATATATATGTATGCACACTTTTGAAATCTATTCAAACCAAATAAGACTTTCTTAGTCACCTTGCGTAAAATAGGAAAGCAGATGACTTTGGTTCTACCTCTATTATATGGTCATCAGGAGACTGCAACAGCTCTGGAAAAGGAGCCTCTGGTGCTCTGCTGCTTTCTAAAGAGCTGTGCCTTTCTTTTGGCTCTGCCAGTGCTTCAGTAGAGCAGCTGCTCCGGGGGGGAATCACTTGCTGCTACCTTGATGTAGTCAATCAGCCTTTATAATTTATCACCCTCTTTGCAAAACTTATGTGTAGCTGTTCAAACGTATTGAGGGATGAAGCTTTTAAATGTCCAGGGAATGGCAGTATTTATGGTACGGTGGAGGCCAGGCTGGGGCCGTGGCACTTGCTGCCAACATCCCCACCCTCCCTGTCTGCATTGTGGGGGCATCGTTCTCTTCTCATCCCACTGTGCCTGCTCTGGGGCTGTGCCATGTATCAGGCTGGTGACTCCAGAAGCCTGGCTGTACTAGTGCGGCTGGAAAACCCCAAAAGAATGTGTGTCCCTAAGTTGTGTGCCCAAGCCACACAGAAATCCAATTCCTTCATTGAGAGTTTAAACACAGAGCCAGCCATCTTCTGTGCTTGTGTTGCTTATCCTTGATCTGCCAATAGATATTCTTATTTTTTGTCACCATCTTTAAAGCCCTTTTTGAAAATGAGAGAAAAAGATGGGGGAGAGTGGTGACTGAATAAAACCCAGAATATTATTTTAGGAGTTTTGCTTGATGCCTGAAAACAAGTACTTCTCAGTTAGACTCCCACTTGCCATTTAAAGCAAAGTAATCTGATTTAGAAAAGAGCCTTTTATTCTTATCCTTATTAAAACATAGGAGAATGTTTGTGGGTACATTTGCCAAAGTAGCTTTGGCATTTTCTTTTCTGGGAATTTCGTAAGCAAAGTTTGGCAAATGTTCTCCATGTATTACAACAAAGACAGAAATAGTAAGTTAGGAAGCGAAATCGCTGATGACTTTAATAGGCAAGAAACAGCTGATTTTGTGTCTATTTGATTCTGGTGAGGAATGCTGTCCTGCTCCCTTTCTTAGCTCTCAAAATGTCAGGTACCAGAATAACCAACGAGTTGATAGATGAGGTATTTTACCCACACATACCAACATTTTCTTTTGGGATCACAAGCCTAAGGGTCTCTTTTCCCTATTTGGCATGATTTTAGGCTGGAACCAGTTGGCACAGTTTGCCTTTTGCACCTTTGTGAGTGGTGAGAAACCCTGCCTGGGGGAGAAGAGAGAAGGGAGAGGGAGCTTCTGCTCAGAGTAGCTGTACTTGGTAGGGCAGTTTGCCATGGCCCCACTTAGCTGAATTTTTTTTTAATCTTTTAGATTTCTTTCTGGTCCCCGTCTTCCTTGAGCTCAGCTGGTAAATACTTGTGGAGTTGTTTTAACGTCTGTGCTAGCCAGAGATGTGTCAACTTGCTGTCTAATGAATATATAGTAAATTCTGTGGGAAGAGCCCGTGTCTCACTGCGTTTGAAGAGAGCAAGCACAGTATTTTCAGTTCCCACGGGAGCTGGGCTGTTTGCTGCGGTCAGATGGCTGGTCTTAGCTAGTCCTTTGGTTTCCCTCTCTAATCCACGAGCAGAAAGAGGCACCTGGAGCAGAAAGCTCACTCCTGCAGTGCAAGGATGGGCAG
Organism: Pedionomus torquatus; assembly: GCA_013398155.1. NCBI lineage: Eukaryota > Metazoa > Chordata > Aves > Charadriiformes > Pedionomidae > Pedionomus > Pedionomus torquatus. Next base: position 294,307 of record VZRU01007844.1, read on the forward strand.
AGCTGCCAGCTGGGGTCTCTCACAGCTTGGGTTAGCTGTGTCAAATCTCACCGCTGATTTCAGATTGTGCTGTCACACGTTATATGCTTTTATCTCATTTTCAGGAGAACATTCCCTGAATGGTGATGTTGGGTTGGGTTTGGAGGGGTTCTGAAGGTCAGATACAGAGAGGGAACCAGCACACAGATACACAGCACAGCCTTATGATAGTCCTGATGAGGGGTCTGGAGAGTAAGTCTTATGAGAAGAGGCGAAGGGAGCTGGAGTCATTCAGCCTGGAGAAGAGGGGGCTGAGGGGAGACCTTATTGCTCTCTACAACTACCAGAAAGGAGGGCGTAGAGAGGCAGGGGTCAGTATCTTCTCCCAAGTCACAGGCAATAGGACAAGAGGAAATGGCCTCAAGTTGCGCTAGTGGAGGTTCAGAATGGATCTTAGGAAAATTTTTACACTGAAGGCGTTAAGCATTGGAATGGGCTGCCCAGGAAAGGGGTTGAGGCACCATGCCTGGAGGTATTTAAAAGATGGATTGACATAGTGCTGAGGGACATGGTTTTGTGATGTTTTTTTTTAATCAGTGTTAGGTTGATGGTTGGACTAATCGATCTTAAAGGTCCCTTCCATCCTATACAATTCTATGTTCCTGTGCTGAGAGCTACCCTGCTCGGGCTGGCCTTGGTGACTGCTTGTATGCGTGGTGGCTGATGCTGCAGTTGTGACCCAGAGTTTGAAAGCTCAGTCCTTCACACTTGTGGCTGTAGCAAAGGTAAAAAGATGCAGTGAATACAAAGAGTGCTCCTGCCCCAAATCGGAAAGTGGTTTAGTTTGAGCAGAATTATTTAGTTTCAAGAAATCCAGAATGTTTGTTTCCAGTTTGTCAAAATGTTTGGTATCAGAGTAACAAAAGTGTTGCAAAATGGTGGGTATTTTACTCACACATATCAACGTTTTCTTTCTTGGTCACAATCTTAAGGTTCTCTTTTCCCTATCTGGCATTATTCTAGGCTGTTCTCTGAACCCAAAGCAAAATCAAACCCTACCAAAACTCCATCAGATGGACACCATTTCCATGTGGTTTCCATTTCCATGGGAGGCAATTTGTTCCTTTTTGCTTTCTATTGCTGCTGGTGAAAAAGGGGTTTGAATTAAGAATATGAAGCTTCTGTAATGTAGGTGTGTGCAGCCTCTCTTGGATACAGTTCTGTGTCTACACAGAATTGCAGAAGAGCAAAATCAGGGATAAGTATAGCAAACTGAATTTAACGAGTAAATTCCTTACCTCACCAGGTAGAGAGTCAGGGCATTAAGGGTCGTGCCTGATGTGGCTTCAGAAGTGAATTTCCTTGTGCACCTCCTCATTAGCTGCCTGCAGGTACTTAGGCAGGGCTCTCAATGGGCATGGTGATTTCCTTTCCCTCCCCAGGTATTCTTCCATTCACATTCCAGTCCACAGGGTTAACATCTTCATCGTGTTTTATCTGTGGCCATGTTTGGCAGCCAAACGTTCGCTCTCACCTGTTTCTTCATTTCTTCCATGTGCACCCCTTTTACAGAGAAAATATCCATGGTAAAAACAAAATCTGACATCACTGTGCCTGGGGTCTGTTTATTTATCCTTTCATCACCTAGTAAGTATCTAGGACAAATAATATTGAACTGGAAGACGCTTATGTACCTTTCATAACCTCTTCATTTTGTTTAAATGCCCCAGCCTTGGGCCGTATTTAACATGAAGCTCTGGGAACTGCATTCATAAACCAGATACTCAGCTGTTGTAAGTTACTGTAGCTCCATTACAGTCAGCGATACTGGGCTGATTTATAGTAGCTGACCTGTGCAGGAGCCAAGGAGAACACATATAAATGGCAGACATTCCAATAACTAAATTAAGCATGGGAAAATGCAGGCTAGCTCCTTGGAAAATACTCCTAACCAGGTCTGTAAGTGCCTGGAACAGGTACCCAAGCGAAGTGTTGGAAAGTTTGCCTTTTGTGTGTGTTGCAATACAGCAGGGATGGAGCGTTTGGAGAGCTAGGAACTACCCAGAAATATATTAACCAGATGCTGCACATGCCTGGGTAGGGAGCACGGTAATAAAATGACTTCACTCTTGAGAAAAATGCTCAAATTGAAACCTGGCCAGTCAGTGGGTATTTCCGTACCAAGTCACAGCTTTTAGTGTCTGCACCTCCTGGCACTACCCCACGCAGCAGATGACAACATGAACAGGAGATAAAAAATATCAAACCAAGTCTGGGCAAGGATCAGGCTAATTCAGCTTCTAGTGGCCAGAAGCACGTTTATAGGCAGATACGCCCGACTCCACCTACCTTCTGATGGTGTGTGGCTCACCTCAGATGGAGGTTGTGTTTGTATTAATTATCACTTGATGGCTTTTTCCCTAACGTCCGAGTTAAGATGTCTATTTGCTCAGCTTCCTAGCCCACCCTGGCACTGTGTTCCACTTCTGCATGGTAGTGGTGTGTTCAGTTGTGCATGCATTTCATGTCCATGTGTGGTGGCAGCTCCCTGTCACATCACACAGCTTGGCTTCTGTTCTTGGCATGAGGTGAAGGTAAACAAGGGTTTTTCCATATTACGTGATGTCACCCATGATCCCCTCAGGCTGGTGCAGTTTCTTCTGCTGCTTGAAATTCATACAGATTCAGAATCTACTTGTGCTGAATTTTGTACGTTGTATTCCATCACTCAAGTGGATATTGGAGCTGAATCCAGAAAAAGGCTTGAGGATGCCTGAAGGTTTTGAGAAGCGAGGGAGAAAGCTATCCCTGTCCTGAGGTTGGACCTGGCCTCCCTGCACTGTGAGTAAGATCCATGCCAGTCTTTCTCCCAGGGGTGATTTTCAGCTGGGCTGCAAAGTCCTGGAGATCGTTCTGCAGCTTTGCATTGGCTCTGGGCACTTCTTGCCTGGGCTATTCCTCATGCCAAGCAGCTATTTCTTCCATTAGGAACTTTGCTGTAGTTGCTGCCCCACTGCACATTTAAACCGTTTGGTGTGGAATCTCTTCTTAGGGATCTTCATCCAGCTACTTGCAGGAGATTGAAGCCTCAGGCAGCTTCTCCATGTTATACCTAGTGACTGATGTGTCCTCGTGAAGCTCAGATGGGAGTAATGTCTTCCTTACAACCCCTGGTGCAAGGCAGTGCCATCTCTGTTAGGTCTTCACTCCTCCCTCCGCCTTACCATGCAGCCTGGGTGGAAAGCCCACTGGCTAGAAACCAGACAGTGCTTCTGTGGAGGGGAGCTTTTCTCATACCGGTTACCTTGTGTGCCTGTTGTGTGTCTCAGGATTGCCAGGAGCATCTCCTGCCGCCTCTTCACAACCTCGCAGGGTTTCTTAAAAGAGCGTAAGTTCTTTGGGTTTGGCAATAAACACAGCCAGGCTCTTATGAGGAGAACCCAGGCCTTGTTGGGCATTTTTCATTGAAGTGTCTGCCAATGCTTAGACATGATGAGCTTCTTCAAAGATCCCTTAATGGTTCCCATTGTGTCCTCTGTTTCACAAGCCACCAGAAAGCAGTCTGAAGAGTAGCATGTACCTAACCAGACCAATCAGGCTGCTGTGTAATTAGTAAACAAGGCCAGCCAGTAGCACCGTGCAGAGGTGTTTCGTCTGGCCTTGCTCCCCACCAGTGTGGGTTGTTGCAGGGGGCACACCATTTTTCATTCTCGCTCTCAGGCAGGCAGCATGCAGTCAAGTCCTGCAATAACAAACAGTGAAAAAGGACTGGGATTTGTGAGCTTTAGGAAGTAAGGCGGAGAGTGAAACATGGTCCATTAACCTGCCAGAAAAGATACATGGAAGACATAGGAACGACTCCTAAGCCACCCTGCTAGAACATGAGAATTTTTTTTTTCCTAAACTGATTTCCTTATGAATTATTTTTTTACTGCATAATAACTACCAAGAAAAGTATGTTTTAGTTATTCACACTGACCTTTTAAACTTCCAAGAGAACTGCATATTTTCTGAGGCCCCATGTAGGGCCTATTAATAATTATGCACTCCCACTGAGCTCCATTGATTAGTTTGGGTCCTATTTCACACTGTAAAATGAAAAAAAAAAAAAAAAGTCCCTAGTGTTTGTGTATGTTTTTTCTTTTTATGTTGAGCTCTCCTCGGCTATAGATCAAGTTTTGCTGTTAGCACAGGTTTCAGCCCGTATGGATGCGTTGCTGTGCAATGCATTCCAAAAGGTGAGATTGGATGGCAGAAAAAGGGGGAAAACGTGCAACCTGTGATCCAGCAGTGACAACGGAGTTAGGCTGCTGTGATAAGGGGCAATGTGAGTGACAAGCCTGTGCATTAGTATGCTACAGCCCCACTCATGCCTACGCTTTCATTTCGGCTAGCAAACATTTCTTTGTGAATAAATCTGCTTTCTTGGCAATGCTGTGTTAGTGCTTTAGTTTCATTAAAGAGCCTGGAAACACCCCAGTGGTGCAGGCTGAGATATATAATACTGCTAACACAGATTTGTTTCATAACCCACAAACTATTAAAAATATTAGTGTCCTCCTGGGAGTTGCCTTTAAAGATTCCCTTTCTCTTTCTCTCTCACTTTCAGAGCTGGGCTAAGAAAGCCAGCAATAATGCAAAGCCAGCTCAATTTATTCAGCTAAAAAAATAGATAACACAGTATTTTACTACTTCTGAGCACTTTCTTTGCCTGAATGTTTCTTTGTGTTCCACTTCTTATCCAATGTAAATAGCCATAAAGGGGAGTTGCTGAGACAACATGTGGACATTTCAAAAGGTAGACTTTACCCGTCCAAAGGGAGATGACTTTTTGTTGGGAGTGAATTTAGTCTGGGACTTTGTAACAGGATATGTTGGTCCCTTCAAGACTGAGCAGGGAGCTCCGAGTCCCTTCAGGATTGATCAGGCCTACGTGTGTGTTGGGGGGTCTTTATTCCACCCATCTGACAAAGAAAATAATAACTGAAAGAAAAGTTTACAGTCCCTGGAGGAACTTTGGAAGTGAACGGGCCCAGTGTCCAAGGTGAGGGCTTTGGGGCACAGGGGGAGCATAGATCTCTTGGGAGCCACAGCCAACAGGGCTGTTTGGACCTGTGGGTCTGGGAACAAGCACAGGAGGCTGGCTCCAAAACCTCCTCTCCTTTCAGCCAAGGTTGCTCAGGCAGGTGGAGGCACTAGCAGTTTCTTCTTGATGGGAGATGTCTACCAGTTTATGTATGAGAACTGTGGGATGGAAGGAGTCTGGAAAGCCGAAGGCGACTTTAAGGGGGAGGATCCTCCAAGAGGCGTGTCAGGGTTTGGCTTTGAGTTTTGTTAATGCACCTTTTGGGGCATTTGTTTAGACTTTGCCACTGGGTATCCAAGGAGGAGATGAGACAAGGAGAACAAGGAGACCAGAATGATAGATTGTGGAAGCAGCCTTGCTGTCCAGAGCATTGGAGAGCAGCATGGGTGAACAGGAGCATCATCTGTTAGGATGGGGAAAAAAACCCGTATTTCAGGAACTCAGCCCATTCCGAACTTTAATTTGGATGTTCAGTTAAGCGTGGTAAATATTAGCTTTCTCCTTCATGTACCTGCTAGGAGAGTCAGAATTGAGTGGAAATTGTTACGAGGAGCTCTTCTTATGCTGCTTCAGGTATTAATGTCCTTCACAATAACACCATGAGGTCCCAGCAGAGTTCAGAGATCCCAGCCCACGATCACCGTGTGGTTTCTGCTGCTCGCTCACATAGCACAGGCTATTCTTATCTGGTTCAGGAAAAGAAGGGGTGCAGGAAAAGTGGGCTCTTTGTTTTACAGAAAGGGGATGGAGCACAAAGAGAAGCAGTAACTTGTGCAAAGTCACCCAGGGCTTCACAGACAGAGCTGTGAACTGTGATCTAGCTCTTTCATCCCAGTCAGTATCTTACCCACAAAATAATCCAGTTTAGTTCTGCTGAAAAAGCAAAATATATAAATATTTGCTTAAATCCTAGCTACTTTGCATAGCAACCTGATTCGTGTAAAAGTTTTTTATATAAGATTGGCAATTCAAAGCCTGAGATTTTTTTTTTCTGGGTTGTTTGAAGAAAGTGTGAAGAAACTTCTGAACTGCCGAATCCAAATCTGAACCAAATTTTCCCTGCTTTGAACTCTGCTTATTGCAGACTGTAATAACATTCATCCACATTTCATAGGGGATCCTTACAGATGGAAGGAAATACAGTAGCGCTGTTTGACACAGAAGAAATTAGATTTACGTGAAATTCCCTTTCCCTGTGTCCCTCGCTTTATTTCCACCAGACCCACAGTTAACAATCAGCAGTGTTTCACGTTCAGACAGTGTGGTTTTCATTACAGAGGCTAAGGGAGTTTGAAATATTCTCAGAGCACACAGCATACATAACATCCTACCCCATTTCGTCTGATTTCCCTTTGCGGCACTAGCGTTACAGATGCTGTACAGAACGTGTTAGAGGACACTGCTTTATTTGCCATCATTACAAGGAGGAAATCTATTTAGAGACATCTGTTCAGGCTCTTTGATTGCAGCCGAATGTAAGACATCTTTGATGAAGAGTTGGTTTTGGAGCAAGGTTCTGTCAAAGCCTGGCAGCCATGCAAGCTGAGGGAATATGGCATCGCACATGCCTTCAGCATAATCGGCAGGTGTGGACAGCAGAGCTTTACCAGGAGGGGGAATTCAAACTCTCACCTTGTCAGGGTTCCCTTTCCTCGGTGGGAAGTTCAGCTCTGCTTAGGTTTCACATGGGGTCAGCTCCGCTCAGTGTGGAGGGAGAGGAACCTCAACGTGGGGAGCAGTCCCATCTGCTGGAGGTTTCCCTCTGCATGGCAGCAGAGCAGCGAGGGTGCAGTGCCTCCACCTCACCAGGATGTATAGTTATCCCCTTGTTTGCCAGATTCAGAGCCTGAAATAAAGTAGGCACAGTGTTTTTGGAAAGTGAAGCATGCTTTTCCTAGTAGCTGAGGTACTTTAGGAGGTGCTACTGAGGCTGAGTTGGACAGAGTTGAGTGCCTGTTTCTAAAGAAATGGCGAAATTTCAAAGACAACACTGGGGATTTTGAGAGGAAGGGAGGGTTTTCAAGTATAATCCCTGTCTGTTGGCTTTCAGATCCATGCTTGAGTAAAATCTAGGAGCAGTTGCTTTCCTCACAAGGGCTGAGATACGTTCACACATTGGATTATACCTTGCAAGAACTTGTTCCCAGAATAGCTCCTTACGTGATGCCAAAACTTGTAAGGATGAGTTATATGGGGTTTCTGGGACCATGAAGGGCTTTTTCTGACTCTGCTTCTGCCCACCTGATCTCTAGGCTATGTTACTGCCAACTACTCTCCGTCCTAACAGAAAAGGGCAAAAAGAATGATCTTGGAGACCCAAGTACTTTGTAAATACAGTTTAAAGTTTTGGTTTTCTTTTATCTTTCTAGCCAGTTTTAGAGTATAGCCCTGAAAGAAAAAGTTCCTTCGTAAAAAAATTGCTTTCTACATTTGGAATTCCGTAAATATAACAAACAATATTCAATTTCTGTAATTTATGTAAACTGTATTTTAGGTTGGCATACCATGCACCACAGACACCATGTGACATATGCATTGCTATGGAACTTGATATATAACATTTACTTCTTGCTGTGTGAAAACTATAGAGCAGCACAAATAGTATAGCGCCCTTTTAATGGTGTGAATCTGTGGTAGGTGGCTAATGTTGCCCTCGTTTGTAGTCAATATAGGTAGAATATCAGGCTTTGCACTTAAAAAGTCATCAGGAACTTGCTTACTTTTGTCAAAATAAGACAATATGGGATAATAATAATAACTATTATTTCTTAAATTACGTAAATCTAGTTTTGTATCTTTAACTACTGAAGGTAGGAAATACTGAAAACTTCCTAGTTCAGACTTTGCAGTAATCAAAGACCATCCAGCTCTTCATAAAGCTTCCTTTTATTCTCTAAAATGCTAATCTCCTATATAGTTACTTAGAAAAGCAGAGAAGTCCTCAATGAAAAATTATAACCACATTAAACAATTTCTGGGACACTTTGTAAAAAATAAAGAAAATCAAACACTTCAGTATATATATATATAATATATATACATATGCAGACACACATATATATAAATCAGCAACATTAGAGCAGAGCAGTGTAGGTTACAACGTTCCCTGGAAAAACCTCATCAGCAGAATGCCAGGCTGAATTATAGATCACAGAAGATCCCTGGTGTTCTCTGTGCTGAATGCTTTATGGTGGAGTGAGTTCATTGACTCTAGTGTCAATACTGTTGACATATTTGACACAGCTTATTTTAAAAATGCTATCAAATCTTTTATGGTGGACAGCTGAGTTCTTGGCAGTATAACTTCTTGGGGTTTTCTCTTGTTACCCTAATGTGCCTGTTTTCTGTGAGAAGTTGGATCCCCATTGAAAGCCCATTGGCCAAACCTAATATTGTTCATTCCAAGAGACTTTGGTGGGTGGCCAAAGGATTAAGAATTTTTCAACAAAAGTGCAATATTTTCCATTAGAAAAATCCCCTACTATTTTCTGGGAAACTCTAGTACTTAGCTTCCCATGTATCTTCTCTTTGTCATCGTCAGAAACTAACCGGCATTTCTCCATGACATTTTTAGAAATGAGTATTTATACTAGAAACAATGCAAATATAAATATGTTGGCAGAAACGAGTGACATTTACAGTATGATATAGTCCTGACATTTTTAGGTGACCAGTGGGAATTTTGCCTGTTTGATGACTGATTCTGTCGTTCTTCCATCATATGGGTAGACCCATTCAGCTCAATGCAACCACTTAGCTAACATCCCCGGTCTGTTCTCTGGTGAAACTTGTGGCTGGGAGAAGAGGTGAAATGAAGCTAAATGTTGTAGATAATGAGCAGTGTTGTTGACTGACTGTGCTGTGATGAACCTCAGTCACCACTGAAAGGTTTGGACCAGAAAATTTATATGCTACTTAATATATAACTAATTATATCTTTCATTTCAGGGGAATAATTAATTCATAATCTCTATGGAATAGGCACAAAAGGTCCTATAGGATATTATTACTGCAGGATTATCAAAGTCCTTCACTAGAGGTGAAATTGCCCTTTATGCCAAGATCTAGCACAAGGCATGAGAATTATGTTTAATTTGAAAGATTTTCTGACATTGATCATCCCTGTTGAAAAAAGGAGGTTGAACATTTGAAGGTGGCAAAAAGGAGTCATGCAAAATCAACAATCTGAAACTTGGGAAAATTTTTTACACTGGGAGACATGAAGAGCTCCATCTGTTTAGCATGCAGAGTTGGAGGTGAGGAGATACCTTGATTCGATGACCAGGTACAAGTACTGGGTATGGTGACACTTGTCGGTACCCAAGAATGACATAACTAGCACCAGCAGCAGAAAACAGATGCTAGTGAAGCTCTTACTAAAAATGGGACCCTGTTTCAGACAGCTGATGTGACTACCTGCTCTGAGACAAGTCACCAAAGGCATGGCGGGGTTCTCAATCTCCTGATGAGTTTTAGAGTGGGTGTGGTGTTCATATTCAACCTAACACCTTCATGGAAGAGGAACTCCCCTCCTGCAGAGGGTAGCCTCAAGACCACACTAAAACCTTGCAATCAGTCTAAGAGCTTGTGTTTTGGTTATTTCAGGTTTAAGCATCTGAGGGGAGGCCGGATCAAATAGTCCGATAATCAGCTCTGACCTTAAATCTGGGAGGAAGGAGGAGTGATCACCAAGGAAGAGCTTGAGTGCCCAAATGTTTTGCTTATTTTTTTGAAGTACTGCAGCTGTTGTAGTGAAAACATATTGCCTCTTCCAACAAAACATGTCCTGCTTATAAACCCTCCATGTAGTTTTGCAATGTTAAAGAAGATTAATGCTAACATTATTCCTTTAAGACACAACTGGGTCAACACAAACAGAATCTGAAAAGTTCTAAGAACCGATCAATTAAATTCTAATTGAACAGTTTTTCTTAAAAATAAGGCACATTCATAGACGAGGCCTGTGTTGATTTTGATGGCAAGTGAATGACTTTGTATTTCATTTCAGTAATGCTTTGATATGGCTTAGCTTTATTGAATTGATTGATTTTTTCACTTTGACATAAAATATCTGCATCTATTATACTCCAGAATTAGGAGTAGAATAATGTTGTTAGTCTGTCAAAGGAAAAGGAAACAATTTTGCTGTTACTGAAATGAAATGCTTCAGCAGGTTCAAAATGCATTGTTCGTTGTTGTGTTTCTTTTTATTCCCCAAGTTTTGCTCCAGGAGAAATTTTGAAAACTTGCCTTTTTTGTTCTCAATTTGGAATGAAGACAGGCTTCGTGCTTGGTCTCCAGCTGAATAGAAATGCTGCTTCCTTGCAATGTGAAGGAATAACAAACAATAAAAAGATGCTGACATCTCTGAAGAAAAAGCCCTCCAGGTGAACAGATTTTAAAAGCTGGGAAAAACAACATACTTGGAGTGGGAATCGAGTCCACTTGGTCCATGTCTGGTTACAAAACCCAAATCCCCTATGTTTTGAAGCAATATTGTGCCATTCCCCATCCCTTTTGCTTCCCTCAGTGCCACAGAGGAGGTGAAGAGCGGAACTGAGGAGGCAGACAGAGGGATGTCCTGGCTCTGTAGTTTCAGTGACTGGGAGAGCAAACAGCACGGATTTATTTGAGGTCAGTTCATAATCAAGACAGACTGGAAAGGGTTGTGTTAGTGGAAGAGTGAGCCAGAACAGGTTGGCTGAAGGCAGATTCTCACAACATGTCATTAATTGGGTTGCGAGAAATTCCTACTTTTTCTGGTGAATCTACCCACTTCAGGGAGACAAAACACTGCAGGCTTTTGGATAAGAAATTTCTTCTTTGCAGCTGATGAAAAGCTAGAAGGACAAGAGACCAGTTTCCAATTTCTGAAGCAACGAAGAAGTTGAAATCTGGAGGTAGGGGAGAGACAGAGAATGTTGGTTCAAAATAATTCAGAAAAGGTCAAGAGTTGATCTTCCTTGGCAGGTGGTGAAGGTTGTAGAGCTTTATTTTCATGTTTCTCTCAACAGAGAGAACTGCGTGTTCACACACAATTTTTTGGAGGAATTACATTTGCTGCTTTTGACCTGCATGTGTTCTGGGAAGAAAGAGATTAATAAATTGCAGGCGTCAAAGTGGTTAGGGTAGCCAGGTAGCCATCAGAACGAGGTACCCCTTTCAAGCCAAATTCTTCTAGTAAACCCAACCATTTGCTCCATAAAGCAACCCACAATTCCTAGTATGCTAAATTTTATAGCCCTTCGGAAAAAGAGAAACACAAACACAGGAAGGGAGGAATGCCGCAGAAAGTGTTTTGTTAGAGGGAGGTTTGATTTCTCTTCCAACACAGCGTTCTCAGTTTTGTTGTTTAGTTTTGATATTATTTTTTTTTTCTCCTTGTGGTAATGGCACATGTAGCTGGTTTTGTTTTCTACATGCCAGGTAGTAATTAAAATTAGCAATTTGGTAATCAGCATCTTGGCCTTGGGTACTAGAAACAGATGTACGAAATGGTGCCAAAAGTTGTTTCAAAATCGAAGGAGACTGATGGTGAGGACATGTACTGAGGCAACTCTGTTGAATTCTGTGCATCCAGTTGACTCACGCGGGACTGGATGAAGCCCAACATTTCAGTTAAGTCTTGTCATCTCCCGTCCCAGGCAGAAGGTAACAGGTCATGTGAACTTTGCCACAACTTGACCTGAAATCTTGTAAGTAACATCTTGTGATCGAGATCAAGTTCGTGTCCCTGAAATCTGTCCATGAAGGTGAACCAAACCTTGCTACACAGCCCAAGCCCTGGCACACACAGTGCAAGCTGCTTTCTGCTGTTAAAGTAATTTTTCCTTTAACTCTTCTGTAGTTCAGGAGTAGGTGAGGAAGCTCTCAGGAGGTTTTGTTTCCTCAGGATAGAGCCGCATTGACATCAGCTTCTCCCTCATTGAGCAGAGAGCATGATGAAGAATTACAACCTGCAACTTCCCAGCCTGCTTAGCATCTTCTCCCTCCTGGATGGGAAGCCAGGGACAATGATACAGTCAGGCAGCCGCAAAAGATCCTCAGCAACAGGAATTCGCAGCAGGCAGCCTCATACACGTATCACCCCTGCAGGAAAGCTTACATAGGGACCCAAATCTTGATGGTCTCCCATCATAACCCATCCATGTATTTCTCCTGCCACCGGGTCCCATGCACAGGCTCATCCCAGGGGCTCACTCTGGACAGGCAGTGATGGGTGTGAGGCAAACTGGGGGGCTTCCCTCAGTCCCCTGCAAGCACTGGTGTCCTTTCCACTTCCTCCCCAGGAGCCGGGAGCTGGTCCAGCAAGGCCAGCCAGTGCTAAAACCAAACTCTGCTTTTTCACTTATTTTATTATAGGCCGTGAGAGTGGGCATTGGCTGTGTCAGGCGGCTGTGGTCTCGGCGGATTGTGTTTGTGGTCGGGCTCTCAGGATTCCTGATTTCTAGTCATGGTGCTGATGTTTGCTCAGTGTGTGGCCTTGGAAGACTCACTTAGCTCTGCTGCATGGCAATTTTTCCTTCTGCCGGGCAGGGAAGTGACACCTGCCTTGCTGAAGGGCCAGGCCACAGCTGGGGTAAACAGTAGTGTCTTGCTAATGCATATAACCTCCCCTACCAGCTGCTCAGAAGGAAGACATTAAAATAAAGGATGTTACGTGTGAATCCTGTCGTGGTTACTTTCTATCCCAGACACAAAGATGCTGAGTTCATGAGTCAGTCACGGGTAAGGCTGTGGATGCAGAGTTGTGTGCCTCCTTTTCCACAGCTGTTAAAAGGGAGGATTTTTGTTTTTCCATTGATCTAACAAGAGGAAATGAATTATTGTAGCCCAACCTAAATCATTGCCCAAGCTAGATCATTGCCCAAGCTAAATCCCTGGATGGAAATCAATTTCCATCTGTTTCACTGCTAAAAAAAAATGCAATATTGTCTCTGGTTGAGGGCACCTGAAGTCCTGAATCCTTGCTGTGAATAGCAGACAGTGCTGATGTCTCTGTAAGGATGGAGATCTCAAGTGATTATCCAAGTGGAGCGGAATTCCTGTGTGTGCCCATGTGATGCAGGAAGGAATCTAGGAATCTAATCCTTTTGCCTTGAGAAGTAACTGGGTGAAGCACAAAGTGGTTCCACCATATTTTTGTCTGAGGTTCTTAAGTGTATATTGGCCTGCTCCCTGGAGAAGCGGAAGGAGGGCTGAAAATCCCAGGTTCTCCTTAGACTCGGCTCCTTCCATGCTCATGGCAGTAACCTCAGCAGAATCCACCATCAGCTGCTGCAACAGGAGATCTTTGTAAGGTGTGAAGGCATCAAACTAAAGAAGTATATGGTAAAACAATACCACATGTTGAAAGCACAATAGGAGTAAGTCCATTTTGGCACAGCCTTCCACATGAAATCCCTTTTAATTTCAGTGACGTCACATTCCCGGTCTCAGGGAACCTATAGCAACATTTTCTGTGCCATAAATAAATCCACTTGGGGACTAATAAACTAAACTGTTGCTAATTTGTAATGTGCCACTTTTGCAGCAGTATCCAAAATTCATATGCACTAAGATTCCAGGGCTGGAAAGAATGAGGTGGCTTGTCCCTCACCACTGCTTAACTTTTTAAGTTACACTGGTGAGTCGGGTGCAGTTTGGCTTTTAGTGAGACCCCTGGGGAAGCAAGGCCATCTTAGCCTATGGTCTTAAAAAAAGGCTATTAAAATAAAAGCATACCTATAAATAAAATAAAGTTCAGGGAAATGATGTCTTTGTGACTGAAGCAGGAACACTTGTGCCATTCAGGGACCTTGCTTGCACTTCTGACTATCACCACTGATAAACATGAGCAACTTTGCCTCAATACAATTTATAGGCACAGGTGGGCCCTCTTGCATTTAGGTTCTCTGCTTGGGATTATTGCTTGGCTCAAGGAGGCCTTTTGGTCTGAGGTCTGGTTGTGAGCAGAAGGAAGGAGAGCGTGGCATCTCAGCGGGGCAGTTTGGTGCTTTCTGGCATAGCAGTAATAGCTGGTTATTGTTCTGATGGACAGTGTCCCATGTGTACCTCGGTCCCCTTCTTTCATCGTGTTGTGGTCTGATTGTTGGGGCTGATCTTAGATTAGGCTGAATTTTTTCCAGAGAAAAACTAATTCTCTAGAAAACACAGAGATGCTGCTTCTCCAGGGCAGATCTGCATGAGAGTCATCAGGAAACTGTTTTGAATTTGTCCCTTTTGTTGCTACCAGAGAAGGTGATGTTCTCTGTTTTGTCACACCCGAGAATGGAAAATTGTGCTCTTTCAACTTTCTGGGCTCATATCAGCATGAAAGAAAGTGTGAGAAGGACTGGGATTTCTCTTAGGACACAATGCCTTTTTTTCTGACAGCTCTTTGGGTGGTTCATGACTGGGAAGGCGTTCAAAGCAACCTCAGTACCCTACTGTTATCACAGAAGCATCAAGTCTCTGCCTAACTTTGCCTCCTCTTTGAAAACCCCTTTTGTCCAGGACTGGCCCCATCCTCCTGTCTATACAGATAATATGCAGCATCTCACCCAGTGAAGTGGCACTCTGTCCCAGGATGAAGCTGACAGATCCTCAATCACACAGAAAGCCCACTGTGAACTAATAATCACATACATTAAGATTGTAGTTTGCTATAGGGTGTAAAGAAACACTTCCTATGTGGTCCTGGGTAAATGGGTTAAAGCATGCTTCTCTTCTCTGAGAAAGGACCCCAGATCATCTTTTCATCCTTATTATGTCACTAGAAGGGTGGAAGGGACAGCTGAAGTTTGCATGTTGCAATGGGCTCGTGTATGGAGTCCATAACTAATGCACTGGGCACCAGCCAGTGAAGCCCCCCCAAGGTCTTCCCAGCAGCACTAGTTGTGGCACTGAGCAGAAACGCTGATAGTGAGGGTCATGTAAGCACCGTAGACAAACAATGCCTGACAGCCTGAGCTTCTGCAGTGTTGGTTTTATTCTGTATTTTTACTAGATAAGAGCTCATGTCCATTTGCTGTTTCCCTGGGTCTGTACGTCAGCCCCATGATCCTGCTGTGCTGTTTGTACCCGTAGGGCATTGCAGCCTTCCCCAAAGGCTGGAAGAGACCTCCAAGTGGAACAGGTCTCCAGCTTTAGCTTTAGTTTCTCTGAATTGTTGTCCGCAAATTAATAATTAGCATTTGTCTGAAAAACCTTCTTGTGTATTCTGTCATGATCAAACTTGACCCGTGTTTTCACTCAGAGGGGTTGCACCAAATGTGATGATTCAGCAGATAAATCAGTATAGGTTTAAATAGGGCCTAATAGGAAGAATTATTGTTGAGTGTTTATTGCAGGGTCAGGATCCCTTATATTAATCTTTCCCCCCAGCACTGGCAACCCACCCAAAAGTAACATCTAGGAGTTCAGGTATATGGGGCCTTTGGGAACTCAGGAAGTTGCTGCCTGCCTGCAGAGCTAACCTAACAGGTTGCATGAGCGTTCTTAAATGATGATTAAGTCAAGTTACCTTCCTGTGCAGTTGTGGCAGGCTGAGGGTTGGCACTTGGACACCTATTTGCATTTTATCTGACTCACTAACTTGCTCCATTGCAGTAGCTTCAACTGTAGTTTGCATTCTTAGTGCATGAGGCTCCCTTCCTCCCCAAAACACTTACAAACCATAGAGGGACTTAAGCTAGTCTCCACGTGAAAATAAATTTGGGATTATCCACATCAACATTTAGTTTGGATTAGGAGCTCACTTTTGAAATATATCCCTCAATCTTACCTCTGTCACACCTTGGCGCTTATTGCAGATTCAGCAGGCATTCAGTCCATGGGACCAGCCTTGTGCTAAGCCTCCTGAAATGTATCTAACGTTTATATTGGTCCCCACCTCTTCCCTTATCCATTTCTGTTGGGTCACACTACTTGCCAATTTAGCCAATTCAGACTTTCATTTTTAACAGCTTCCTCCAACCCCTCCTCCATCTCATGCGTTACAAGAAACCCTTTTGAACCCTTTTTTTCTTGTCGCTGGAGTCGGTGTGAATAGGTGCAACTCACATGGACAGGGTTCACTCTCTTGAGGAAGAGCAGTGACTTGAGTAAGGGATGGCCTGTGAGCTATGGAAAATAGTAATCTTTGAGTCTTTTGACCATGGTTAGCTGACCTAGGCTGACCTGCACCAAGTCATTCTATTGTTACTTCGGCAGCTGTATTTTCATCTTCACTCCTATTTATCAATATATATTTTGTTCCAATGGCATTATTGCAAGGCCATAGGATTGTATTACCCTGGCTGAGCTCATCATGTCTTGCAATGCTTTTAAATCCTTCCTCATTAAAGCAGTCTCATTAGATCCTGAGTGATTAGCTGATATGTGATTGCCGTGAACAAAGTTAAATTCCATTCCCTGCCATTCAATACACTAAGCTGTTGTAGATCCTTCTCTTTCTCCTTCTCCTTCTCCTTCTCCTTCTCCTTCTCCTTCTCCTTCTCCTTCTCCTTCTCCTTCTCCTTCTCCTCCTTGTCTCTTTCCTTTTTCTTCCTCCTCTTCCTTCTCTGTCTTCAAATCTTCCCCTTTCCCATTTCCCTCTCCTCCTTCTCCCCCTCCTTTTCCTTCTTCTCCTTCTTCACCCTCTTCTCCTTCTTCTCCTTCTCCACCCTCTTCTCCTTCTCCTCCTTCTCCCTCTCCCTCTTCTCCCCTTCTTTTCTCCTCTCTCTTTTCTCCCCTCTCCACTCTCCTTTTCCCTTTTCCCTTTTGCTTTTTTTCCCCTTTCCCCATTCCCTTTTCTTTCTTTCTTTTTTTTTTTTTTTCCTTCTGAATGCCTTCCTTTTAATAACAAGCCTTAAACAAGAAGAANCTGCCATCTGGTCCTTGCTGGGCTGGAAAGTCACAGAAGCTGTTTTCTGTCAATTTGTTGATATCTTCTTCCTCTCCCAGCCTGGCACAGACTCCACTTTTGTTAGTTTTCCTTTCAGGAATACATGTGCACTTCAGCATGAGGTCTGACAACCTTGACCCTCCAGGCATGACTAATTCCCATTTACAAGACCACTACAAAATCCATCAGATTCAAAGTGTCAGGAAAACCCTGGCGCCTATGGTGGGCTGGAGCTGGTCTCCCTGTGCTGCGTGACAGAGTGCGCTCGGTCGGCCGTGCTTTGCTGCGATAAGGTCAAGTAGAAGTGGTGCTTGGAAGGAACGAGAGGTGGAGGGGAGGGAAGGAGGGTTTCTTAAGCAGCTGGTGATGTACTGTTTAATGCTGTGTTGTTTGTAGCCAGACACCATGGCTCTAGTAACTGCCAGGGTCAAGGCAATGATATAACCTGAAACGAAGGAGTTACAAAATGTCTTGTGGTGTTTGAAAACCTGGGGGTGGAGGCTTTCATGGAGTCAAGTTTGAAAGTAGGAAAATAGCAGCAGAAAGCCATTAACAAATAGTTTTTGGAAGCTGCCTTCAAAATTTTATCTTTATGCTGCTCAGGAGTGGTGGTAGTCATAATCCCAACCGGTTGTGGGGTTTTACGTTGGATGGGTATTTTGATAGTGTTTTTTTTACAAGTATGTCTTAAAATTGAGAAACAGGATGAGTAGAATGTCCCAAATATGTCTCTGGTGGTCTTATCCAACAGCTTTGCAACCAAAATCTCAATGACTTCAGCTCCCTGTGAGGCCAACTCAGAGTGCTCCTCAAAAATCCCACCCAAAGAGACAGAAATCAATATTACGCAGACAGTCTGTGGGTCGATCTCTTGACAGATTCAGTCATAGCCCACAAAGCCAGCAGAGAAGAAGAATAATAAAAACTTGCACAGATGTGAGGTCTGAAAGAACAAGAGCACTATGAACGAGGCCTCAGGAGACAGGAGGTGGCCTTGAGTCAGCCATGGAAGAGTCACAAAAATGAGGTTTGCATTTAGTTGCCCAAAGGGAGCTGGAAAAGAGCAAGAGAGAAAGACAAGGTCCAGGGGGAACAAGACAGTATTGAAAATAAAGGAAGGATCTCTATTTCTGTTGCAAGTATGACCCTTTGACTTCAGCAGGGCTGGAGCAAATAGATTTTGGTTTTATGGACACAACTCACATACAAATCTGGGCAGGAGTGCATGGGAGAGGTGTATAGATAGCTGATTCAGCAACTTTGCTGGCTTTTTCACATGGAATTGTTTGAGCCCCTTTTCATTTCCCCCTTTGGACTTCAGCATGGGAATTTCAATATTAGTTAAAACCTTCTCAATCACGTCTTTGAAACCCAAACCTGGTATGAACGATGGGAAGGTGGTTTTGTAGAGCTTCTGTTCTAACCTGGAAAGTGCTGAATTCTCTTTGTGTGGGCCTGATCCAAGATCCATAGAAATCAGTCTTTAGCTTGCCATATACTTTAATAGAAACTGGACCAAATTGCAGAGGTTTCCTATTCCTCTGTCCCAGTTCTGTGGATTTTTGCTCACTCAATTTAAAAGAACAATTTATATCATGAGAAACAAACCACTTTTGTTGTGTTTTTCTGTGTTTAGATTTTTTTGCTTAATGTTCTTTCCTTACTGTTACTGGCAGACAAATGATGGCTGTGACTTTTTTATTGTTTTAACGGGACATAAGGAGGAAAAGTTAGTCAAATACTTGCTGAAAGAAGTTTTCTCACTCAGCTTGAAAATGCAGAGGTTGGTGTGAAAGATGCCCCACTGGAGTACTCAGGAGAAATGAGATGTCCGCCACTTGATGACCGGTTACTGTGCGGTGCCTGAGGCTTCAGCCTGGAAAGCAGCAATGCTGTGGCAGAAAAAGCCATGCTAATTAAAGACAGCTCCTCTCCGTGACTGGTTCTTCCCACCTCCGTGCATCACAGTCCTTTGGGACATGAGTTCATGAAGCTGTACCAAGTGACTCATCTCCGCCTTCCTGTCATCTTCCCCTTCACAAGAAGGACACCCATTGTGTATTCCTCTCCTCTTACCAAAGGGGATTTATCCTAACCCACATGAGGGAAGCTAACCCATTGCTTCTAAACATAAGTTAGTACCTTTGCCACTGGGCACAAACTTTCTTTCTAGCTCCATTGCAGGTCAATATGGAGACACGCTGGCCCAGCTCTTGCATCAATTAGGACTGGAACAGCAGAAAAATTGTATGGGTGGTTAAGCTGAGGTAATTAGTTTTTGTTAGCTGAGTCTGTAAACCTCTGGCAGTATCCTGCTGTCTACTGGGAGTTTCATAGCCTTTACCACCACGGGTCTTCAACACATGGGCTCTGCACCCATGCAGTTTTGAGCTCTGTTGCATCTCAGGATCTGGTTGAGTTATTATGTGTGGGGAGTCCACACAAAACGTGCCACCTGTTAGCATGCCTGACCATGTGTCTGACCATGCTTCAAGTGGCCACCCTCCTCACCGAGCCACCATTGGAGGCCACCCTCCCAACCAAGTCACTGCACTAGTGGTTACCAGGCAGCCTGAACCCCTGGGGCTACAGGGCAGGGGAGGGAGTCTCTGCCTGTGGTCCTCTCTGAGGTGATGGAGGGCAGGAGGGAGCTAGACCTTATGAACACCTCTGTAGCTGCACAACTTACTGTTGCTGTAGGTCACTGTGGTCTGCTGGGTCATGTTGACCCCCTGAGGAAACCGCTGCTTCATCCAGCAGCCCAGGTCCTGGGAATCCAGAGCTGTGACTTCCCGGCCCAGAGGCTGCCTGTGTAGCACAACACAAGGGGAAGCATTGTCTCTCCAGCATTTGTGTCTCTAGGATGAAGTCCTACATCGATTACTTCATGGCTCAGTTTACTGCTTAGGCTTCCATTCACCTCATCTCGGCCTCGTCACGTTTTTTCACAAGACTTGTAGGAACATAATGGCTTGGGGACCCGTACCCTGTCCATCACCTGTTGTAAGAACAGTAGCCTTTAATGCGAAAGCTGCAAAACTAACAGAGGGACAAATGAATTCTTGTCCCTACAGGCTTCCAGTGCCTTATACACTTTATTTTCAAGGATGAAGAAATATGGCAGAAATCATCCACTTACTTCAGCAGAGACAAAAATTTGTGTAAGCTCAGTAACGTTTCATCATTTTTTTAATTTTTTTTTTTCTCCTCTAAGCCTTGTTTAGGTAATCAAGCTTGTAGTTCACATCATATTTTTGACAGCTTGTACTAATAACATTGTACAGCCTGCAGGATATGCGCCCACTGATGGAAATGAGAACAGTCTTTTACATATCCTGTACATATGTCGAGAGTAGCCCAGAACCCTCCTGCTCAGCCTTCTGGGGGCGTGCAAGTGTGGCGTTTCTTGTTTTGGGTTTAAGGTTTGGATTTTTATTTTTCCATCTTAATGTATTAACTCATAAGTAATAAATACTTTAGAACAAAGTTGGAGCGGCTCATTTAGGGTCTGATCTGACCATAAGCATGTGATGAATGGGCTTCAATTTAAATGCCAGTGGTTGGGGTAGTGGCAGGCGGTGGCTGCCACACCAATCCTACAGCATCTACATGTTCCAGCCACAGTAGACCTCATTTAATGAGGCAGATTTAGTAGGGGTTTAGCCTGCCCTCTGGGATTTCTGAAGCTGCATTTAAGAACCCCCCCTAAGGAAAAAGGAAAGATGTGTAAGTAAATGTGACTCTGAAGGAAGTATCTCCATCACCCATAAGAAGCTGTTAAAATTGGTCCTTCTCAATTTGTCCCTTCATTCGATTTTCATAATGTACAGGCAAAGAAGGTAGGAGTCTCTCACTTTCACGGTGTAATTGATGGAGTGGTGTAGCTTGGTGTAAATCCATCGGCTTGAAAGAGTTACTGCTAGATTATACCGGTGAGGACCTGAACAAATATCACCTGTAAATAACTGATGTAAAACCAAACATTTGAAAACCTCAAGGATTCTGAGTTCTGATTTAGCATAGCTCAATTTCAGCCAAGCCAATGTTGGTCTCAGATGAGTTTTATTGACATGAAGCTGCTCCAGTGAATCAGGCTTCATTATTCCTTGCTAACAGTCAAACGAAGATGTGCCTCTGAGCAGCAGGCTCTGTTAAAGTGCAAGTGGCAGCACTTCTTCTTTGAGCATTTTCAAGGAAACGCTGGGCACTGCGGGTTTATATGGACAAGGTCCTTACAAAGCTCTTCTGATTTTAAGGCTTGTCAGAATCTTCCTTTAAAAAAGTGGGATTACTGATCTGAGAGGGTACAGGGTTGTGCCCTGGCTGAGGATCTAGTTCAGAATATGATTTGCCAAACACTGTTATGAATCTATCATTATTATGACTTAGCTTGGTATTAATCAACATAGCAATGGTGCTGGGCAGCAAAGGATCTAGGATGTAATAATTGGTGATTTAGTGCTTGTTAAATCAATTGTTGGAGGAAGATGAGCGCTTCCTGAGCCTGGCCTTGCCATTTTCTATTGAGTGGAACACATTTTCTAGCGTTAGCCTTTTTTTAATTGAAAGCCATAGAAGCCTTTGGGGAGGTAGTAGGGAATCCAAAAACTATAGATCTTTTAGAGAAAATAAATAGACTTTGTCATCTGTTGCAGCACTGTCACACTGGTTTCCATTTACAACTGAAAAAAAATGAGGCTGAAGACTGTTTATTCCTATTATTTTCCCTTGATTTGTTTTTTTCTGTGCTTGCATGCTTGGGTGGGTTTTTAAAGTTTTTGTCTTACTTCGTTTTGCAATTTTTACGGCCCACAATCTGATGTATTACAGCTCATCTGCAGGCTGCCAGGCTGGAGCAAACCAGGGTGGGCAGTGTTTAATTTCTGCTTGTAACTCAAACAGGTAGTAAATGGGTAGGTTATAGTTTAGGGGGGGGGAGGATGACAGTAAAACTTAAATGCTTGGGAATTTTCCAAAATGTCCAATGGCCACAGTTCTTTTGCAGGAGGAGATGTCCTTCCTGTCCCTCTCTGCCCCTCATTCCTGAATGGTTTTGCAGAGCAGCTATGACTAAGGCTTCGCTAAACTGAAAGTGCCACAGCCTGGAATGATAATCAAAAAAGATGCGTGTTGTTATAAACACTCAATCATTTTCCTTCTTTTTTGTGGAGTTGTTATTAAGCCCAGAGGTTCAGAAGTTCAAAAATATAAAGGAATAATTTGTACAAGAAAAGAAAGGAGTCTATTTCACAAGCCATTGATGCTTCCACTGGGAATTAGCAGTAGCTGTTAGAGTAGCCGGGGTCATACAGAGCAACCATGCATTCTGCTCCCACTTAGGAAACCCCTAATTTTTAACTTTTTAACAGCCACAAGCTTAAGTTTCTGGCAATGAAAAGTGGAGGGAATGTTTGAGGAGCTCTTATTAAAAAAATAAACTTCAAATGATGATTGACTCCCCTTTTATGTCTCTAGAATGGGGCCCATAAATCTCAACAGCTTTCTCTTCAATGGCTACTTGTTCTTTTTGGTTGGTGACAACTTTTATTTTAAGCAAGCTCAATTCTTAAATTAACCCTTGTGTTGACTCAAGCCTCCTTGTTTGTCTTTGCCTCCCACGGATGGAGAAAAGCTTAGCACATGGTAACAGATCCATTCCCATTTCACGGTTGACATGAAATGTGGGCATCAGTGTGTCGCTGGAAGAGGGAGGAACCAGACTTCAGGAGATCTGCTTCCAAAGAAAGCACTGAGCTCGCAGTTACTGAGATTCCCCTTTGGGTCCTTGATGTAGGACTTCTGACAGGCAGGTGAGCACAGAAGGTTTAATTTATTTGAACACAAATATTCAAATTCACACAAGGGCATTCAAACTCCCAGTCCCATCCAGCGTGGATCCCAGCACTCCCTCCTTTGTCATGCTTTTAATAGAAACTAAAGGGATATAGCCATCCAGTTGTCCCTGGATATTTACTTTACAAAAGAAGTCCAGTAAGGAAATACCTAATATAAAACCCCTAAAAATCTCAAGTAGCATCAGCCACTGAACCTACCAGAAGACACAACTGAAAAATAGGTTGACGAACAAGAGTGCTGTGCCCATGGGTGTCCTTTAGCTACTGAGTCTCCTTCACAGGTATGCAAGCTGTGGGAGCCAGCAATACTCATACTCCAGTGCCTGCCTGTGTGTGGCCAGCCAAATTTGGAAGCTCTATCTTATATCTTTCTGTCAGTGACCTGTTATACAGTCCTGGGGCCTAATGCTTGTGTCAACATGAGGTTAGGTTTCATGGCATCCTAAGCAGAGCAGGAATGTCCTGGCTTATATTTGTCTCCCCAGGAGAGGGTGGGAGAGAAGCATTCAGCAGCTACTTGGGCAATCTTCTGCCGTCTCTTGACAGGTAGTGATATAAATCAGGAGCTTGAGTGGGACACGAAGGCAAGACCTTGTTGCTCTGTTTAGATCCCTATCATCCATGATTAATTCAGTGCTATAGGTGGAAGGATAAACGTGGCTTCCTGTAATCTTAATTGTTTCCACCAGCCTTTGAACTGATGCATCCATCTGGTAGCATTTAGTTGTGAATACAAAGGGTCAAACTATGCCCAAGACTGGATGATAGGCAGCAGGACCCGTTCTGAGAATCGCCAGTGCCATCACTGGTCTCATGATCATGCAGTACAACTGAGGCAAGGGGACTCGAGTTAGTGCTAAATAAGCGACTTGCAATATCATCTAGAAACTTTAAGTTGCCAGAGATTCTGAATTTGTTACAGAGAAAGCTGGCAAAGTTCCTTAAGATGGCTAGGGATGGACTGGAGACTTCATATGACGCTACAGGGACTTCTGCTCTGCCATTGTTCCAAAGTCTCTGATGAGTCCAAAGAGAAGACAATGTAGATTGCTTTTCTTGAGCACCTCCCATTGTAACTGAAAGAGATTTTGTGGATCTTTTGCAGAACTACTATCTTCTTGCATTAGGAGTCCTTCCCCTCCTCTTAAGAGTCTCTTTAATGGCTTAGGTCTTTGCAAGTAACTGACACACACTCATCCATCTACCTCCAGCGCTGTGCACAGGGCTCAACTTTGCTTTGACATTCTTGTGTACAAAGCATTCCCATGGTAATAACTTGAAAAATACCATGCTAGTTTTACTCTCTCTTTAACATCACCATGTACCCATGGGAAATTCTGAAAAGAGCAGCAATCTTGATATATTTGGTGGAGGGGGCGTGTTTTGAAAGCAGAAAGATCTTTGGCAAATGCAGCCTGCAAGGAACAGAACTAGCTTATTTCAGCTGACAGCTTTAGAGAAAACCAGCATTGCTAAGTTTCAAATTAGTGTGGGTAGACACTAATAAGAAAATTTAGGGCTAGCAATTCAGAGGGAATAGTTTATTGCTTTTTGGTTAATCCCTTTTCAATTTCTATCAGCATAGAGAGAGCAGAGGTTTTTCTCTCAGTCATTTGTGCCCAAAGCAAAATGTGATGAAAACAAGCAAACTAAAATGTAATTTAGCTTCCTAAAAGCAAAGAGGAGAGGTCACCCCGTCAGAAAAAGTCAGAATTTTCAGTTTAAACAAGTCTTTGTCTTAGTAATTTTTGTATCCTTTGAATCCAGTAACTTCTAGTTGCCAGAGCTCAGTAAAGATTGTTCCTTGGGTAATTTCTTTTGCAATCTATTCGATTTTTTCCTCTCTATATTAACATTCTGATATTTTTCTCAAGTTTATTAATGGTTTAGAGTAATTTACTGAATAATCCCAGACCTGCAGCTCATTTCTAAGGGGTCCTGAGCAGTTGCTGTTTGAAATCTAACCTAAGATTCTTAGAATTTGTTAATTTTATCTCAAAATTTGAGGAACAATTCAACAACAAGTATAACTGCTTTAATACAAAATATGAACATGAGGAAAAAATTCCCTCTCAAGTGAAATTAGCAAAGCATGGTAGGGATAAACTAAACTGACCAACTTCCTTCTGCAAAGAACTTACTCTATAGAACTACCTGAACCTACTCCCCATCTTACCTATTTTAGGGAAGGTTAAAAAATCAGGAGCAGAGAAGAAATGCAGAACAGATGTTATCTTCAAAATGAGCTGATCCCCCACAGGTCTGTAGAGGATATCATTTCCTACCCCCTGCATCCCCTTCTCCTCCTCCAGGGTGTGCAGGCAGGGTTTCAGTGGGTGTAAATCATCAGAATGATGCTAAATTACACCAGCTGAGACTGGCTCTGAAACTCTTCGTGCTCCGAGAAGTTAGGCTTAGGAAATTAACTCAAAGCTGGAAGTGATCCTCTGTGCTTGCTTAGTACCTGCACCTCTGCTCTGGAATTCCTTGTTGGATGTCTTCCCTACTGTCCCAAGCTACAAGAGTGGAATGAAGCCTCTGAGCTCCAGCCTCAGAGTCGTGATTGTGCAAAAGGTTCCTTTTCATCTATATTGTTCTGGGGCAACGGCAAAGAGATTTGCTTTTGGGAGTTGCTTTTTTTCACCTTGGGATCTCCAGAACTTGCCTGAGTTGTGTCCCACATGCACAGTTAGCAATGGCTGTAGGATTTCTGGGAATCTTTCTGGTGAAGCACAGCTGTAGAGGGAACAACCTGCTGAACATTTGTGGAGTGTTTTGGGGGATGGCAGAGCGTGCTTGCTCACAGGGGGATTGTATTGCAGAGCATCAGTATTAAACAGGCAAGGAAAAAGAGGAGAGAGGGAAAAGATACTTTGGCTCTAGTTCTGGGAGTATATCTAAGGAGTGGGGACACGGCTAAAGGGGCAGAAAGTGAGCCTGGGATTTATCTCTTCAGGTATTTTCTCTGACCAGAATGGCACCTGAAAACAGTATTGATTACCTTTTCTATTACTATTATTTATTTCTGCAGGGAAATATGTCACCTTCAGGAACATTTGCAGCCGTGGAAAGAATATTTTTCTCAATCTTTTCTTCCTAGTAAAAAGAAAATTAAAAAGTTACTTAAATGAAGTGTTTTCTTCAGAAGTTGCCAATTTATATAAGTGTTTTACAGCAACACCTACTTCTTGGCTCTCGACAGGAAACCAAAAATCTGTTAACATTCTTCTTGATTCCTTAGCAGCGTATCCTCTCTTCTAGTTTCAGAGGCCTTTTCTGCCTGGATCGTAGACTGTTTAGCCTAGGATTAAAAAAGCTTCAAGCAATACGATCTTTTAGTCCTAATGATAGTAAAAAATATGGCAGTTATAGCTGTCTCTTGAAAGATAACCTCTCGTAATTCATAAAGAACAGAATTACATCGAGGGAGTGTAATATACAGTAGAAAATAAAGTATCTGAATTTATCATTCTGACCTTGAAAGTTAACAGAGTAGTTTGTTACAAATAATTAATTTTATAAACTTCTTCTTTCTTGGCAACTTGACTGTGAATAGATTGCAGTTTCCTTGAAGTTATTTGTTAGCTGAATTTATTTGCTGAATAATTGATGTAAATAACTCAGTGAATAGTAAGTAATTATTCTTGGCCTCCACTTAGTTTGAAGGCAAGTGCTTGGCTACAAGTAGATGATATTAGAAATTTGAGCTGCTGTGATTTGATGGCAAAGTCACCTTCTTTCCTTGGCTAACTGAATATTGAATAATTTTTATATAATTTGCTCCTTCCAGGCAAAATTTCTGTAGACTGCAACAGAGCTGTAATGCTATCCAGGGAGTATATAGCACTCTCTGTGCCATAGGGGCTGTAGCATATGGATCAGATCGGATGCTTTCTCCTCTCCTCCTGGGCAGTCTTGCCTGTGTGCCCCGTGCTCTGAAGGGGCATTTTCTTGTCTTGTGTGCCTCTGCCTCTATATTTGCCCTTTTCTGCATTTTCCTCAGAAAGGTAGCTGAAGCAGGAGCTGCTGTGTTTATTTCTTGTTAAACTCCTGGCTGTGTTTGTACCTTTTCCTACCTGTCCCCGTGGGCAGAGGACCTGGGGGTGAGATCAGTAGCTGCTTGCATCAAGCATTGCAGCTCCACGTTAAAACATGGGCATAGTATATAGAATGATGAGAGCATTTTAAAGGGCCTGTTTTTGGGGGGCAGGCTGTTGCCCTGCAGAGGGACCCCAGCAGGCTGCCTTTGAGGAGCACAGTGGTGGAGCTCCAGCCTTGCCCTCCTGCACAGCGCCTGCTTGTCTTCTTGGTGAATTATGATTGATCACCTTTGGTGCCCTTTCCCAGGCTTTGATAAAACACTTCTCTGAGCAGTTGTCTGCAGGATGTTTTTGGCCATCTGTTGTTACCCAGGACTCTAATGTCATTGCCTAATTGTTTTCCAGACAGGCTCCCTTTGCACTGGCTTTTTGCTGGAGGAGGTAACCATGGGCATGGGCTGTTCATTTGCACACTGCTTCTGCACCTGAAAAACCTTCACTATCAGCAGGAGGATCAGGGTAAACTCTTCCTTCTGGGTCTAGAGATGCTTGGGCCAATGCAGCATCTTTATTCACAAAAATCATGCCATTTGTGCTGGGCTTTTTCTCCTGATGCTTTTAAGGAAGGGAGTCTTTTGCTGGGGCTATTGGCGTGATGTGCAGTGCACTACATGCCCTTTCTGCAGGCTTCCTCTCCTGGAGCTGCTACATCAAAACACGAATGGCTGGATCTGGTGCTTCCCAGATTACATGCTTTGCAAGGTCTACATTGCAAGCCTGAAGCTGGTCCTATGGATGCAACTCTGAATTTCTAGGAGGAAAGAGGGATTGCCCTGGTGAGGACACCTGAAGATCAGTGTGCCCCATAACAGCTGGTACAGGTGGGATCTTGTCAGCCATTCTGATTAATATAACGGATTTTTATAAAATCATTGTAGAATCATATAATGTATTAGGTTGGAAGGGACCTTAAAGATCATTGAGTTCCAAAGCCCCTGCCATGGGCAGGGACACCTCCCACTAGACCAAGTTGTTCAAATCCCCGTCCAGCTTGGCCTTGAACACCTCCAGGGATGGAGTATTTAAGTGAGGAAGACCTGAAGTGAGCAGGCTGCAAGACCAAGCCCTGTGATTATTAACAGACATGGGGTACCCCATGCTTGTTCACTGCTTCCCCTAATTACAGGAACATCTTGCATAATAAAATTAAGTCAAAGTTTGAGATAACACTAAGGTAAGAAAACCCCAAACAAACAAGAAAACAACCCAAAGCAAGTGCTTATCCCTCATGACTTCAGCTCCCTACTTCCTCTGGAAGGTTTTCTTTTCTCATGCTGTTCCAAATCTTGACCCTTTTTTTCTTTTTCTTTTTTTTTTTTTTTTTCCCCTTTCCCTGCTGACCTCATGAGGACACAGTCACCTTCAGGCTTGGGAAACATTCCCTTTTCTACAGCTGCCAACCCTGTCTTGTTCACATGGAGACTGGAAAACTGAGACAGTTGCTGCCCCAAAGTGTTTGTCCTTGGCCAGAGGTTGTAGCTCCATCTGGCTCGCTGGAAAGTGCTTCCCTTCCCAATGGGTGGTGATTTGCGCTCCAGCATGTTGACGTCTGTTGAAATTGGCACCTGTTTGTGCTGATACCCAGGGCTGGGAGTTGGAAATTCAGGACATATATCTTTACGTCCCCTTTAGCCGTTCTTGCTGCAGGAGCAGCAGTCTGGAAAGGAACTGTGTTGGCATCGTGAGGTGTTAAGCTGGGATGGCTGAAGGAGTTAAGCTGCTGCCTCACTGTAATATAATAGAAAGAAAAACATGCCTGTGGGGCTAGTCCATTTTACTATGTAGCTTCAGCTGGTAATTAAAAAGAAACAGTTCAAAATTAAGCAGTAATATGAATAAAACCCCAAATTAAATACACCCAGGACAGGTTGCATTTTTCAATGGGTAGATGCTTAGCATATCATGAAACCAGGCTTTTTTTTAAAAAAAGAAAAACCAACCAAGCAAATCTCAGGCTGGCTGCCTAAAGCTGGGAGTTCCCCAAACTCCCCCAGAACTTTACTTTTTTTCCAGGAGGGTGCCCCTTTCATTGCA
The DNA here is from genome assembly GCA_013398155.1 of Pedionomus torquatus. Taxonomy (NCBI): domain Eukaryota; kingdom Metazoa; phylum Chordata; class Aves; order Charadriiformes; family Pedionomidae; genus Pedionomus; species Pedionomus torquatus. The sequence goes on from VZRU01007844.1 coordinate 323,227, forward strand.
GCTCACTCGTCACCAGGGCCAACTGGTACACTCCGCTCGGGGCCATATTCCCACATTCCTCCTGTTACGGTGGAGACAAAAAAGTAAAATTGAAACCCCAGATGGGCCCGGTAACAATTTTACTTGCAAGTCAAGGGCGCAAACGTGGTTTCAGGTTCTTGGGAAGGATTTCACGGGCCTCCTTTGAAGGTGATGGTCCCAAAAGCGGGGACAATGTGCCCATTTAAGGTGGAGGAAAGCGACTGTGGGCAGTGCCACTCAGGCATGCTGCCAGGCATCAATTTTGGGAATGCAATTGCTGAGCAAAGTAGGAGGCTGTGACCTCCTCTGTGTGTAGATGGGGCAGCTGGCTGCCCTGAAAGAGAGCGGTGCAACCAAGCACCATGATAATTTTGAGGTAAAGGCGTGGGGAGCAGGGAGGTGGGTGGGAAACAGTGATAGGAGAAGAGGTATTTTCAACCACAAGCTCCCCAACTGGCAAACTTCCAGAAGATGGGAAGTGTTGTCTGAGAAAAGCTTACCCTCTACTCACCTCATTTCTTACATTCTTTCCCGAAGTATCTGTTACCAAACACTTTTGGGGCATGTTGGAGTTATCTGAGATGACTGCTTTTATTTCAGTGACACCTGTGGAGCAACGTGCTACAGCCCCTGTGGCACCTCTGCTGGAGCCTTGCTCTTCTCCACAAATCGTCTCATAAGCTTCTAGTGCAGATTTCCCTGATGTTGAAGCAGCGTTTGTGTTTCTGAATATAGTGGTTTGCTATTAACTAGTAAATGGTGTGATACCCACAGGACAGGAATAACTGAGTGGAGCTGGAGGCCAAGCCAGGCTTGCTGGGGTGGTGGCACAAGGGCCATGCAGGAGCTGGGCTTGCAGCCAAGCCCAGGGCCTCACCAGAGGGGCAGCAGGACCATGTCCAGTTTGTCCTGCTGGACCACTGCCTGCTTCCTCAGGGTGCTTCCTCTGCCTTCCTCTACACCTATGGGTTTCACATGGTTTGGAGGTGCTGCTTTAAACAGCCATCATCCGGTATCACACAGGCCACCTCCTTTCACTTTGTAGAGTTGGGTCCATTCATGTGGGTTGAACACTCCGTCCTTTTGTCTCAGTAATGGTCTTTCCGATATCTTTTAGGAGTCTGTTTAAAATCAAGCCTAGTTGCCAGCTACTCAGCCTGGAAAGAACTGTTTTTCCTCTGCCACAGATTAACATGAAGGGTGTGAAAGAAGCAGAAGGAAACAATTTACACCACTATGTCTGACTAGATTAAAAACCAATACTGGATTTTTTCGGTTACTGATCGGCATTTAATTCACCGTGTTGTGTTGTCTAGCAGCTTAATAGAGCTTTAAGTCACATCACTGAAGAGCTGAGGTGAGTTCCAGGGAAGAGCCATTTTCTTCTGAACCACTCTTGGTTCAGCTATAAACAAGAGTTTAGAAAAAAAAAGTGGTGTCCCTTCGAGAGTGCAGCCTCATGCCAGAAGTATGAATTGATTTTACTGTCTGTTTACCTTTTTGTTGACAAGATCTGAGTCTTCGGTCCAGAAGTCTAACTGGTAGCACTTGGACCTGCAAGCCATCACTGCTGAGCCAGGTGTTGGTTACTGGAACTTGTTGCACTTCAACAAGAAAAACACTTGCAGAATCAGACTGCTCAGAGTGTAACTATTTTGGTGCAAATATGCAACCTTTTAGGTAGCTTTAGTCATCAAAATTTATCTATTGAACTCAGTACAACTGAGAAACTGAACTGATGCAGGAGCACTGGCTGCCAGTAAATCCTGCACACAAAAGCCATACCTTTAGGCTTCAAATTTAACAGAAACAAATCTATCCCTTCTGGTGTCTCAGCTTTGATTAAGTTGCAAATCCTTCCTCATGTTATTTCTTAATTTATTCACTTGAGCTTGAATTTGGGCATTGACCAAAGCAGAGAGTTACCCAAAAGAATTACTGCTCCCTTACAGCATTACTGCTTGGACATCAAGGGGAGTTGTTGGCAAGAGACCCTGCTGATGGTGGGGTGAGGGCATTGAAACTAAAACATCCTTTCACCACAGTGTGGTGGTTCACAAAAGGGGAAAGGATATGGATATTCCGTATCAAAGCTCTATTTTTCCCTCCCTTTCTTCTAAATCGATCTGGACTCTAGTACCATCCCTGGAGGTATTTAAAAGAGGTGTAGATGAGGTGCTTAAGGACATGGTTTAGTGGTGGACTTGGCAGTGTTAGGTTAACGGTTGGACTTGATGATCTTAAAGGTCTTTTCCAACCTAAATGATTCTGTATAGGTTCTACATTTTGAAAGTAACACAGTTCACTTACAGTATTTAGAACAAAAGGTTTCAGGTCTTCTCCATCTTCCAGAAGTGCCACTGGCTGTAAGTACAGCCCCTGACTTCAGTTTACAAATTTTAGACCTTGTTTTGAGGTGTTTTGACCTATTTAAGGTGGGTGAGGTGTTTCTAGTGTCTGTACTGGGAATGAGAGAAGGTTTCTAAAGTGCTGTTGCAGCAGACACTACCTATGCGGTATTTGTTGTCGTAATGACATTTTTGAAAAGGAAGACTTGTATCTAGGCTCAAACTCCAGCTACCTCACCTGTTCTATCATGCAACCCATCAAACCCCCAAAAAACTGCTCTCCAGGCTCTGAGTAAACAATGTGCCTGCCCCAGCCCTGCAGAAGCCAGGAACTTTGTGCAGAAGCAATAGTATGGTAGAGTCAGCCCAGGGAATGCCTGAGGGGTGCTAGCAACCAGGAGAACCCTCTGGCTTGGGGATCTTGAGCTGAGGAAGTAGGGGTCTTGTACACATTGCAGTGTTTTCTGTCTAGAAATTGTTTCTGAATGCCATGATTCAATCAAAAAACAAAGAAAATATGAAAAAAAAAAAAACGTTCCTCATGTGAGCTTTGCATAAAAGAAGGGTTGTGGGGCTGAAGTGCATCTGTTGAAAGTCAACTTCAGCAAGAACTTTGGGTGTGCAGGGCTGAAGGCTGGGGCCCTCGTCTCCCTGCACCTTTCTTGGCATCAACAAAACCAATCTTAGTCCGGGGGCTGCACGTGGATCGTGTGACTGCTCTGCACCCGGCCGGGCCTGCATGTCACTATGGTGGCTAAGCCGGTAGGATGCGTGATGCTTAGGGGTTTCTCCAAGCACCTTGGTCAGATTCAAACTGTTTTATTAAACTAGCTAATTGGCAGATTGAAAGAGAGGGGGAAAAATTGAGGTCCTTGGGTCTCCTTGGTCAGTGCCAAGCCACAGACTGTTAACTACTCCTGTGTTTCAGAAGCAATAACTGCGGGTTTGGAGAACATATGGAACCAACTAGCCGAAAGGCTTTTATGAGGAGCTTTAACAGGGGGCACGGTTTGTGAGCAGAAATTCCAGTGGATGAGTTAATAGTTTCACTTTCCTTAGCTGTCCCTTTATAGGAACAACAACAACAAAGTCGGGCGCATTCCTCCCACAGCTCCAGCTGTACAATGTGCCGATGCATCCAGGATTTCGTTTGGACACTGGGGGAGTCCTTTTGTAGATCCTCCAGGACCTGTTTTTTCAGAGCTATTTCCTGATGCTGACCTCATTAGGTGAGTTTCACAGCTCACTAATTCCTAGCAACAGCGAAAGAGATTCAAGGAAAGGGGAAACCCGTCTTCTGGAAACCAGTGGAACTGAACGGATTTGGGCAAACACTTTTATTGCTTTTTCATTAATCTGGAAAATCGGGGACTTGGGTTTTTCTTTCTTTTCTCTCTACACACACACACACAGAGACACACACAACCCCAAGTCTCTATTTTTACCTGAAACTGTATATTTTATTTTCTATTTGAGTAGAGAGAAGGATAACAGCAAAAGAAGAATCCCTGAAGAACTGTATACCTCAATATTCGTGTTACGCTTTGTTTTGAACCAAACAGGAGAGTGAGCATTTCTTTTCCGGAATTGCAATTTAAGCACTGACAGGATATAGTCACTCAAACGCTTCCAATAATGCTCATTTAGTGTTTGCATTGTGGTGGCATGTGTCCAGAAGAGAGAGCAAAGGAAAACAATAGTTGCCTGCTCAAGAGCTGACATCATAGCATGAAATTTAAGTACTTGTTTTTGTGGTTTTGTTATTAATCATGGTTCTATGGAGGGGTCATCCTGTAACTCCAGCTACTGGAGTCCTGTGAATGCAATGTTTGTAGTTCAACCTTGGTAAGTTTAGGAGTGGAAAGGCATTTCTTCCCCATCACATAAGAATGAAATTTATCTGAGCACCAAAGTTTATTCTGAGAATTTTCTCAGGGTTGCCTTTCATTCTCAAGTCTCCTGTGTAGCAAACTCACCAAAAGAACACAGGTCCATTTGTCTTCAGTTTAACACAAAATTTCTTTGTAATTCCTGAATTTGTTTTCTGTTTTATTAGCAATGTAAGAAGGTTTGGGACCATTCAGGTATTTTATCTGGTAATAAGTTTTCCTTGTTTTATTTTGCAATGGCCTCTTAAATGTCTGATGAAGGTGTTCTTCCATTGTGACACCATTTGGGAACTTAGACAAAGTGAAGAGGTGGATCTGGGTGCCTTTGCACTCGGTTAGAAATCCATGCTACTGTCTCCAAGCAAGGAGATAGGCACAGAGTCAAGCTGCCATCCGAGTTCATCAGAAATTGATTTCTGACAAAGCATGTGAGCATTCAGGGTAATCAACCAAAGTCAACTCTTTCACCTTTGCAAAAATATTAGAAAGGTAGAGCGGAAAAGATACAGCTAACTCTGCATCCTTGAGCTGATGTTCAGTGGTGATCAAGGCAAAGAATTAATGAACTGAGTAGCATATTTCAGAAAAGGAATCATCTTATTTCTTCTTTCATGCCATTCAGGAAATTATGACCAAATGAACTTACAAGCAGCTGACAGCATCAGGCATGATGCTGTATGTCATGAGGGTTAACTTGGGTTTTGTTTTGTGGACTTTTATTTTTTACTTTCTTCAACTAGGGACAAATGCACATAAGGTAGGTAACGAGAAATCTCTCCTGTACTGAGGCCATGATTTCTCCTCTTTAGCTATCACATACAACACTAACATGTTTTTGGCCTTCAGGAGCCTTCAGACATCCAGTCTGAAGTTGCAGGTTTGTGGCACAATAAAACATGATTCATGACTGTTTGTCAGAATACCTTGGAACAAGTGGGATTTTTGTCTACCTTTGCTCCCAAGACCAGTATTTGGTCTGAATGAAAAACACAATTGGTCTGAATGAAAAACACAATTTCAGATGGAAAAGCTCAGATGTTCCTAAGCCCAGTTACATTTCTATTCACTACCTGTTTGAAAATGTAGCAATGCTACATTCTGTGGATTTGGTTTACTTGCCAAAAAGCCAAATCTTGCTAAAATCTTGCATAAAACCAAACCTCCAGCCTCTCCCATGGACTTGCAAAATGAAGTTGAAACTGTCCCAAGGCAACTTGCACGAGTGCTGATAACAAAACTTTTATGCAGTGCCAGCCTTGAGACCCAACACAGTTGTGTCCGCTGACTTTATATGAGGGGTTTGAAGGTTTTCTAATGTTTCATCTTTCTGAAGTTGAAATTTAAATTTCTTAAATATTCAGGTTGATTTATGTGTGAAGTAAACTTCTGTAACCCATGCCTTCCATTCGTATGTGACTCCTGGCTCCGTAATACAGAGGAGGGGGCAGGGAATACTGTTGGAATGCCAAGATAATGAGTAAAGCTGTTAGCTATGGTCTTCACTGGGCTCGTTTGGTCTCTAATTGAGACCTGTAGTGAGGTTACATCTGAACAAAAACCACTGGTCTCTGCAGATTTGGTTGCAACTGAAGTGCCTGTGATCATAGAGGCAAAAGAGCAAAGGTTAAAGCAAGGCAGCAGCACAGATACTCAAAGGTGATGGTGAGAAGAGTTCGCAAAAACATCAGAAAGGGCCCAGTCTTGTTCACCAAGAAATGAAATGAGCTTCATGCAGACTTCCCCTCTGGTGGGGAAACCTTAGTCAAAGTCAGCAGTGTTGCAAGACCTCTTCCCTCTTCCAGCTCTGCTGTGTCCCATCTGACCTTCCTGTGGCAGAAATAACTGCCCCTTCATCCTTGAGATGGCCATAGTCTGTGCAGAAGAGCTCCCAGAAAGTCTGGACCAGTGGTTGCTGGCTCTGTCTGGGATTGGTGGTACCCACTCTCTTAGGCAGTAAAACAGGACCCATAGGTTTTCCTTGAGGGCTAATCTGATGTCTTCAAACACCCAGTAGAATCTGTGCATTGGGCTGCTGCTTTGCATGGGAGAACAACAATGCTTGGATAAGAAGGCTTCCCTCTGGCAGGATGAAAACCCTTTACTGTTGTCCATTGTTGATTGGACAAACAGGGGCCAGAGACAGAAGGCAAAAATGGCTTTCAAAGCGCCCCCATGTGAGGACCATAAATTGTGTGAATAAAAATGCACTTTCCCAGAGTCAAAGTCATAACTTCCCATCACTTACCAGAACAAATACTGTCTGCTATATTTATTAGGTGGGACTGTGTATAGGCAGTCACTCTAAGTGTGTTTATTTCGAAGTCATCAGTTGTTCAGTAATCTCAGGCACCTCTGGGAGATCTAACTCAGATAGGGGGCTAGGCTGGAGGTCATGGGGTCACTGATATTAAGATAGGGAGAAGGAAGGGAAACACCGTTGGTTTTGTGGCATTATCTGAACAGTAAGGAAAAATAAATTCAGGTTTTAAGATGGCTTTAAGCTAACTCTCAAGGAAATGGTCTACAAATCCGGCCAACGAGCAGATGACTGCAAGGAGACCCCACTTCTCTTTAAATTTGTGCCGCCCTACCAAAACCCATGATGATGGTGGCTTGATTAAGCAAGACTTCTTTAGAAAGCTGTTTAATTGGTTACAGTTTTCCTTTAGCATATTCAAGTGCTTGAGTTTCTAATTTTAACTTTCTTCCTAAAATAAAATCTCTTGAGTTGCTTTTTGGGCAGTAGCTTGAACCCTGTGATGAGCTCCCCCGTAGTGGTAGCAGAGTGCTGGAGGCCAGCTGGTGGCCAGCGTCACCTCTAGGTTCCAAAGCTGCTCAGAGACTGAGAGAGGGAACATGAACATCCTGACACTAATGAAAACTGGGGTCTGGTGCATGGGGGTTCATCTGCTACTCTTATGAACTCTAAATAACTCATTCTCTCTTGTGTGTAGTCTTTAGTCTCTTATAAGAAGTAAACTTATACAGACTTTTCTTCAGCCTGGCACTTATATTAAAAGAATATATGAGCAATTTTTCTGTAAGGCATCTAGCCTTCTGCAAATTTGACTGAAATCAGGTAATAGATTCCAAATTTATTAGGAGGAGACAGACAGACTGAGCCAGAGCATTAATGCACAAGACTGGTTTCCCCAGGAGGCCAGAATAACAAAAAGAAAAACCCACCCAGAAAAGCAAAAACCCCCAAACCCCTCAACC
>VZRU01007844.1:330776-345450 GCA_013398155.1 Pedionomus torquatus
AAAAGAAATGCAAAGAAAAAAGGCATTGAGAGTAAAAGTAAGGATTTGTTTATCACTTTCTTAATATTCTCTCATAAAACACACTGTCTTATCCTGAGGGTTTGTTAGTGGTTTGTATATGTGTGTGCTTGTGTGTATACATATTTTTGTATATAAAAATCCAGCAACTTCCAGTGTTTAAAAAATCAAAAATGAGGAGGATTTTACTAAAAGCATTTTGGGAAAACCTCTGCTCTCAGTTTTCCTGTCAACGTTTTTCTAAGCTTTTATTTTTATTAGCCAAAATGTTTAGAATCCCCAGGAAATCCTGAGATGAACCATTTCCTCTTTGAGCTGTAGCCCTTAGGGGGAAAAGAAAAAGCTCGGATCCTTTCAAAGGTTAGAAATTTTTCAAACTGTATTTTTTGCAGATTTTTTAAATTAGAGAAAAACTGAGTTAGGAAGATGCTTAACTGCAGGCTGTGTTCCCGGGAAAGATTGATCTCTTTGTAGAAAAGCCTGAAGAAACCCTTAGATCTGGGCAAGGAAATCTTTTAGGCTTGGATCTTAATGGGGAACCGATTGCCGAATTGAGGTATAACAGGTTCAGTTGAAAGACCATCTTAATATTTTTTAGAAGTAAATTTGAAAAAAACAACATTTGCCTTTCCTCCACCAATTTGTGTATGTTAGTTAGCATGTAACTGCTTTGTATTAAGAGGCTGTTAATGTCTTAGAGATACTATGATGATGACTAAAATAAATTTAAAAAAAATTAAAGTTATATTTGTTATATACTTGAGGTTTTGCAGGAGTAAATCCAATCCAATTGACTGTTTCCTTTCCTTTAGATGCAAATGATAATCTCAAACTAATAAGATCTTCCATCCTGCAAATATACATATACATTTTTAAACTCCTCTGGGGTTCACTCCTTAAAGTAGGTTCAGTTGCTTAAAGTTAAGAAGGTAAGTAAGAGTAAGTGCCACAGACTGCAGCCCAGCTGGACCTGGGTGTGAGTTACCTTACTCAGATTTTGGGATGATGGTTATTCTTTGGGATAGATAGGGCACTGCTGTTATAAATGAGAGAAGCTGAAAATGTGGTGAAATGGGAGGCTGAGGGATGCAGGAGCATTTCATAAAAAAGGACACATCAAAATAATTTTTTCAGAGCTTGGAATTTGTGATCACTACATATTAATGTATTTTAGGAAAAGTGGATTTGATTTTTAATATAATTTGTGACAAACTCTCTTAACTGCTGTTCTTCTGATTTATTCCTCTACTTTTTATCAAGGTTCTTGAGAAGCTTCTTGGAAAGCTGAACATGAAAAGCCAAGACTTGGTGGTTCAGTAACTGGTATAAGTTACTCCCACAGTCTATCACAAATATAAAAAGATTTATGATATCTCATGTGAAATTTAGTAGCCTTTTTGATAATGTGAGGACAAAAAATGATTTATTTTTTTTTGTTACCTAAATTTGCATAGTTAAAAATGCTTCTGCTTTCTTGATATTTTCAGGTTTGGAATGGAGACATCCGACTAGTCTCCTGGGATAGTGTTCCAATTCTCTATCTGTTTTGCAAAACAATGGGCAAAGGAGGAGAGACTAAAGGAGGGAGGTTAATAATGGGTTTCCTGAAGTTTCTTCTACTAGAAGAGTGCAGAAAGTCACAGTCAACAATTGTGACTTCAAAAACCTTCCAACTTTGGGCTTTGGATTTCAGCTGGCAGACAGGAAAGAGTCAGTGGCCATAGAGATTCCTAAATTTAGGGGCTTTTTCATTCTAATGTTTCTCATGTACCCAAGTCGTTAGCACAGATAGCCTAAAAGTTCTCAGATGGTGACTGCTGAGCAATATATACATGTGTGTGAAGTTATTCTTTGTGCAGAAGATCAAGTCTTGTATTTGACTCCCCTTGCAGTCAGGAATGCCTAAAGATCAGCCATTGTTACTGTGGGCCAGGTGGGTCAATAGACTTCAGGTGCCTTTTAGGCTTTGTTGCTTTGATTCCTAATATCTTCAACTTCTCCCTTGTTTTTCTTGTGTGTGTTTCTACAGGTGCTGTTTGCCCTAAACCAAACCCTGCTCCAACATGAAAGCCTCCGAGCAGGTAGTTTGCAGGCCCCATATACCACTGAAGATCTCATCAAGCATTATAACTGTGGAGACCTGAATGCTGTCATATTCAACCATGACACTTCTCAGGTAAGAAAGTGCTGCAAATGGGCCAGCTAATTGACAACAAATCAGCTTTTCTAATAGTGATACCCTACTCATGACTTTTTCTCCTCCTTCTGCTCCTCCTTTTGATGCCCTCTGTTTTATTTCCTCACTTGGCTCATTTTCCTGGTGAGAGAATGGGGTTTCCTTGGTATTGTTTGGGCTCTGGAGAAGGGTCTGCCTGGAAAACCTTTCTAGGAATGTGCCTGAAAAAAAGCTAATAATGGATATTTGTGGGGCTGTTGAATGTAGTCCACTCATTAAGGAGAGAGGGGGGGGAAATCTTGTAGTATTTGACCTTATATATGAAAAGGAAGTGGACCTTATGTAAATACTCTATAAAGTAAATAACTTCTCAAACATGTCATAATTCAATAATTTTGTATGTGTCTTAAGCAGTCCTTCCGTCTCTGTTTATCTTAGTTATCCATTGCTATTAAAAACTCTCAGTGGAGCTGAAATCTTCTTTCCAGACCGGTCTGATAGTTGGTGGCAAACTCTGAAATTCTCACTTAATACATAGGTCCCTCTTTCTCCGTTCCCGTTAATTCTATGGAAATACGGTCTTTGGTTGTCATCTCCTACCTCTTCCTTTTGATAAATGTTCCCAGGTTCCTGTCTCAGGTGCAGTGATTTGCTTGGAGTGGACCTGTATAAACTTAGGCAGATGTGTTTTGCCAGTGAAAGTGTATTAAATTATGATAGCGGTTTACCATTAGCAAATGCAGATCAAGGATAACTATGTGACTTTGAGAACTGAGATAGGGTAAGCTCAGTCTGTTTATTGAGGCAGAGGTCTCCGAGACATCTTATCTTGCCAGTGCTATCTTGATTTGCACAGTGCCCTTTGGGGTCACTTGTTTCTCGGAGGAACAGCTGGGAAAGAGAGAAAGGCCCCAACCTGGCTGTAAGGTAACAGACTCTCAGCCATAGGGCATTACGTGGGTGTTTTCTTAAAGGTCTTGTATGTCCCTCTGAGAAGTCCCAGGTAGAAATTAAATGACCCAGCAGCAGCTGGAGCTGCTCTTCCATGTCACCCATTACAGAACAAGCCTGTCCCTTGACGGTAGCGGAAAGGCATCAGTTTGGACAACCAGAGGTCCTTAAATTCTGAGCAAATGGTCACGTCTTCTCTTTTTCCTTATCTGATTATCATCGCCAAATAATAGAAACAGCAGTTAATGATAATAATTGGGATGAAAACCCCTTGCTTTCCAAGTTAATCCAGTCCTAGAAAGTGAAGGAGTTCTTTAGCATGAGTAAGCAAGGCATAACAGGGTGGTTAATGTGGCAGTACTGAAACAGAAGTCTGCGTAGTACCGACAGCTGTGTAATTCTTCGTTCTGGTCAGGCTTGCACTAAAAAGTAAAGGGAAAGCAACTTGGGCAGGAATACATCTCCAAAGATGGGAAGTGTGAGTTAAAAAAGGTAGAGAGCTCATGGCTTTAGAGGATTCTGGAGAAGTCAGTGGTTGTAACTATTCCTGATATGTCAGGGCACAGCATATGAGATAGATAAACATGTAATGATTTTGGAGAAACAGCTCTTGCAAAGTGTGTTGGTATATTTGCCATGGATGCAAAAAAAGGACTACTAGTAGGTAAAAACGTGAAGACAGCCCTGACACCTGAATGCCCTGTGCCATCTTTTGGTCTCTATCAGTGTTATTTCTCCAGCTATAAAGCCTTTGTCCCTGAGACAAGTTGTGGCTGTTCACACTGGTTGCATTGACTCCCAGACATCTGTGATTTGTTGACACAATGTCCTGTAACAGACCCTGTGGGTTAGACTTGAGAGGAACAGATTGCTGCAAAAACTTCTTTATCCCTGCAAATTGTTGGATCAAATGTGAGTTTAAAAACAGTGGTAAAGTAAGAAGAAAGAAGCCAGCAACCAATCAGAGTTCAAGCACTGGTGTTAGTCATGGTCCCAGAGTGCACACAGTTGATAGAGATTATAACACTTACAGCCCATGGAAAATTAAAATCCCTATATGTATACTAGTCCCTGCAGAACTCTAAATGCTGTGGAGTATTTTCCTCTCACGGTTGTTGTTTTTAATTTGGGTAAAGAGGTTTTTTGTTTGGTAGTGTTTTTATAAACCAGCTTTATACCATTTATTTTTAATTGCAAGCAGAACAAAATAGAAAATTAAAACCTAAAATAATTTCCCTATTGAGGTCAAATGTTGCCAGTTGTGGTAATTCCAGTTTATTCTATGTGGTTTTTTGTGAAGATGATAGACTTTCTCTGCCATAGAGAGGCTTTGCCATTTCGTTACCCAATTAGATTAGCCTGGCTTAAATATTACACATGAAGCAACCCCCATGGGATCTTTCTTTGGGGACATTAAATGTAGGCATAGAGATTTGTCATGTGCTGAGAGTGCATTGCAAGTCTCATCAGGTGACAGCAAATGACTGGCCTACGAGTGCAGAAAAACTATAAATATCCCAAGTGAGATGTATCATCACTTAAACTTCAGGATAGGTGCCCATGGCAAGCCTGGGAGACAAGAGTGTCACGGTGTTTTTAGAAGGTGTGCCCATTCTTCCATGGTATCCAAGTGCTGGGCCGGCTCTTCAGAGGTCTGAGAAGTCCTTGGAGCTGGTACCATTAACACAACTTTGGAATACCACATAGAAAGGAGCAAAAGATCAGGAATGGAGTTTTAAGACTCAACTCTTACGTGAATGGGGGAGGCCAGGAATTCAGCTCCATCCCACAGAGGCAGGGAGACCTGCAGAAGGCTGTGACTTTCACTCTGTGAGGGTTCATTTAGGATCTGTTTGTAAGGTTAGTAGGGACCTGAAGAGTAAAGGTGAACCTGTCCATCAGTTGCCTCAGTTCAGAGCCATTGGTCTAGATCACCGTAATGAAGTGGGAAGTAGCTGGGAAAGTCTAACAGCTGTGGGGATATTGGTGGTGGTTGTGGTGAGGATCAGTAATTAAAACTAAAAAGTAATTTGGGTGCAGTAATTCCTCTAGCATGAATCTCAGAAGATGGAGCTTCACTAGCCATCTGTGAGATGCTTTTAGAGCAAAACTTATTTGGGAGCAGTAAGAAAGGTCAGAACTGGAAATACTAATACTGTAGATTTGGGGTGTTATGGATGAGTTTCTTGAGCATCTTCAGCCTCTCTGAGGGAGTTTGGGAAATCTCTACCAGTCTTCTTGACTCCTGTCATGTTTGGTAGGAGAGGGCTGAGTCCCCAGGGCTGAGTTTGTGCCAGGGGGTGCACAGAAGGGATGTGCTGGGAGGGAAACTTATTTCCTAGACAGAAGGCATTGAGTTTGGGCACTGGGTCTAAATACAGCTTCTTTGGCACCCAGGGACAGGACTGCCCCAGGGAGATAGATGCTGCCCACCTTGGGGCTGGGAAGTCTGGCTTAGCCAGGGCGAGGTGCTTGAAATAGAGGGGTGTGAGCAGGACCCCAAATCCCTGCTATTTTCCTGTCCCAAAGCCATCAGCATTGGTGATGGTGGAGGACTAAACAAATCCTTCTCAGTTTCAGGGTTTTTTTTCATAATTTTAATTAAGAACAGTGAAAGGGAAAAACACCTCTGCTTTCCTGTGGTTATATTACATTCTTCATTCCTTTCTCTCTCTCTTTTTCTTAAATTTTGTTTCCGAGCACCATTTTTCCAAACGTATAAATCCTTATTTAAACTTAATAAAATTTTAATGGCTGAGTTTATTCAGTTAGACTGTGACCCAAAAGTGGAGTAGGAAACATCTCTCCTGCTTCTACAGCCTTCTGCAAACACATGGTTCTCTTGTGACTTCTGCAATCAAGAAGCTTACGTTGGAGTTTCTGGGCAGAGAGTCAAAATGGTACTGAAGAGAAAGTATTCTAAGTTAAAGACAGGATAGATGTATTTTCTGCTTTTTTTCTTCAGACTTTTTCATTCAAAGAAGTCATGGTTTCTTTCTCTCCTTTTGAAAAGAACTTCCTTTACAAGTAGAGAGACATCAGATTAGATCAGCAGCTTTAACTTCTGTCTGGTGCTCTCACAAGGGAATTGAGGTCAGTATGTCCAGTTACATGAAAATGCAAAAAATCTGTTAGTGCAAAATCAGAAAACAATCTACCCCCAGAAAATACTTTTTCTTACCCAAGACACTTAAGAAATTGCCTAATGTCTTTATTTAAACATTTTGAACTTTTACATGTAGAGTTTTGGGTTCAGGGATGTCTTGAACCAGTTATTTCCTGTCATTGGTTTTGAGATGTTCAGTTTTTTAAGGAAAATTCTGTAAAGCAGATTCATTTTTACCAGCCTAGAGTCAGCTGGATCTGTGTTCCCTGGTGTTCTACGTACACTTTAGTAACATGGAAATTGAAAAGCTGAGGCTGAGATTTTTCTCCCTCAACCATCCCCGAAAGCTATACCTCTGGTCTCCAGCTGCTGGTATTCTCCTCTTTTCTCCTCAGCCATTCTCCTGACCTGCAGAGAAGCTCCTGTCAAGGAGAAGATGGTTTCTTCTCTCTTTTTGCTGATCTGGTGTATCAGAGGCCTGCTGCTACACTGCTTGCTTTATAGACAATTTTCTTGAGGCCAGGACCTGCTGGTTGCATACCTGATTTTTTCCTGTCCCATTCAGGGTTAGCAATACAATTCAAAAGTCATACCTGCCACTTGTAAAGCATCTTTCATCTAGAGAGCCTTTATGTTTTGCTTGGTTTTTAGACTATTGAAAGCCCATTGAAATAATGGAGAATATTTCCATTGTTTCCACTCCACTCCTGTAAGAGTCCCAGTGGCCCACGCCATCATCCAGATAGGGTAAAAAAAAAGGGAAAAGCAGAAGTTAGGCCAGTGAATAACCCAGTTCACAGGCTTTATGCACACCCAAGTATAACAAACGTGTTGTTGCCTGTTGCCAGGAGAGGTGAGGTCTTGGCTTCATCCTACATAGAAGAGCAAGTGACGCAATGAGGTGACCTGGTGGTCATCACAGCCTGTAGACATGTCTCAAGCCCCTTTGGGTGCTCAGGACTCACCTCACCACCTCCTTCAATCTGGGTCCATCAGAAACAGCTGAGCGTTTTGTACAACTTAATAGAATGAAGTCATCTGTATCCTGAGTTGTCCCTGCAGTTCAGAAGTCCATGGATTCACGGAATCATGGAATTGTCAGAGTTGGAAGGGACCTCTAGAGATCATCTAGTTCAATTCCCCTGCTAAAGCAGGATTGCCCAGAACACATTACCTAGGACTGCATCCAGATGGGTCTTGAAGGTCTCCAAGAAGGGGACTTAACACCCTCCCTGGGCAGCCTGTTCCAGGGCTCTGGCACCCTCACCAGAAAGAAGTTTTTCCTCCTATTTGAATGAAACTTCCTATGTTCCACCTTGTGCCCATTGCCCCTCGTCCTGTCACTGGGAACCATTCATGCTGAAACACAGTGTGTAGGCAGCGAGTGTTGCCTTCTGAAAAATCATATGATGGTCAATGTCAGTAGTCAGCCTCCTTAAACTAAAGAAAAGGTTTAGTACATCACTTCACAATGCACTCACTGTTTATAAATCACCAGGTTGTGTTATGTACTCCTTTAAAAATGTTATCATCCCATATTTAAACCTGTTGTTTAAGATTTAAGGGTCCTGATAATTCTAATTACATCATTAACTTGCCCCATTTTCATTCTGGATAAAATACAACTGTGCTTCTGGCTCACTTCTCAAATCAATGAAAACTATCTGTGGAATGCCCCCAGCTTCAATAACTGCAGAAACACACAGCTGAGACCATTAGATAGAGTGTTGAATGACAAGCAGACCTAATTTGTCCAAGGAATGGAGTTTTTATCTAGGGCAAAGGAAGATAAATCCATAAACTGAAGGCACAGCCATTTTAACGCAACGCTTTGGAAACATCTTATCATTTTCAGCTGTAACAAAGTGCAGGCGAACTGGCACAGCTTCTCGTTCTTCCAGGGAAAATGATTATGGGCTTTCCAGCGAAGCAAGTGCAAGGTTGTCCCAGGCGCCAAGGGTGCCGGTCCCACGAGTCTCTCGTTCTGGATCCAGGCGAAAGGCCAGTAACGCTTCCAGGAGTGTTTGTTAAAATGATGGCAGTCCCTGCTCTGCCCGGGCGTTTGGTGACGTGTGTGCTCTTTGGTGTGATAGTGAACACAGGATGTCTCCCACCTTCTCTTTTTTGGGCTGTAGCACAGGATGCTGCTGGTGAGATATCGCCTTCCCATAGCTCAGAACTGCTCCCGATCTGCCCCTGTGGGATTGTGCTTTCTTTCCACTTGCACCTGAGTTACAGCTTTGTGCCTTGGTATATTGTGAGCATTTGGAAGTAAAAAAACAGAAGTGCAGCCAAAATTTGCAGAGTCTAATTTTCATATTATGTCAGAACAGGATTCCACATTGGAGCAATATTATATTTTGGCTTAGGTGTTTCAGAAAATTGGTTACAGATCCAGATTGTGAGAGTTAAGTCTACTTGTTGATGACACTGCTGGGGAAAACATTGCAAAGATTTTTTTTTTATTTTTTTTTATTAATAGTCTGGAATATGCCCAGATCATTTTCATGCTACAGGTTTTGGAAAATAGGTTCTTGCTTGAAAATTTTCATTGCATGTTTACATTTAGAGTTGCCTTACTTTGGAAGTTCCTTCCTTCCTCTTTCCAATTTCCATGGAGAAAGCAATGGGAGAGGAGAGAAAGTCAGAGAGAAATTGGAATGAAGCATTTAAAGACAAAGATTTTTCTTTCAAAGACTGCTGTGTTATTAGAAAAGGAACATACCTACAGAGAAGACCTGATTTACATTTAAAAAGTTTAAAGATTGTTGACTACCTGTATTTATTAGTAAGGGAATAAACTATAAAAGAGTCTGAAGGAGTTATTGGTAAAAACATTTGGAGTTCAAGTTAGTAGCATGCTGCTTTCTGTGCATTGCTGTATGTTTGCTGTAAAGCATTTACTATCCCTTCTTTTTAAAGAGCTGGTTTATGAAGTGTTTCTTGGAAAGACTTGTTCAAGAGAAATGAAAAAGACTTGTTAGTTTTTTAAACAGTGTCTTGTGGGTTGAATGTACAAAATGTTTTTTCTCCCTTTGTCTTTTATCCAGAAAATGCATTTGTCACATCATTATGACAGGGAGGGGAAGGGGGCAATTTGGTGGTCTGGGCTGACTTGACAGGATTAACATTAGACATTATCTGAAAAGCCTGTGTACTTGGGTACTGCTTGGCATGACATTTCTTGGTCTGACACTACTGTTGTGCATTCCCGAATAGCGAACACCGTAAATCAGGTTCTCTAGTATAAACTGTTTGTGGTCTCTGATGGTGACTTCAGACCTGGATCTTGTCTTCTCTCCTCTGGGAGAGGTGATTACTGTTAAACCCAAAGTCAAGACTTACACAGTTCCACCAGCTTAGATACAAATAAATCCATGTCAAGGATAACTTAATTTGTTTCTACGTCACTGACTTCATCTGAATTATTCCTTATTTTTCTCCTGACAGGTCCCCGTTCCATTTCAAAATGCTTTCTTGGAGATGTTCTGCATCTCCGTGTCCCATACTAGACCTCTCAAACAACTACACTTTCAAAAAAACCTAAAAATAGTTCAAAAATCATAATCCAATTTGTTCCAGATGCCAGCATGACTAGAAAGCTTAGACTGGTTGGACTGGAGCAACCTGGGGTTTTCCTAGGGCCAAACAGGAGGGCAGGGCCATCTTTGCACTCCAAGCTCTGCTTTGTGGTGCTGGATCTGGAGGTCTTGTGTCCAGCCCAGCTGCTGTTGTGTTATGTACCAGCTTTTTGCTCCTTGATAAGTTACATGATTTTTTGCAAACAGTATCTTTTGGATCACACTCTCCTTGGGTTAAAATCATGTTGCAAACTTCGCATAAACATTCAGGTTTTCCCAGGCATTGTACCAAACAGGGATGGGAGGAAACTCATTGAAGAGCCCTGAACAATATATACTAGAGACAACCAAACCTGAGTTTGTACCCGCTACTGACCAGCTGTTCTCCCACTGTGTAAGAGAAGACAAAATGAAAAATGCCTTCGGAGAAAGAATTGCAATGCTTTAATAAACCAACCCCAAACCCAAACCTTCTGGCCCCAGTTTATTCACTTTATTACCCTGCTTTGCCCTTTGATCGGTATCTTTACTTGGGTGTCATGGCAATATAATAGGTGATGGTTTTAGTGTCAGAATAGAAAAAAAAATAATATTCTTTGTCAAAGGAAACAAAGCATTTGGAAGGGAAATAGAAAAACTTGAACTTTTCCATATGTTTGCAAGCTCGTGAAAGCTGGCCTCAAAAAAATCCCAATGTTTAAGCAGTTTTAAATGGTGTGGGAGTACCGTTAGGTAGTTAAGATTTACCCTCCCCACTGAAACCCAGACCTTGATTTGCATACAGTGCAGGCTTGTCATCCTTATTCAATTAATGAACAGGTCCCTGTAATCTAGTCCTAAATATACACTGCATAGTTGGGTGAAGCTTGCAGAAAGGGGGCCGGGATCATTGTTCTGACTGTGTTTTGTTAAGATTTCTTTAATCAAAACATTCATTCAGATAGAGAGGCCGGCTGCATATTTTGGCATCACTACCAAAGGGGAGCAGTCATGGGGTTAGGGTTGCTGGTACTTTCTTTTTTTCTTTTCTTTTTTTTTTTTTTTTTTTTTTTCCCTAAGTGCTTGGAAAGCAACTATTTAACTGGTGTGGAAAAACAAATAGAAAACATACATGGAGGTCATGACTTCTCAGGGATTTGTTGAAAGTCTTTTTTAACGGGGATAAACATATCACCCCCCCAAGCTGTTTGTGAGATTCACGGCCCATCCCTGCGGCCTTTCTGCTTTTATTTTTTTTACCCTTACTTTTTTTTTAAACATGGTTTTTCAGCCTAAAAGTGTGGGAGGAGAAGGTAAAACCAGGCAGGGCACATGACTGTTGTTTGGCCAGGTGCCACCTGAGAGAACAGCAACAGTTAAGGGTAGGTTTGGGGCTCCAAGGAAGGGTCTCCACACAGGTGTGGTGGGGCTGAGGCTGCAGGGACACCTCTGGGCTTTTTTGCCACCTGCAGAGCTGTTTTATAAAAGTATCATGCACTACCCATGGAGACTTCACTAGCTTTCAGCCTGCTTTCCCCCTCCATGTCTTCTCTTATTTGTAATTTTCCTCTGGTTGCAAATGTAGATGCTCCAGTGGCTTGTAGACCTGAGCTAGGCAATTTGAAATTCAAAGATCTGTTTTCACACTCAAGTTGCCATGCCTTGCTGAGCGGTAGCCAGGCTAGCTTACATCAGGCAGTCCAATTACAGAAAGCTTGCTGGGGTGAACTGCAATGTATCTGGACGCCAAGCAATGATGTGGCTGTGCAGGGATTAGCTCTCAGCCAGAAGTGGCTCCCCAGAGCTGGTCCCAAGAACATGCTTGCTCTTACGCTGTCTTTCCTTCTGCTCTCAAACTTTCTTTCTTCCTTCACTTCCCTTCAAGCAAAAAGCATTTTTGCCTTCCCCCCCTGCCCCCTTCCAGTTTCATCCAGCTATTTTCTGTGGGTTTCTGATGCCCTACAATATTGGGTTTGTGAGAGGAGACACTTCTCCTCCTCCTCATTGCTATTTCCATGGAGAAGGGAGCAAGCAGGCTCCCGGGGATGCTTGCCTTGTATCTCTTTCCTCTGAGGCAGGAGACGAGGAAAAAACATGTTGGAAAAGAACAGTTGGGCTCTCTGGCATGGGGATGTGAGACAACCCAACCTCAGCCACTGTCCCAGGAGCCTTGAAACCCCCCCTGCAGGATGGGATCCTTATCCATGCAGCGCAGTTCAAAGATTAGATGTGCCTAAGCAGCGCAGACATTCTGGATACCACAGCAACTCATCCCAGATCCATTAAATTTGAGCCAGAAAACAGTTCAGGGTTCACAAGCCGCTCTCCATCACTGGTTCTCAAGACCACACTTTCTCCTGAGGGAGATCTGGCTGTCCCTTTGCCTTGCATTTTTTCAGGGATGCTCCCTGCTTTCAACCGTTTGGGACACTACAAAATCCTGCTAAGCCAAAGGACGTGATGGAAAATCCATTCCTGCTGTGGAAATGCTGAGTTGGTCTAAACCCCAGCAGAACTTCCCAAAGGGCTTGGTGACATAGGGACAGCTGCGGCCAGAAACTCTGACTGGTGGGCAAGTGTCGGTAGGAGAAGTAGGACTGGAGTTTTGACCTGCACTCAAAACTTGCAATCCTCCAGCCGCAGTGAGAGTTGGCCCTGGGAAAATGCTCTGCTTTCTGCAAAGGAGTGGGAACAAAACTGGGTGAGCACAGACTGGGAATACGTTTAAGCTTCTTAGGACTTCACATCATTCTCAGTCCCTACCTGAGTCTGATGTCAGGGCATGCTTCTAATAAACCATTTTAGCAACCCAAAATCCACCAAATTGACACACCTAGCCTGACTGTGACCTCCAAAATATGCTGGATTTACCTCTAATATTTTATGAAGTCCTATCTTGGGTAGATATTTGCCCTAGGAAAGGGAAAGGAATGATGGAACTGACTTAACCTGAAGATCAAAGTCTCCTTTTACAGTCTACTCAGGCTTTTAATATATCACTTTGCATTCTGGTGCTTAAAGGAATGCAATAATGGGTTAATCACACTGTTCTTGACCTGGGACACCAGTAGAAGAGCTCCTTCCTGGCTTCCCTTTTCCATAACAAGCTGGAAGCTCATCTTCTTGGCAGCTGCCAGCTTTGGGCTAAATCAGCTTAACCGAACACCTCCTCCTTGGATAGTGATGGTCTCCAAAAACTCAAGAGTGCTGGAGGAAAACTAGTTAAGTCAGCAGCAGCATTCATCTCTGCAGCAGCCACATCCTCCTCGTGGAGATGCTTGCTTTTGCAGCCTATTCGCTTTTGCACTATTTGAGTCCTTTGCATCAGAGGCTGCACTAAGTGGATGTTGCTCTCCCAGATGCCAGAAGGGTCCATAAATCATAGGGAAACAGGTGTCTTCCAAGTGCAAAGTAGTATATTTTGAAGCACTGCAGTAAAAACCACAATGCCCTGTCAAGACTGGTTAACAGGAGGGTATCCTCCCTTCATAAACGAATGATAACTTGAGCTCAGATGTCAGCCTCTGACCCAAAGAGGGGTGTGAATTTAGGGCTTCTGGGTTCCGGGATGCTGCTTTGGCTCCCTGGCAGCCCCCGTAAGCCGCGCTGTCAGCTCTTGAGATCCTTATCTTGCGTATTGCTGTCAACCATATAAAAGTTCCTGACCTGTGTGATACAGGGAAAATCCTTCAAAGCATGATTCCTTACTTGTCTTCTGGCCTCTGCCCACGTAAAGCTCATAAACTAGAAGACGAATAAAGAGAACCCAATCTTTATCATGTTTAGAAAAAAAAAAAATTAATGCAGTCAGCATGATCTGGGAACAACTCCCTGCTAACAACTGGAGATAAGGATTACGAGCGTGGAGGCTGAACCCTCTTGTCAGAGAAAGATGGATGGGGTTTCTACTGAGGTGCTGGACTGGAACTCAGGAAGCTGATGGCCAACTCTCTGTCTTGCCATAGACATGACCCTGGGTGTGCCTTCTTATATTTTCTCTATTTAGCCTGCAAACACCCTGGGGAGAGAAAGAGAAATAAGGCATTTTTGTTGTTAAGAGATTCCCCTGCAAGGATTAGTGATGACTTGTGACTGTCTGGAGTTTGAACATGGCGCAGGAAGGGAGGCTGGAAAGGAGGCTTTCCTGGCTTGAGGTAAAACAAACCAATTTTCTGGTTTACAATTTTACTTTTTCAGTTGAGCCTCTTCTAACTAATTAATTTCTGAAATTATCAGCATATTTTTCAGAAAACTGTTCAGTCTCACAGTGATAAGACCTGATTATACCATATGCACAGAGGCCTTTGCTTATACTTATTGCTAGAACAACCATGGTCAGGTAATTTTGTTATTTGCCCTGTTGGAGGGTCAGAAGCAGAAAAGTGTAGAGGGGTCACGCCAGTAGGGAGGAGCAGACAAGAGAGGTTACCCAAAACTGACCAACTGNATTATACCATATGCAGAGAGGCCTTTGCTTATACTTATTGCTAGAACAACCATGGTCAGGTAATTTTGTTATTTGCCCTGTTGGAGGGTCAGAAGCAGAAAAGTGTAGAGGGGTCACGCCAGTAGGGAGGAGCAGACAAGAGAGGTTACCCAAAACTGACCAACTGGGGTATTTCATCCTATACATATCATGCTCAGTTTAAAAGCTGAAGGATCAAAGGGTCAACTCTCTTTCTTCAATGGCTGATGTCCAATGAGGACACTGTCTGTTCATCTGCCTTTGATCCAGATCTGTGCGATTCTGACTCCAGAAATCCAGCTCCTGTGGATCACTAAATCCAGTCCGGGATTTTTCTCGATGCCTGCTGGCCCCATGATCATCCTCAGAGCTTGATATGGTTTTGTATATAATGTATA
>VZRU01007845.1:0-19158 GCA_013398155.1 Pedionomus torquatus
ACCCCACAATCTTCTGCACTAGAACTGTCTTTCCCTTTTGAGAGATGCATTGTCCATCCCCTGTGAACAGGTCCGGTGCTGTATAGTCCAACCCACTGTCAAAGAATCCAAAGTTGTCGTGGTGACACCAGACCCAGAGCCATGTATTAACTGATTCTATCCCTCTACTCCCCCCACATCATCGCCTGCCACTGCAGGGAGTGATTAAAAGATGCTGCACCCCTGAGTCCTACCTCAAGCCTCCCAACTCCCTGAATTCTCTCTTCATTGCCTTTGGGCTTCGAGTAGCTGTCTCCTCTGTACTTACATGGAGTATCAATAATGGATAATAAACTGAGGACCTTACTAACCCAGGAAGTTTCCTGATGACATCCTTCACCAGGGCTTCAGGAAGACAGACCTCCCTCTGAGGAGGGTCAGCCCAGCATATCGGGCCCTCTGTCCCCCTGTAACCGGTCCAGTTACTCTGCTGCTTTTCTGTTGATGAAAAGCCAGAGTCTGAATAAACATATGAACCACAATGTGTGGAAGCACTGGAGTTTGTTAGGCTACAGGAAGACATTGCATATTGTGTCATTCTGAAGTACCGTTACAGCTCTCCAATTTACAATCTAACTTCTGCTGGGACTTTGCAAACAGTGTCTGTAAAACCATAAATGGGGGAAGATATGGGACATGAGGAGAAAGAATATCCCCAGGGCGGGAAAGAAGGAGCCTGCAGAAGTGAGGTGGAGGTATGGTGGTTACTGTGCTACTCTATCAGAGAGGCAGGTAATGAAAAAACTCCATGCCTGTTGTTGTTCCAGCCCTCATGTACCGTTTCTAGCTGGAGCAGCCAAAGCAAAGTTAAATGAGGAAGGAAAGCTGGAATGGAACATCCTGGTCACCTCCACATCCGGCACCATCCTGTGTTTCCTTATTAGCCAAATATAACCCAGGTTTATGTCACCATGGTATTTTCTTTTGAATCAACAGATTCTTTATTTTTTAATTAAAGCAAATATTGCCAAAGCTGTAGGAAATTACACAAGCTCAAGAACAAGGCTAATGATTATTGCCATTATACATGTATGTAGGAGTGATATATTACCACCTCCTAGCAATTCATCTATCTGAAAAAAAAAAGAACAAAAGGGAGGTGATATTACCAAAATCATATGGAGGTAATAATTTTCTCATAAGTATATATTTAAATAATGCTGAAATCTTTCTTCAGCCTACAGAAGCTGGACATTTACATGCACATTGTTAAAGCAATAGAAGAAAGACCTTCAGTTAAAAAGAGATGCAACTTGTGAAGTGAATCACAGCTACCTTTCTGTGGTGTTTTCTTGTATCATTTTTAAGACCTTTAAGAATCTGATAGAAGAAGTCCATAAGCAGAAAAGAAAGATTTTTTGTTTTTACCTGTCTTTGATGCTCATGTCCAATGGAAAAATTAATTTTACATTCTGCATCCGCCAGCAAATTTTGAGTCTCGTTTCAATTTTAAAACTCAGAGTTTTCTTCATGAATTAAATATGGCACCTAGTAATACAATCAGTACAGTAAGGCTGGAATTTTAGTTCCAGTAATACATTGATTAAGCTCTGCCCTCAAGAGCTTCGGTTTTCGGTATGACAAAAGTCGCTTTGATTATCTCGCATCTGCATTATCTATGTACTAGGGTTTAAATACAGTGCTGTGATTTGGAAGGCATGTGGAATCGTGTCTGTCATATATAATCTATACACATACGCACAAATTAAAGCCCATTGAGCTGGATTCCCTGGAGACTCCCTGGAGCTCAGCTGGCATAGCTGCACTGAAAATTGGTCCCATTATCATGAGACAGACAATCACTTCTTGCCTATGCCTTCCCTGCCCCCTCCTGTTGTCCTTCATGGGGCTGCTTGCTGCATTGTTAGTGTGCTGCCAGCACTTTATTGCGGGGGCTGCAGCCTTTGAATTGCTCCTGCCACTTTGCTAACACCACTGAACAGCATATTATTGATAATTGGTTTAATTTGAAGCCTCTGCCAGGCTTCTGTGCCATAGAAGTATGCAAAGCAAACCTGCTTTGCAAAAGAGCAAAAGCTTTTTTAACAGTCTGCATAGCACAAGCTTCTTTTCACTTCTAGACTCCTGAGCCTGAAGCTTAGCTTTTATTAGAATATATACTAACAGGTCACAGTGCAAGAAAGTGTGGTCTTAATCAAACAGAGCTTGCATCTTCCTGAGCACAACGCAACTTGCATTTTGGGCAAGCTGCTGGAGACCTCTACCCAGCAAACAGGGCGCAGCTGTAGCTTGGATACGCTTACAGAAATACCTGTGAAAACCCGCTATGAAAGACAAGCAAAGAGGGTATAAACCACCAGGAAATACCGGTTCCCACTAGTCAGAGTTTCTGCAGCTTTCCTACTCTATGTCTTTTGCAGAAATTCCATGTCCTTCTGTTAAGCATGCTTGTACAGCCTTGAAAGAAAGGTTCTTGCACGAAGTTCAAATTAGTTCATCTTTGCTGCTGTTTGAACCTGACGTAGTTAGCTTTGGTTAACTGATTTGAGTTAAAGCTTAGACTTAAGTGTTTTGTAATAGATACATCCTATATCATACTTCTAGAACATATTAGCAGCCAGTAGCTAAAGCGTTTCAACATCACAGCTACCTCCTAGGCTAAACAAAATTTGACCAGTAGATTAAAGAACATGAGAAGATACACAGGTTGGCAGACACACGATAAAGGTCCAGACCACCTGACTGGTTCAAATTCACTGTTGGTGCAGATAGATATGCATGGAGACAGTTCTCTGTCCATCAGAGTATGTTCAAACACCAGATGAAGTGAGCTGTGAAAAGCCAAAGTGGTATTTGTAAACCCCTGATGGTTTCAGCTAAAGAAAGTATAAAACACAGATCACGTAATAATGCTAGTCATAAAAAAAAAAAAAACAAACTGTTAAAGTTTGCAAATCTTCAGACTGAAAAAAAAAAAAAAAAAAAAAAAAAAAAAGGATTCATATTCACCTTTGCTGGAAAACATCAGAGAAACAAAATTCCAGCAAATGGATGCAAGTGTATAGAGCTAGTCTGGACTTGCATCAAGATTGATTTCAACTACATTAGAGATCCAATCTGAATGTTTTGCACAACTCATTTCAGGCTTTGATTTTGTGAGCTGAAGGCAAGAGCCCATTTCCTCTATGCTGAGTGCTACTAACAAGACCTGTAAAATGTTTTTGGCTGCCTGATAGGGCATAATACTTTTATCCTCTGACCTTGCTGAGAAAAGGACCAAGGCTGACACTTGTGCATTTTTTCCATCATATAATATATTATCCTGATGCAACTAATTATTACACCATAAACATAATTTTGATTTGATGTTTATCATTTCTCAGAATGATAAACAACTTCTGCTACCGAGTTTGTAAATATATACACTTTTTAAAAAACTTGCTTGAAATTCAGTCTTCTTATAAGAAGAATAATACTTTGCATGCTATGTTACCTTCAATAGCACAGGTAGATATTACATTTCAACATACCTGGTCTGTGTGTTCTGTGCAATGAACATTCTCACTACAGAATACATGGCCCATATGCCAAACCTATATATATAGGAAATATCTGGGATTTCGAAGTTTAAATTAGGTGCCTAAATAAAATATCCTGTTTTCAAAGACACCCAGCATTTCCAAACAGAAAGCAAACCAAAAAAAAATCAAGCCTTCTTTTGTTGGCTGTCTAAATACGGTTCTATATTCTGATTAGATAATCAAATTTGAATTAAGATGTTTGCCTCCATTTTAAAAACATTGTTCATCTGACCACACTTGTAACAGTAAGCAGCTCAAGCCACTGAAATCAAAGGGTAGGCTAATTTTATTAGGTTAAAGGGTGAAAGGGACTTGACTTTACAAGCCCTTCATGCACAGAACTCCCACTGCCTGAAGGATCAGGGCCTTACATGGAGATTCGAGAACTTTCATAATTCTCTCAGTTAATTTTTTTTTCACGCTGGAACAGCTAGGTTGCCATCTGGCACTGGCTTGCAGCAGCTGCACAAAACAAACTTAGGCAAACATATTGGCACAGGTGTGATTAACACTGCATTTTAATTTATCTAACCAGAACCTCATAAAGAGTCCACACCTCTAAGTGCATGTCATGTCCCACCTTTTCAGCTCTAGAATTTGTTCTTCAACCTCAGTGGTCTGGAGAAGGGTTCATCCAAATCATTGCTCCCAAGCATATTTTAAGATGAAACTTCTTCCCTTGAACCACATGTAGTTGGTCAAAAAACATAGATAGATAGATAGATAGATAGATAGATAGATAGATAGATAGATAGATAGGTAGATAGATAGATACATACATACATACATACATAAATACATACATACATACATTGAATACATACATGAATTCACTAGTAAATTTAAAGCTCCCCCCTGCTTCAGTAAGCTTTTCTGTTTAATTTGAAATACAATTTGGCTCCATTATGCAAATGAAGAAACAAACTTATTTGTACAGAAGAAAACAATAAAACATACACAAGTTGAAAAATGCATTTTAATTGCTTTATAAAGTCTGGAAAATTATTAAGTATAGCCATATTGTCCACAAAAATGACTGAGATCTTTGCAGATCTTTCCACATCTCTTGGAACACGTTGAGCAAATCTCTTGAATGGTAGAGGAAAAGACAGTTTTCCCTTTACACCACAGAAATATGTTCTTTCTAGGCTTCAGATAAGGAATTTTTATCCCACAGAAGTGAAATGCATAGGTGTTTTAAAGCCTAACTCTTTGTGACTCGCTTGCAGAGAACGACTGTGTTAATTTGACTGTGGCAAATGTGTGAAGTTCTCGGAAGTGGTTTTCAAATCCTCCATTTCTGCAAGGCCAGGCAATTTAATTTAGCTGAGTGTGTTAAGACTGAAAGCCTACACTGGGCTGAGTTCATTCAGAAGAGAGGACAGGCTGTTTAGATTTGAGAGATCGGACAGGAAGATAAAGAAAGTTGCCCCTTGTGTGTGGTTTTGTGTTTAGACAGGGCTACCGACTCTACTCCTTTCATCTCTGCTCTGCTGCTTTGGGGATTAAATTACCACAATTGCCCATGTCCGGTGACCATTACCTGTGATTCTTGTGCAGAGCAACCCTGCTCTGTATGCACAATGAAACCATTACCCCAGGCACATCAGATTCTACTCACCTGTGGTTAACTGAGACATTTTTGACACTCTCGTGCTGATCAGAGCAAATATATGTCCTTGAGCAGTAAGCCTGGAGCACCCTGGACCTGCATGAGGCCTAATGCCCATCCACAGTCAACACCACAAGTGCAATAAGTCCCACAAGTTCTAACTGCTCTGTTAAACAGAAACACAAGCATGTTAGCTAGGTCTGCATCCTGGGTGTCCGACTAATTCATGCTGCCTGAAGAAAACGCTGCAGGAGGTGCTGTGGGTCAGGCTGTCCCTCCTAACAACCCACCACAAGAAAATGGAGCATCTCTGGACAGATGACCTCCTAGACCTTTGCATAAGGTTGTGACAATCCTAGTGCAGGAGAGAGTAATTTTGGTCCAATGAGCCACATAAAGTTCAATGAGATCCCCTTTTCTCGGCCTTAGTCTTTTCCTGCCAGGCAGAAGAAGTGGAAACAGAACAGTACATAGAAACTGGCTCTGTGGCAGGAGGAAGGATTCCTCCCCCAGGGGAATTCCTTACTTACCATTTACAAGCACAATTCAATCCCAAAAAATGAAGTCTTATAAACTAGAGAAAGTTGGTGATGAGAGACAGAACCTGGGACCTCTCTGCAAGTCATTCCTCCTCCTCCTCTCTCCAGCCATAACCTTCTGGATCTATAAGATGTCCAAGCAGGTTTTGATCAAGGTCCAAGTAGATTTGTAGATGCCATGAGGTCAGTTGAATGATGTCCAGTCAAGAAGCCAGTAGGTGTTGGCTTTGCAGAACCAATGGGAGGCAGAATGCTTGCCAAAGCTAAGTCAGTGAGCAAAAATCATAAGGTACATAGCAGTAACACACACAGGGGCTAGTTTGCTGTGCTACCAAAAAAGTACATTAATCTAGAGGCTAGAACAATCAAGCCAGCAGTCAGAAAAAAAAGTACCTCTCAAGACTCATGCCAAACCAACAGAGACGCCACTTACGTTCTGACAGCTATCATCCAAATAACTGATCACATTTCATCATGAAGAAACATGTTGCTATTGCCTGAAGCAAACACAGAATTGACTAAGGAACCAAATGGGAACAAATAAGATATTATGCCTGAACCCGACAAGCAACATTCCAGTTCCTGCTGTATTTTTTGGTGAGGCATGTATCAGGAAGGCAGGTTATTCTCTGGAATTTGCTACTTTTCTGTGAAATTTACCTAACTGTCACAGAGAACAACTCAGAAGATAAAGAAAGGATGTATATCTCTGGCCTTTGAAGACGAGGAAATATGATCTAGGTTAATATAATGAGGAAAGCAGCTCAAGGTTTCTCTGACTTCTCTATTCTATTTATTTAGCTAGAAAAGGGATGAGCAGGTATGTATACATGCATGTGTATCTCCTTGCAAGTATTGTGAGATAGGATAAACTGAGAAATTACACAGGCAGAAATGGAAGAAAGTGATTTTAAAAGTGTGCTAACACAATGAGCATGAGACCTGCTTTGAAAGAGTATGTGGTACTTATTCTTAGCACAGGAAAAATTTGCCTGTGGTACAAGCTCTTTTGTTCCCAATATGAGTAGTGAAGTATGCTGACGTTTTCTTCACCAGCTCATAGACAGACTCTAATAAAGCAACCTAAATCATTCTTACAGTAAAGGCAGCCAGTCAACACAGCTACAATAATGTTACTTCTCTGTTTCCTAAAAGCTGTGAAAAAGTATCCTTGGCTCCTGTGAGCATAGTGAATTGAATTGCTAAAGAATTACAGTCTAGCCTCATTTCATCACATATACCTCCAGTCACTCTAGAAGGTCCCTAGGCAACTCTTCCATCTTTCTATCTTTAGTGAAAGCTCAGTGTATTTCTTCCTCCTCCTTGTCATGTTTATTTCTCCCAACAGTGTTGTTTCTTTCCTGTCTGAAGATAAGTAATTCAGTGTTACCACATAAAATTTTGAGCACAGATGAGTTAAGGGTC
Organism: Pedionomus torquatus; assembly: GCA_013398155.1. Taxonomy (NCBI): domain Eukaryota; kingdom Metazoa; phylum Chordata; class Aves; order Charadriiformes; family Pedionomidae; genus Pedionomus; species Pedionomus torquatus. Next base: position 7,158 of record VZRU01007845.1, read on the forward strand.
CTATAAGATGTCCATCAAAACCAGATTTTTGCCCTGCAGACATTTGTGGAAGTGCTTGAAGATGTGATTGCCTCTTATTTCTAGCATCTAATGCACAAACCATAACTGATTCCCACAGATGCTTAAAACATTCCCTAAAATACTTGCATTGATTAGACATAGCTTTTAAAAACTATTACATCCAAGCTGACAGACAGATGATAATAACTGTGTGGCCTCACAACCTTGATCAGCAAAGAAAATACAGGCATCATAGCAAAGCCTTGCTATAACTAGTTTGCCACAGTTTCAGCTTTCCTCATAGAAACAATCACAGACTGCGCACACTTTAGGGCAAGGCTCCTTTCCCCCCGTTTATTTACTTTTCTGTTTGAAGATCTCTAAAATCAGGAGGCGGGGGGGAAACAGTTAGTGGTTCAGCGCTCTAGGTTGCAAAACATCAGGACCACCCGAAGCTTCACATATCAGCATTTACACAAGGTGCCATTCTTTCACCCTCCCCAGTGCCAAAGAGGAACCAAGCATGGAAAAGGAAAACATTGCTTAAGAGTTACGTGCCTGACATGCGCAGCAAGCAGTGACTACAAAGCACAAAATGTGGCTTGTAAGATCTGTCAAGTCTCATGTATAAAATTCATTCAGCTGACCTCTGTCTCAATGTATCCCAGCAGCACCAGCAACTCCCCTACGCCAGACCAGTGGTCCTGGAGCAAAAGAGAGGTGGTCGCACTGTAAAGCAGCAAAGGCTGTGCTTCCCACTAGGTCTCTTCCCTCTCTTCCCTCCTATACACAGGCAAAAACCACCCATGCTGGAAGGGATGCTTTCTAGGGTTGCAGCCTTCCCCTGCAATATATCTTGATAGCATAATACGATATTGCTGAGGAAAGACATATAACCCAAAGAGGTGTGCCCTCACAGTACAAGCCAGTGCCTGCAGCTGCACACACTGAACAAGATGGAAAAAACAAAGGCTGCAGAAGGCTTTCTGATTTCCCGTGCAACTCAGGACAAAGACTCAAGGTTGATGCTACTCTCATCTGTCATTAATCTAAAACCCAAGAGATTATTTTCAAATTTAAAATGTGTGGGAATAATTCATTAACCACTAATAAAAAATAAAATACCCAAGGAATAGGGTTCTGTCTGCTTAGCCATGCTGAACAGGAGGCGATGGTACCGGTTCAGTAAGAGGCACCCTCAGACCCTGCTGACTAATGTGACTTTGTGGCACTTCAGGTTCCTTGCAACGGGTGCTGTTTGCTCCATGAATCTAGACTGACAGCACATTTATCTCAGTTTGCTCACTGCAAAAAGGCTAAAACTACTTGTAAGATCATTCCACGCTGTGACAAATGATCATGGAAGAATGCAAACCAGAAGTTATGCCTTTGTAAAGACTGCTCATAAATCAGAAGATGGATTCTCTCTCCCCTACTAAATCTTGGTATCCATTTTTTATCTTCCTTCCAAGTGAAATAAAATAGCCAGAGAAATAAAACATGGGCAAGTCTTGGAATGGTTAGCACATTATTGATGCAGGTTCAGTCTGCAGATAAACTGCCTGAATACTCATTATAATCATGTTTAACAGTGACCTCTGGTGTTTTTCAGCAGCATCTTCGCTTTATGTTGGGTAAGGAATATCAAATAAATCCCAGTAAAATAAACCTCTCTTTACACTGCAGGACTTTACACTGCTCAGTCTTGCAAGGGTCCATAAAACTCCAACCTAGAGACTAACAATATGTTGCTGTGTATTGATCAGCCATTTCTTTTTAGCCTTAGGATCATGAAGACCAGGTTTCCAAAGTCTGGATGAGGACTGGAGGATTATTTCACAGTTTATCAAAAGTGAAAACCACAAAACAAACAAACAAAAAATCCAAACCAAAACAAAAAAATCCACAAAAACTTCCATTGGCACGTATTATGGAGATCTAGATGACAAATTTGTTGACAACATTTTAGTTTAACAATAACTCACTAAGGAATTCTCCTCTTTTTTCAGTCAAGCGTATTGTTACAGTGCGGTTAATATTTGGTCTTTTTATTCATATGTTTACATTATTTATATAGTGCAAAAAGTCATGGCATAATACCTATTTTGGCAATAGTCAGGGTTTACATTTGGGGATTTCAAAAGATATTAAATGCTGGCTAGCTATTTCTAATGAGAGCCATGTAGGACTGCCAAAAAGGAAGAGACGGAGTCATATCTAAAGACTAGAGAATGAAAATAAAAGGCAAGGAGATGGGAATCTGAAAATAAGTAAAACAGAAACTCCAGATCCTAGGCAGAATGGCTGCATGAGTAAGTATACTTTAAAAAGTGAAGCTAGAGAAGACAGTGAACTTTATGACATTTTTGTGATCTGTGAGAAACCTTAAAGACAGAATGGGTACAGGTCTCCAATCACTAAAACTACCTCTGTAAACTCAGACAAAATTATGTGTAGCCATAATCACCTGTGAGCTGTCTAACTTGACATGAGCAAACCCTAAATAAATAAATAAAGGGATGAAAAAACACTTTAAAAAGAGAAAAAACTATCAAAACAAGACAATTCCACTGTGTATTTTACTGTGGTACTTATGCAGCATTTTGGAAAAACAGAAGAGTTAATGATATGAAACATTTCAAAAAAAATCACTAATACATATCTTCCCGCACTTATTAGACCTACACTAAAAATAAGCTTTAAGACAAACAAAAAGAACCCCCCCAAAAAAGCAGAGAGAGAATATGCAATAATGGTTATGAAATTAAAAAGTGCTTGTCCTTGTTGGGATAGAGTTATTTTTCTTCCTAGTAACTGCCATGTTTTGGATTTACTATGTGAATGATGTTGAAAGCACATACTAGTTTAGTTGTTGGTAAGTAATGTTTGTAAAAAATTCAAGGACTTTTTCAGGTTTCTGTAGAAGTTGAGAGGGAGCATAGACAGGACAAGCTGCCCAAAGGGATATTCCATACCAGAGACATCATGCTCACTATAGAAATGGAGGTTGGCCAGGGGGGCAGGGATCCATGATCTCTGCTTGGAATAGGCAGGGCAGCAGAACACTGACTGGTGAGAGCAATTGCATTGCCTCATTTTATTTTGTATACTTTTTTACCATTATTATTTTCTCTGCCATTACCGTGCTATTAAACTGTCTTTATCTCTACCCATGGGGTTTTTTTCCACTCCTTTTCTCCCTCTTCTTCGTACCCTATGGGAGTGCATGAGTGAACGGCTGCATGGTCCACTAAAACATGACAGTTTTTAACTTGCTGGTAATTACTGAAAACTCAAAACACCTCTTAATCTTACAGTGTCATTTTCCACTTAGACTAAGGATAGATTTTTAATTTTTCCGTTTTCCGAAAGATTAGGATCTTGCACAGTAACACTAGAGGGCAGGAGAGCAGCTCCTAGATCAAAGTCTTGCAATATTAACAGTTCGTCTGTCAAAAGATGTGCCAAGGAAGTCCTCTCTCGTAAGGAAATAAAATGGAAATAAGTTATTTCCATTTTATAGACTGCTCACCACTGCTAAAAGTATCATGATTTTTATTCCCAGGTACTAGCATAGGCAAGTGCAAATTGGAGCTGAAGAAACTAGTTTGCAATGAAATATCCTTTCACTAACACTTTACTTTTAAACATAAGCCAGCATCCCTCCATCCACCTCTTCCACTTACGTAATCTTTCCTGTCAGATTTAGTTAATGTTTCATTAGGCTTTTCCTCTTCCTGAAAAGGAATTTTATGTAGTTTTTGATATATCATGGTCATTGTAAAGAGTTCTTCAGATTCACTGGGCTTCCTTCCCCATCCATGTGCTGGGGACCATCAGAGTCTGCTCTCACAACTAGTTTCCTTAATATAGATAGTCGAGATCAACAGCCCCTCCTCGGCCAAAAGCATTTCTGACTGTTGTACAAGGAAGATGTAATCTTACTTAGCTTCAGTAAGAATTAACAACTTTGACCAAACACAGCATTTCACAGACTGGTTGAGGTCGGCAGGCACCTCTGGAAATCATGTGGTCCAACCTACCTGCTCAAGCACGGTCACTGAGAGCTGGTTGCCCAGAACCATGCCCACATGGCTTTTGACCATCTCCAAGGCTGGAGACTCCACAACCCCCCTGGGCAACCTGTGCCAGTACTGGGTCACCACTAGAGTGAAAAACTGTTCCCTGATGTTCAGACGAACCCTTCTGTGTGTCAGGGTGTGCCCATTACCTCTGGTCCTGTCACTGGGCACCAGTGACTTCAATATGTATTTTTTTCTAAGATGGAGAGATGTGCATAACTGTTTGTTATGCCAGATCATCTTTAAATCTGCAAGTTGGCACTAAAACAAAGAAATTCAAACCAGTTTGGAACCTCAGGTTAGGAATTTCTGCAGTAGCCAGTGCTATCTTAAAATGGGAGTGCATAGGGCCCCCCTGAACAAATCACAGGCTCAATAGCCTGTCACAAGAAAAAGCATGCTCAATTCTCACTCCCACACAACCCAAGTGTCTAGGGATGCAAAATGAAGAGGGGATTCACACCACGAGCTCAAATCTGTCAAAATGCAAATACAATTATGCAAAATGCCAAATGCACCTGCAAGAACAGTTGTTGCGATCTATCTAGTATTTAGATAACACGTGAGGTTTTGTCTACTTGTCGTGGGAACTTGTTCTTCCTTTTTTTTTTTTTTTTTTTTTTTTTTGGCCTAAAAAGTCTCCATGAAATAGTGAAGTGCTTCTCTGACATGCACGCTGATGCATGGTTCAGTATAAGGACTACCAAGTGATTAAAGCAGCTTGTTATTTTGGAAGCTAAATAAATAAACCCCAACTACTTTGTGTAAGAGATTCAAGGGATTAAGTTCAGCATCTCAGTAGAGCTTCTGATTAGTCAAAAATACTATTTTCATCCTCTGAAATGAAACTCTCAAGCATTTCAGGAGAACAACAAAATCATACAAGAAAATGGAATCTGCATATACTGTTATAATCACATCTTTGAAAAACCTACAAGCTTCAGAGCAACAGCAATGATAGGAATTAAAGCATGACCTTCAGAAGGTAAAGACAGCCACAATAGTAAACATGGAGCAGGGGGAGGGGGTGGGAAGGCAATAAAAACTTGTTCCAAAGATGCTACAAAATTGCTTTTCAAGGAAACCAAAAGCTGAAGCATACATACTTACAGACATTTTAGCTATTTTCTGTTTCACATGTGTTGCATGTCATGCAGCCATTGATTCCTTTTATTTATGGAGCTGAAGGATACAAGTGCCAAGGTGTATCATGTTGGTGTAAAAAGGCTGCATCTGTCCTGGTACAGCAACCTGAGAAAAGCAGAAGTTGGGTTTTGTATATGATTGTTTCAAATATTGCACCTTTGTAACAGAACAAACAAAGTCCATATACCTTTAAGAAGAAATGCCAACAAACTGGATCTCTAACCAGAAAAAAATGTCACGGATTTTCTTGCCCATGCTGGTGATGAACGGCAGCAGTGAGCAGTTCGCAGTCAAGGGAGATGAGTAATAAGCTGTACAGCTGTTCAAGCTACAATCTGAGCAGTATGTGCTGGGTCTCATAGTTAACAGGTATAGTTTTCACATCCCTCACTACTTCACAGTCCCAAAGTCCAGAGAGCAAACTCTTAACCAAGCACACAGTACGCATATTTCAAGGAAACATCAGATTTTCACTTCAAATGAAATGTCAGACTGATGAAAACTACGTTCCAGTCCCAAAGTTCTTAAAATGCCAGAGCGTGTTTATGTTGTATTACTTATGGTTCACAAGCATGTTCTGCTCTGCTTCCTCCCTTCTCTCTGCATCCAACCATGTGACTGCTTTCTTCTCCCATACCTGTGCTGTGTCAAACAGGTGCTGTTATCACATGCAAGATAATTTTTTGTTTCCAGATTGGTCTGCTGCAGCCCTGAGCATGAAAACTTACTCACCTGAGCTATGCCTCTACATCTTTCAGTTTTGGTTAATGGAGGGGTAGAGAGAAAAGATATTTTAAAAGGGTCAGGCTGCTACATCCCACTGCAATGAGGACTCTATAAACTGTTTTGGGAACCTAGGTACCCAACAAACATGGAGACACACAGGGCAGGATTCTAAACATAGGCATCTAGTGTCAATTTAAGTATTGCTGTAAATTTATCTGGCCTCCCAAACCCAGACCAGGAGGGCAAGGCTCTTTAGCAGACTAGTCCCATACAGACGTCACAAATACTCTACAGCAAATGAGATGATACTCAAATGTAATTACACTCTTATGTGTCAAGAAATTAACTGAGGTCCTAGGGTAGACTGCATTTGATATTAAGACTTTTGGTAAGTTACATTTTTGGCAAGTTACACTTTGGTAACTATGAGGTTGGTGCTTAGATCTCCTTTTAGTCAGTAGAAATCTAATTAACACAACCGATACAGTCAGAGAGCCAGTCAGCTCCCCCAGTGTAGACATCTCTGTTTGGTCAGCTGAATTATTGTTTTTGCTCCACTGACACCAGAGACTTCCATAAAAATGGCAAAATCTGGACTGATGGCAAAGCAAGCCAAGAGCATCTCATGTGCCTCCTCGTACAGCTAGCTTGGCTCACTAGCTTTACTATTTTTGAAGTATAGCTACGTAGACATTGCAAGAAAGCAGGCATATTACTTTGCATGCTGGCCAACATAATCGATTCAGACGCTTCTCAAGAGAAATCTAAGGGATATAAGATTTAAAAGAAAATCCTAATGAAGCAGAAAATAGCTCTTAGGGCTAAGTCTTAGTTCTACATATACTCACACAATTTCTTTAAACTTACATAAAGAGGAGCCTAATTGCATTCAGTAGGATAGCTTTATAATGAAAGTTGCCTTTTGTGGTTTAAATATTAATTTATTTCTCAGTATTAAAATTTATCCTGAAGGCTTTACATTTCATTGTGAGTAGCATGAAGAAGTGAAAGAAAATTGTTTCCTTAAAACAGGTTTCTCTTTGTTGGCTTGTGATCAAGAAGGTTTAAACAACCTGAAGCTCATCCTTGGCACCTCTAAAAGCCATAATGGAGTAATACGGCATGTGTGAAGGAGAGAAATCAGCATGAAAGAGGCCACTCTTTTAAAATTAAACTTTTGGAAAAAACAAAGCCAAATGTGATCTTGATTTTTCTCATACAATCAATGAGACTCACTCATCACCACTACAATGAGCCAAAACCTGCTGCAGAGAACAAATATATAGACACCAAGATTATTTATTTTTTGGAAAAGACCCAAACAGCAATAGGTTTGTAGCATCTAGATAACCACAGGATAAGAGTGTTCTACAAGCAGCAGACCCAATAAAGGCTGGTTTCCTATAGACTGAGCCACATGCTCCCACAAACAATAAGATAAGCGAAGAATACTGTCGGGAGAAATGAGAAAGCCAACTGCTTCATTTGTGATCCTTCTCTACCTCTATGCATGCCATGGATACTGCCACTTGACCAAGTTCAGTCCATTTCCAGACTCCCTTTTTAGAGTAATTCAAAATCAAAATAACACCTTTTTCCATCTTCCTATCGCAAAGCTTAGACATGCTGCAGGCAGCAGAGAGTGAGTCACATGAATCACGGGAGCAGTTCAGATATTCTCCCTTTGTAAAGGGGGGATTGCAGAGGATTGTCCCCTGAACAGGTCTGTGGTAGTTATACACAGGGTTGGAAATGAGTCTGTGTGGATTTAGGAAGTAAAAGCTGCAAAATGAGAGCAGCAGAATGTCACTCTCACGTCCACTTATCTGGAGAAAGCAGCTCAGATAGGGGCCATCTCTGAAACCTTCCCAGAAAGATAGACACCTGCTCCTGGGGCATTTCAGGGAACCTCTCCCACCTCAACACATGTCTCTGTTTCAGAGGCCTCATTTCAGTTAAAATACTCAAGCCAGAAACACCACTTTTTCAATTTCAAACATAATTTTTTTTTTACATACAAATTCAAAGTGAACATACTCATTTCAAGCGGAACAGATTTACATGTGCAAGCAGAAAACTGACTCAGGAACAGTACTTTAAAAGCCGCAGGAGGAAGATGTGTGCACCAGCATACGGTACCTATAGGTATTTTTAGAACAAAGAAAATGAAGGTTCTCATGGTAGATAAAAATACAGAAACTTCCACAAAGTGAGACATTTTAATATAACTGTGGAGCCCTTCTCTTCCTCCCAAAATTTAAGATATCAGAATACAAATTGGTAAAATGATTTGTATTTTGGTTTTACCTGACAGTCTATGCTTTAAAACAAATGTTTTAAGTACTATTAGCAAAGTAGTAGCTATATCAGCACAGTTCAACCATTAGTAGTGTGGTTTTGCTTGTTACCAGTTTTGAATGTGAAAGAGAAATTTAGATATTATTTGAAACTACTTAAAATTTGGTTTTCTCCCTGTTCACACCTATAATAGTTTTGTTAAGCTCCAACCACCACACACAAGATCACAAAGATCTTGGTGTTCACAGCACTCTGCATCAGTTTTCCCACACACCACCTATTTTCCCACACACCTACATCACTCCCAGTGAAGGAGCAAAGCTTTGCAATCTATCCATAAGGACATTCTCTTTGAATGACCAGCTACTTCACAAGCAATGAGGTCAGAGCAGCTTCCCATTGCAGAAATGGGACTGGAGCCCACCTGAGCAGAGCCGCTGGAGCAGCACTGCTGTAGCCTCCCACTGGAGCCCAATCAACCCTCTCTCAGAGCTCCAGTCCAGAAACAGCTCACTCAGAGGAGCTAACTTTTCAGGAGAGCACAAGAAAGCAGCACATAACACACAAGACCTTGCAGAGCAACCTGATGTGATGCAATCTGCTCTGACAATGTAAGAAGTATATAGATGCTAACAAGGTAACAGCATACTCTGAGTAATAACGTATTCTATGTGCATGTCTGTGCCTGTCTTCTCACCTTCATAGAGTGTTCCTTGGGTGCCTCCAAGATCCTGCAGATCCCAGGTCCCCTCTATGCTTCAGATCGGTTCCCCATGACTATGGCTGCTCTTAACCGTCACCCATCCCCAACAAGAGCATTTTCTTCTCTTCCAACCCCCACACTTCCTGTGCATCTTTTTTTTCTTCCCCAGCTAAAACTTTTATCTTAGACGTTAGCACCAACTCCCAATTTTTATTTTATTTCTTCTTTTTTGGTACTTCAGCATTTGATGTTTCAAACTCGGTCCTCTACTGAGGTATTTAAACTAAAAGCTGGCAGATTCAGGATAGATATAACAAATAATTTTTTTATCATAAGGGTGGCGAAACACTGGAACTGGTTGACCAGAGAGGTGGCATATGCCCCATCCCTGGAAACATCTAAGGTAAGGCTGGATGGAGCTCTGAGCAACCTGATCTAGCTGAAGATATCCCTGTTACAGATGAATGGAATGCACCTCACTCAAAAGAGAGAAGCAGCAACATGTTCTATTAAGGTAAAATAATAATTTGTCAGAGTTCAATAAATTTGATGGAATTTAACAAATTTTAACGTTGATTTACCAAGGTTCAATAATTTTGATGGCAAGGTTCATCTTAATAGTTACTGCATGGAAGAAACATACAAAGGCAAATTGAGTTAAAATTGAGAGTTATAAGGATTCACACTGAGAGTGGAGGTGCAAAGGGTAAGGAAACTCCTTAGGTTCAGAGTGGAGCCCCTCGCTTTCTAAACTCCTGATGGAGCTTAGGTGAAGCCAGTTCCTATCTTAGTCTTAGACCCGGACAACAGCTTATGTCTAATGGAAATATCTATACAAAGTTTATAATAATATTGGGTAGCTACATGGATCAGTAGTATTATTGGTATCAGTAAGGTTTCATTAGTATTACATGCTGTTAGTCACTTACCGAGGATACTATGAGTAAAGAATTTCTCCATTTTTGGCAAGGAAGGGTATCTGGGCCTCCAGTAAGGAATCTCAAACCTTGAGAGGCGTTCTACTCAAGGAGACAGTCACGTGGTATGCAGTCCAGCTGCAATTCAGGGAGAGCTCAAATCGGGCCCACCCTGACGGTAACATTTACAGAGCGAAGTATTCGGCTGCTAGCCAATAGTATAGACAAGATAGATGTCTTTCTTTTAGCTCTGGTATCTTATTCTGTACTTCAGTTATCTTGCATTTTTAGGCTTTGAAGCCACCTTTTGAAATATTCTTCTGAGGCACCTTCATTTCTTTGTAGGCGAACCAGGAACTCACATGTTCACCACAGAGCATAAGGTCTCTCACTCTTTAGTCAGCCTGAACCAAAGTACAGCTGAGGGTCAAGTGGATCCATCACAGTCCCTGCTCATGGCATGGGCATTGTGCTAGATGATCTTTGGAAGACCATTCCAACCCAAACTATTCTATGATTCTATGATATTTAGATTCATCTTGTCCCCTCTGAGTTCCTGCAGTTTGCAGCCCCGATATCTCATGGTGAACAGAAGCCACTGAAGTCTGGTGAGCTACCATCAGACCTGGTCTAAGAGGGAAATGTGTCATTTATGAGCAAACTGTGTGCTTCAACACTCAGCATTTTCTAAATAGAAAATCTCACTCAAACTTCTTTTATTGTACATAGAGATATCTGCAAACTGACAAATACATATGCTGTGAACTGTACTAATTTCAAAGAGATTTTAAACCAACAAGTAGAATGAGTAGCATCCATGACAAAATGCAGGTTTCACAGAGCTGCAGGTACAAAAGTTTGATTGCATCCTCTCTTCCACCACAGTATGGTCAGGTGGTCATAGAAGCTATTTGGACACCTGAAAGTATCTTCAGGGAAGGTTAACATGATGATAACACTTGTTAGATAGGACTATTGGAACTCAAGAAACCCCTAACAAAATGGTTTTATCCCTTCATTACATGAGGGGACAGAAAGATGAATGTGGATCTTGCTTTCCTTGAGGTCTCAGTTACTGAAACATGAAAAAGTAACAGACTTACGAGTCCACTTGAGTTAAAAGCAAAAAAAATAAATAAAAAAAAATCTCTGTTTTACTGCAGGCATGAAATGGGTATCTGCCACCTGCAACCCACAGTCGGCAGGAAACAGTCCCAAAAGGCTAACATAGTGTGAGGTTAAAATCTGACCTAATTAATAACAGGAGGAAATTACTGAAGTCAAGCAAAAGACAAGACAAGGACAAGAGGAAATGCCTCAAGTCGCACCAGGAGAGGTTCATATTGGACAGAACAAAAAATTTCCCCACCAAAAGGGTTATCAAGCATTGGAACAGGCTGCCCAGGGAAGTGGTTGAGTCACCATCTCTGAAGGTGTAGATGTGTAGATGGGGTGCTGAGGGACATGGTTTAGTGGTAACTTGGCAGTGCTAAGTTAATGGTTGGAGACAATGATCTTAAAGATGTCTTCTAACCAAAACAGTTCTATGATAGTAAGCAGTTTTACATCAAAGTGCAGCTATCACAAATAGATGCAGAGAGGACATGTGGGTCTATTTTTCTCAAGTGAATAGTGTTTGCTTGTAACCAGCTGCCATCTTTGTGGCCCTCTCCACACTGTAACTCTGACACAGGTTTTTCCTCTCTGTCAAGGCACACACAGATGATTGCTCCTCCTGTACCAGGCATAACCCCTCAAAGAGGCATCGGCCAGCATCTGAATTACTTCAGATCAGGCCTTTTAATTAATTCCTTCACGTTATCTGTTTTTCAGTAGAAGCTGACATCATCCAGCAATGTTCTAGTGGATAGTGATTCCCCAATCTGTGTGACACCAGAAATGACTGGAAGACGAAGGCCTTGTGTAAATCCTCCTGACCCGCTGCCTGCCAGCGCTGAAAACTCTTGAAGTACTTTCACTGCGAGGCCGCAGCAGGCGACGGGAGGGCCTGGGTCTCTATAGAGACCCTCACACAGACAAACCTCCCCCTCAGCACTGCTGAGAAGAGCCTCCGAATAAATTTTTTGGCGGGTGGGGTGTGGAGAACAGGCAGAATTCCCCTCGGCTCC
>VZRU01007846.1:28862-42951 GCA_013398155.1 Pedionomus torquatus
CCCGCGGCCGGTCCCTCCCCGGGCTGCCCCGCCGGCGCGGAGATTGGGAGCCGCCGCGCTGGGGGCGGGCCCGGCTCCGGTTTAATCTCCGGCTCCGCCGGGATTACGGCTGCAGGATAGTCTCTAATCCGCGGCACCGAGGGGTTTGGCCACCGGGGCCTGCTCGCCGCAGCCTGCAACACAGGCACCGCCGGAGAGGAGGACAGGTAAATCGTAGTCGGTTTACCCCGAGTCTGCCCCCCCCTCCNCGCCTCCCTGCCGGCCCCGCTCTCCTCCCGTAGCCCGGTGCTCCCCCCTTCCTCCTCCTCTTCCTTCTCCTCCCGGAGACGGACAACTCCCGCCGCCGCCCGCCGGCGATAACGGGGGAAAGCTCCGGGCTCCGTGAGCCCTGGAAGGTGGCATCGCCCCGGGGCAGTTTGCTTTGCTCCTGCCACTTTCCTCCCCAGCTACCGAAACCCTCTCCCGGGTGGGTGACAGATCCTGCGAGGGCAGCAGGACGGCAGAGCCCTGTCTCGCCGCCTTCCCACCCTGGCACCCAGGCAGAGCTCCTGCCCACTGCACGCTGCTGGGGGGGATGCTGACATCGCCACCCGCTTTGCTCTTAATAATAACACCGGTCCCCAAACCCCCTTTACTTTCCCTTTTTTCCGCTTTAATTTTTAATCGCCCATGGGAACAACATATGTTTCTTAAGGCTGGGATCGGGTGTCAGGGTGCCAGGCGAGGAGCAGTGCGTGGCGGGGGGCACAGCCAGGGAGAGCGATGCCGGCCACCCTGGGTGTTACCAGGGCTCAGCTTGGTCGTGCATGTGGTGCTTCCTCAGACGGGGGTATTTATAGAGCCTGGCTGGCCAGTGTGTATGTCAGTGTGAAAAGGCAGAGGGAACATTGCATTCCCACCGGCCACGCATGTCCCACGCCAGCCGGTGTGGCGGTCACCTCTGCCTGGGGTGGCTTGGAGCTCTCTCGCTGGAGAGAAACCTCCCCCAAGGGGAAACTGAGGCATGGCAGGGGGCTGCTGTGCCAGGGGCTGGCTCTGCAGTGACACGGGTGAGCCAGGGGAGCCGGCAAGTCCTCGGCAGGAGGGGTGCAGGGGAGGCAGAGCCCTGGTGTGCGGCTGAGCCCTGGCTGTCCATGGAGGGCATGGCTGTGCCGGGCCGCCGTGGAGGAGACAGGGAATTTTCCACTGGCATTTGGACCTGGCCCAAGCTGAGATGTTAGACCTGCCCGGTCCCTACTGCTGGGCAGCAGTTTGTGTTTGCCCCCCAGCTTTGTGAGGGCCACCCCAGAGAAAGCCCTCCGCTCCTCCGAATGCTGCCCTGTCCCGCAGGGACAGCGTGCTGACAGGCACTGGCTCCAGGGATGGGGCAGTGGGGACACCCCGGCCAGCCTGGGGGTGACATGAAGGGGGTGTCGGCACCATGGGGGAGCCTGGCTGAGGTGCAAAGGGCCCTGCAGCACCCGGCCGCGCTGCAGCTGTAATCACACGCCGGGGCCGCAGCCACGGCAAACAAACAGGCACTGGCAGAGCCTATTTTCCTTGGCGCATGGGGACAGGGGGAAGGAGCGGGATCTCACGGGCTCCTATGGAAATGCAGCCCTTGAGAAAACAGAGGTGGGTCAGGGATGGGACAGGCTCCCCGTGTCCCTGTCCCTCCTTGCTGTGTGGCCGCCATGCGCCTCCACAGCTGCTGACGCAGGTCCGGGGCCGGCTGGGTCCCCCATGCTTGTGGGGGGACAGCCAGTATGGTTCTGCTGTCCCCAGGCTGGGGAGCAGATGCCAGGCTGGTGGGGTGACCTGACAGTGGGCAGATCATGGCTCCCACTTGGGATGGGGTGCTGTGCCAGGGTGTTATGGTGGTGGCAGGGATGTGACACTGTGGCTGAGGCTGGTCCCTCTTGGTGTTCTTGGTACTACCACAGTAAATGGCAGTTTGGATTTTTTGCCATTGACACCTTGGTGTCATCCCACCAAGGCCAGGTTTGTTTTAGGGAACTGGAACTCCTGGAAGGCATTTCACTTCCAAGGCAAAATGTGTCTCCAGAGGTGCGATAGAAAGCCTAAAGTGTTTTTTCAAGTGTTGTGCCCTTCAGTCCCCACTGTGTGACTGTGTATGCCACTACCCTCTCCAGGTGGCCCTGAGCTCCTGATGGGCAGTGCATTGACTTTAAGTTGAAAGAAGCAAAACCCAACTTCTAGCCTTGACCTTTGGATTCAAGCTGTTGTCTCACCCGGCCTCCCCAGAGCCTTGCTGAGTGCCACTGGCCTTGTGCTGTGCTCCCCCTGTCCCCATCCCTGTCCGTGTCCCCACACTGCCAGCTGCCTCTACTGCCTGACCTTGTTTCACATGGACTCTACCCCTTCCTTCCACACTGGGTTGTGTCAGTGGCCGCTGGACACAGCTCTCATTGCTTGGCTTCAGTTTTCCCACTGCTCTTCCCAGTTCACCTTGGTACTGGTGCTTGTCTGTGGGAGGACATGGTGTGACGGTGGTGGCTGGTATCTGCGTCATAGCCCCTTGCTCCCCCCGTGGCCCCGTCCTGGGGTGTGTGGGTGGCAGGGGATTGCTGTGGCTGAGATGCGCCATGGTTCCGGTGCTGGAAAACCTTCCCCGTGGCCTTCCTGTGATGTTTGGCTCTGCCACCCCCTTCCCCAGTGTGCCTTTCCCCTCCGCAGTGGGTTCCAGACCACAGCACGTCCATCGCTGAGCATGTCCATCACTGCAGGATGGTGCTGGGGCTCAGTGACCACGAGCCAGCCCAGCCACTGGCATGTTCTGCCTGTGGTCATGTCACTGAGCTCGGGCAGAGGACACAGGTGCTGCTTGTGCTCTTCAAAGGAAGATCCTGGGTCAACACTGCTTGCTGCGTGGCATGACAGGGACAGCCTGGAACTACTGTGGCAGTGTTGGTGCCACCAGAGCCCTGCTAGCTGGGGTAGCAGCTTCGGAAGCCCCTTGCTCCTTCTTGCCACTGCCAGTTCTGTCTTGGCCAGAGCACCGGCAGCATCACCTGGCTTGAGGCTGAGTCATGGTGCAGTATCTGGGGCTAGGTGAGCCCAGGAGTGGTGGCCATGATGTCTGGCTTGTGCTGGGACCATGAGTGGGGTTGACTGGCTTCACTGTTTGGTGGGGCTATCTCATGAGGTGGGGCTTCTGGTGGGGCTATCTCATGACGGTCTCCAGCAGGTGTATTTGGGGAGGGTCTATTTGGGGCTATCTGGAGGGACTCTCCAGCTGTCCACTGGACAGGCTGTCTCCAGTCACTCTTCCCCACTGCTGCTGGTGTCCCTGTGCTCATGGGGGTGCACCACAGAGCCCTCACCCCAAAGGTGAGGTGCCTGGCCATGCCACTAGACAGCTGGATTTGCCTTTCTGCGTGTCTGCCGCCCCCAAGGGAGGTAGGATGGTGGTACTGCCTTTGCTTGGCTGGGAGGTGGTGGGGTGGGAGAAATGCCATAGGTTTAAAAACAGGTTTGAGGTGCTAAATTTAGGAAGGCAGGTCAGGGGGAAAGCCATGTCTGTGTGTGCTGGGGGGAAGGGCAGGTCCCGCTCCCACAGGGTTGGTCTGGCTCTGCTCCCAGCACCTGCGGTCCTAGGGCTGCCATGGGGAGGGGGTTCTCTGTGAAGGGGCAATGGAAGGTGTGGTGGGGTCCCCACTGTGTGTGCCTGCCCTGCTGGGGCCGTCCTCCCTGGGGAGGTGATGCCCAGGGACTGCCGAGGTTCAGGCTGTTGCCCCAGCTCTGCCTGCACCCCCCATGGCAATTCCAGGGGCTGAGCAGGGATGCCAGGGCTGGGGGTCACCCCATGCCCAGCAGAGGTGCTGGGGGTAACCCCAGGGCTGATGGCAGTGGGGAGACACAGCTAGTGTCCCTGCCTGCTTGCCCACAGGTCTCTTTGGGGCAGGCTGCCCTGTCACCAGCGTAGCCCCAGGGAACATGAGACTTCTGTGTGCCCAGCTCTGCTGAAACTCAGCCACCTGGGTGGGCAGGCTTGGGGGGGGGCTTGCTGCCAGCCCCCCAGCACACACTGGTGGCAGTGGGGTACCTGGCTGTGAGCACGCAGGCTGGCAGCTGCAGCAGGCTTGGTGCTAAATCCGGATTACCACCCGGAATAGTCCCACGGCCCCAGCTGGGGCGGATTAGCCAGGATTCATCTGCAGGAGAGGAGATGGGGAGTGGGTCTTTGCCCTGCGATGGTCCCCAGCCTGAGGGAGCACCCACCCCCTGCCAGGGTGGCCTGGCACTCTTGTCCCCTGTGGGGGACAGCAGTGGGTGCCCATGGACGGGTGCTGTGGGCTGTGGAGACATGAGGGGTCATCACACCCCGGGCTAGCACTGCAGGGCGCAGGCGGCAGGGGCCGGTCCCCGTGGATGCCATACTCCCACCAGCACGGCATGCTCTGGCAGGGACTGTGCCGTGCCAAGGCTTGACTGGGGGAACCAGCCGTGGCAAAAACGTCAGGCTTTCCTGGCGTCCTCCTTGCCACGCAGCCAGGAATGATGGACCCCCCCCCATCCAACATCCCATTGGCACTGATGACAGAGCTCTCCTGTCCTCCCCTGCCCCGCTCCCAGTCATGCTTCGCTCCCAGCTGGGATTTTTCCACTTTTTAAGTCAAGTCCGGGAAGAAGCGAGGTGTCACGCAACCTCTTCCAGGACAGGATCCCCCCAGTGGGGCAAGGCTGGCGGGGGTCCGGGGTGAGCCCGGGGCTGGCTGCCTGCCTGCCAGGGCAGGGAAGGGATGCGGTAGCCCTGCTGCCCCACACGTGTGGCCCCTGTCCCGGGGAGGGGAGGGAGGGGGGCGGGCATCTTGTGCTGGCCGGGACGCGCCGTGCGAGGCCGAACGTAGCCTGCCCTGTGGCGCAGACGTGGCCGGCGGGGAGGGTAGGTGCCGCCCCACGCCTATGGCTCGGCCTTCCCCGCGGGGGGGCTGTGGGACGGCACCGGGGCCCGGCTCGGGCTGCCCGGCCGCGGCGGAGGCTTGGTGCGGGGAACAACATCCCCGGTGTCATCGAGCGGTGGGACAGTGGGAGCAGCCCCCCGGAGAGCCGTGGCCGGGTAGGGAGGGGCGGGAGATGGCTGCGCGGTGGGGCTGCCGCTGTCCTTGTCACCCGGAGTCGCCGGCAGCGGAGGCGCACGCTGGGAAATCGGCACAGCTGGCTCAGCACCCTGGGTGCCACAGACAGCGGGGGGGTGTCTGTGCCCACGCCCGTGGCGGTGCCCACACCGACAGGGTGGGCGAGTGGGTGCCGAGGCTCGCGGTCGGGAGGGAGACGATGCCGAGTGGCACGTGGGCTGCCCAGCGTGGCAGCAGCGTCCCATCCGTGCAGTGGCACAGCAGCTCCATGGTGCGCTGGGGCTCTCAGACTGGCACACCACGGGAAGAGATCCCTGGGGAGATGCTCTTTGCCTGGAGTGGAGGATCCCCAAAGGAGGTGGGCACACAGGGACAGGGGTGAACCTGACACCCCCCCCGCCCCCCCTCCCAGCCTGGGGGCACCCATGCTACCCCCCTGGGGCCATCCGCTGCTCCACGTATTTGCTGTTCTGCCCAGCCTTATCGCAAGGCAAACAGCGGCAGGCAGGGCACGCTCTGCCCGATCGAAGCGTCTCCTGTTCCCTCCCCTTTCATCTACCCCCCTTCCCCAGCCACCACCACCGGGAGACCCTGGCCGAGGGGCAAAGGCCGGGGCCAGCTGGGGAGGTGGCAATGAGCGGTGCCAGGGCTGTGCCAGGGCTGTGCCAGGGCTGTGCTAGCGTTGCCTGGCAGGAGGAAGCGTCTGGGTGGTGGTGCTAAACCCGGTGCATGCGAAATTAGCCCGGCCGTGCCGCTTGCTATTCTGAGAGGCGCTTGGGGGAAGAAGCTGGTATTTCCTGAGCCGTCCGGCGAGGTGTAATTATAACCTGGGAGAAAAAAAGGGGCTGCAGAGGAGATCACCCAGCCTCCCCGGCGCCCGCAGGGGAGTGGGCAGGGGGAGTGGGGCAGCTGCTGCCCAGTGCCCATGGGATGCAGCTGAGTCCTGTCTGCGAACAGCCTGGCAGTGCTGGAGGGGTTTGGGGAGGTGATGGAGCACCGGGGATCTGTTGGCCCCCCTTGAACCTGGCACCAGGAGTTGTGGGTTTCAGGATGCCCGCCTCTCGGTGGTGGGAAGGCGCAGAGTTAACAGCAGCGTTTGGACGTGCTGGCAGCCTTGTTTGTGTCTGGATCTGGCCCAAGCGGAGGCCTCGCAGAGGGGATAAATCATCACCCAGCGCTTCCCTCTCTTCCCCTGCATGGCTGAACGTCCCTGCTCTGGTCCCCACTGGCCTGCACCCTGCCTCAGTTTCCCCACCAGGGCAGGTGCTATAAGCAGGGTGGCCCAGCCATGTCCCCCTCACCCCAGGTCAGCCTTAGGGGCTTGGACCCCCAGTACTGCTGGCAGCCAGTACATATCCTGGGAGGACCCTGCCAGGTCTCCTTGGTGGTCTGGATGAGCAGGGACAAGCAGGGCAGCAGCTCAGGATCCCGGAGGTGCTAGCACCCACACCACGCCATGGCATCCTTCCTGATTGCTGCTGTGTCCAGTATCTTCCTGCCCCAGCAGTACCACAGGAAGGCCTGCCTGGTCCCCAGGGCCACTAATTCTGTGGGGGCACAAAGACAGACATGTCCCCTAGGGACCCCAGACTTTGGGGTGATGGCACAGCAGCATCCTCCCAGGGTCAGGGACCTGTGTTGCATCCCATCCAACCCTTGTCTTGTGCCAGGTGGCATTGCCCTTCGGCCGGACATGGCCCCAATATGATGTCTCCCTGGCTGGGCAGACAGCACCCCAGCCACCTGGGGCTTTGTGGGTTGGTGGAGGACCCTACCACGGCTGCCAGCCTGCCCCAGAAAGCCACCCTGTGCTGTTTCCCAGCGGGGCGGGGAGGACTGGAGCTCGCACAGAGGCAGCTTTGTGTGGAGTGCCAAGGCGTCCCGCGCTCAGCAGCCCGGCCGCCTTCCCCTGCCAAGGAGCTGTCTCCTTGTCCCCCGTTCTTTCCTGCTCCGTTTGTCCGGCCCTGACATGCCCCTGAGCCCCCTGCCTTGGAACCCCGGCAGCGCCAGCCCCAGGCGTCGGGACATGGGCGAGCCTTTTGTGCCAGGCATCGCCACAGGCTTTATGTAACGGCGGTGGCTGGGGGGTCCCCAATCTCCCTGCCCAGTCCCCAGCTGCCCTCCCAAACATCCTTTTCAGTGCCTGTCTCCAGGAGGGGAAACTGAGGCACAGAGCAGAGAGCTGCGGGCAGGGGAGTGGAGGTGGGTAGGTGTCATGGTTGGAAGTTCTGGGGCTGGCACTGGGCTGTGGTCAGAGGAATGGAGAGGTTCTGTGGGGTGGGCTGTGGAGTGGCTGGCTGGTTGAGGGGACGGTCCTATCTGGGGACCCTTGTGGGGCTGTCAGAGCTGGGTTGAGCTTGGCAGGGCATTGTGTGCTGAGCAGGCAGAAGGGAGACGTTCAGCCATGGTGATGCATCTCCATCATCCCTGCCCCTGCGATGCCACCAGCACTTGTGCTGAGCCTGACTCCAACATCCCTGGTGAATGCAGGACTTGTGGGACCAACCCCTACAGTGCTCCCACAAGAGCTGGACCCCTGTTGCCCCACTCTTGCAGAGCCGAGGAGAGCCCACAAAGAGATCAGCCACCTCCTCACCATGGACGCCACAGACGTGCCCCTCCAGGCCGAGATGGTGGAGCTGGTGCCCAACGGGAAGCACACAGCTGCGCTCACTGCCTCTGCTGTCCCTTCGCTGGCAGGTGACAGGTAGGGACTCTGGGACAAATGGGGGTGCCAGGGACTTGGGGAGTCATCCTGGTTGCTCTCTAAAGTTGCAGTGCCAGCCAGACTGCCTGGGCATGGGCAGGATGTGGTGGCCCCTGATTTCGGTCTCACACCTCTCCCTCCTACGGCCAGGTTTGAGGAGAACCAATCTGGTACAGCAGAGATGGAGGAGTTCCTGCCCCACAGTGCTGAGAAGAAGCAGACACACTTCACTGACGTGAGTATCAGCACGGGCACTGGGGTGGCAGCAGGATGGGGGCAGCTCCCAGTGTGACTACTGCATCCCCTCCCCATCACGTCTTGTGTGTGCAGTTTGAAGGGAAAACGTCTTTCGGGATGTCTGTCTTCAACCTGAGCAACGCCATCATGGGCAGTGGCATCCTGGGGCTGGCTTACGCCATGGCCAACACTGGAATCATCCTCTTTCTGTGAGTGTTGCATCCCCGTAGGGATTTGGGTGGGGGTTCTGCATGTGTGGGGCTCATCCAGGGGATCAGTGGGTTCCAGGGGTGCAGGTGAGAAAGTGGTCCCCAGGGTCCCTGGCTCAGAGTGACACAGGGATGGGTGTCCTGCTTCCTGAGCAATGCCAGTCCTTAGCAGGAACCTATCTGCCCCTGCCGGGCTCTGCACCCCACTGAGGATGATGATGATGAAGGCTTGACTTCCTTAATGCAAGACCAGATTTTCTCACATAGCCCAAAGGTGCTGGTTCCCCTCAGGTGTGGGAACATGGACCTACAGGGCAGTGGCAGTTCCTCTGCCTGTGGAGTACCCACACCCTGGGACCCATCCACCTTGTGAACACCCAGCCAGTACCAAGATGAGGGTCCGGGTGGGCTGCCAGGATGGCTGCAGGCAGCCCAGCCAGTACCAAGACAAGGGTCCGGGTGGGCTGCCAGGACGGCTGCAGGCAGAGCCTGTCCACGCAGGGTTTGCCCCATGGCTGTGCTGTGACCCACGGGTGATGGTGCTGTCCTCCTGCAGCTTCCTCCTGACGGCAGTGGCCCTGCTCTCCAGCTACTCCATCCACCTGCTGCTCAAGTCCTCCGGCATTGTGGGTGAGTGCCAGGTCCCCAGCAGGGCTGTGCCATGGGTCCCCTCCTGAGCCTCACCCTGCCACCACTCTCCATCTTACAGGCATCCGCGCCTATGAACAACTGGGCTACCGAGCCTTTGGCACGCCAGGGAAGCTGGCTGCAGCCATCGCCATCACGCTACAGAACATTGGAGGTGAGGATGGGGCTGGGGAGGGAACCTAGTGGGGCTGGGGGACAGGACTGGAGCACACCAGCACAGCATGACCTTGCTCTGCCCCACAGCCATGTCCAGCTACCTGTACATCGTCAAATCTGAAGTGCCTCTTGTCATCCAGACTTTCCTGAACCTGGAGGAAAAGACCACGTGAGTGCCTCCTGCCGCGCTGTCTTCCCTGGGCAGGCGCTGGGGCTTCCTCTCCAGCTGTGCAGCCCATGGCAGGGATTTAGTGCCATTAAGCCACTACTATTTTTGATAACTGTCAGTGCTGAATAAGCCCCCGGGTGGGATTAAACCGGGCTGAACTTCCAATCCCTGCTCCTCACATCCCCTTGGGATCAGGCTTTCCTCCTTGAGCAGAGCCCGGGGCTGCGGGGAGAATGCAGGAGCTGTGGTTCAGAATGGGGTCCCCCCATGCTGTGCCCACATCCCCACCTGGCAACACAGGGGGTGAGAGCCAGGCTATGCTGAGCAGAACTGCCACTGGGATCTCCACCGTTCCAGGACTGGGCATCTCAGCCAGGGTCAACCCTGGCTTCTCTGGGTTGCTCGGCTGCATGTGGGAGCAGGGCTGGGCAGGAGTCCCACCACAAGTGTGGATGGGGGAGTATCCCTCTGCCCGGGCTGTTGAGGACCTGGCTGAGCCCTCTTGCCAGTGCTGATACCCTGGGCTGCCAACAGGCAAACATGTGCTAAGAACAGCAATTCTCAGCTGGCCCACAGCAGCTCTAACCCTTGGGGGTATGCCACTGTGGGGGTAGGCAGGACACCAGCTCAAGGGTCCCCAGGGACACTGGCCTCAGGGATCCCAGGGATGCCATCTCAGAGGTCCCTGAGGATGCTAGCACAGCAGGAGTGCCAGCCTTGAGGGATATCAGCATCCCTGGAGATGTGAGCTCAGGCGTCTAGGGATGCCATCTCCAGGGCCCCTGGGGCTGCCAGCTCTGGGATCCCCATGGATGGCAGACAGCATGGCTCAATGGCTGCCTATGCCTCCCTGGCCCTGGCAGAGTAGAGCAGTGAGCAGACCTTCTGCTTCCAGGGACTGGTACATGAACGGGAACTACCTGGTGATCCTGGTTTCTGTCACTATTATCCTGCCCCTGGCCCTCATGAAGCAGCTGGGTAAGTCAGGGGGATGCTGTGTGTGGCACCGGGGTACAGCACCCTGGGGCTCCTGCGGGATGATGGTGCCAGCCTGGGGCTGACAGGGAGCACTCGGCCAGCGTGGGGGTCCTGCCCACACCCACCAGCCTCTCTCTTCCTTCCCCAGGCTACCTCGGCTATGCCAGCGGCTTCTCCCTCAGCTGTATGGGCTTCTTCCTCGTCTCGGTGAGCACATGCTGGTGGCCAGGAAAGGCGAGCATCCCTCCTGCTGGGGTGCATGGCTCTGCTGGCATGTGGCTGGGCTGCGTGCTGTGGTGACAGCCACAACGGGGACAGTGGGTGCTCCGGGCTGCAGAGACGCCGTGGTGGTGCTGTCACACTGCTGGGTTATTTTTGGCTGAAGGAGCCAAGCGCCGGGGAGAGGGGAAGAGAGAAGGTGCTGGGGGGGAAAACAACACACATGACCCCTCCACGTGCCACTGCCCTGCTGTGCCCCGCTGCCCACCTTGGAAGGAGCAGGCCAGGGGTCTAGCATCGCTGTGGAGCACCACTGGCAAAGGGTACCCCATAGAGGGGTCCCTGCAGGGGTGCACTCACACCCAATGCAGTGCCACCTTGGTTGGCTGGTGCTGGGGGGGTGTGATGCCAGATGCTGACCATCTCTGTGTCCACCTCCTGCCAGGTCATCTATAAGAAGTTCCAGATCCCCTGCCCGCTCCCTGAGCAGGAGGGAAACTTCACAGGCAGCCTCAACGCCACCCTTGTCAGCACCAGTGACTACCAGAATGGCTACACTGTCCTCCAGGCATCTGACCAGGGCACCTGCACCCCCAGCTATTTCACCCTCAACTCCCAGGTAGGGACCTGGGGTGCACCTGAGGCTCTGGGTGAGCCCCCACCCCATACACCCCGTGAAGGTGGTGAGTTCTAGTGCAGGCCAGGTCTACCAGCTTGATCCCAGCACTCAGCTACCCTCCTCTCCCACAGACAGCATACACCATCCCCATCATGGCCTTTGCCTTCGTCTGCCACCCTGAGGTCCTGCCCATCTACACCGAGCTGAAAGAGTGAGTCCTGGGTGGGGGCACCCACAGGGAGGGATGGGCTTCATCCAGCACCAAACCAAATGCAGTGCCATCTGGGTGTGGGACCTGTGCTGGGTCATCGTGGGGAAGGGGGTGATAGGACCTGGGATGGATGGGTGAGTGGTATGTGATATGAACCCCAGGAGATGGGTGACATAACCCCAGGTGGGTGGGTGGGTGGTTGATATTGGGTGAAATCACCCTTGGGAAGTGGGTGATACAACTTGGAGTGGGTGATGGATAAAACAATGCCTGGAAAGTGAGTGTTATGACCAAGGATGGGTGGTTGGTTGCTGGGTGGTGATTCAACCCACCACACAGCCCAGGAAGGGGAATGCAGCCCCTCTCTTCACAGTCCCCATGCACCCCAAGGTGCTCTGTTGTCACCCCTCATTGCTAGCTGGATTCTCTGTGCCAGTGGGTACTGCAGGGTGTGCTGGGCAGGGAGTGCTCTGCTGAGCTTACCATCTCCCACAGCCCCTCCAAGAAGAAGATGCAGTGCATTTCCAACATCTCCATCATGGTCATGTACCTCATGTACTTCTTGGCTGCCCTCTTCGGCTACCTTACATTCTATGGTGAGATCTCAGTCAGGGGACGGGGAGCCCTGCTAGCGTGCTGGCACCCGGGGGGTGGTGGTGGCAGGGCTCACCCAGTGGCTCCTCACTGGTGCCCACAGGCCGGGTGGAGTCAGAGCTGCTGCACACATACAACAAGGTGGACCCCTTTGACGTGCTCATCCTGTGCGTGCGGGTGGCTGTGCTGACGGCTGTCACCCTCACCGTCCCCATCGTCCTCTTCCCGGTGAGTGGCCCTCATGGGGATGCCAGTGGCACCGCCACTCCCCAGCTGAAACTGAACTTCAGCACCAGGCTTTGAGAGGGGAAACTGAGGCAATGATGGGGCTGAGGCCCAGGGACAGGGTGGCAGTGATCAGTGGGGCCACAGGGACTGAGGTACAGGATGGGCTGATATCAGGGACAGGACTGGGACAGGGGAAGGGGTGATGGGGATCATCAGGGCCATTGGGACAGGGCTGGAGAGGGGTTACAGTGACCAGTAGTACCATGGGACAGGGCTGGGGCAGGGACAGGGGTGATGGTGACCAGCAGGGCTGTGGGGACAGGGCTGGGAAAGGATGATGGGGACCATCATGACTCAGGGACAGGGGATGGGATGGGCTCTGGGTCCAAGGATGGAGTGTGGCACCCTGTCTCGGTCCCTGTTCCCAGGTGCGCCGGGCCATCCAGCAGATGCTGTTCCAAGGAAAGGACTTTAGCTGGATCCGCCACATCACCATTGCTGTGGTCCTGCTGACCTTTATCAACCTCTTGGTCATCTTCGCTCCCTCCATCCTTGGCATCTTCGGCATGATCGGTGTGTGGTAGTGCCCCACTCCTGTCCCCCCCTAGCCACTGGGTGCCATAGGCAGCACACCAGCTTCTGCCCTGGCTTGGAACTGGGCTTTGCCTGAGCTCCCCTGATCCTCAGTTTCCCCTTTGCACCATGCTGGGACCAGAGGGTGTGGGGGGGTCCCCATCCCCATCCCTGTCCTGTAAGGCTGGGTCCCGCAGTGTGGTGTTGGCTGCTTGTGGCTCTGCCAACCAGTGTTTGCTCTTCCCCTGGGTATTTCCCTTGATCCCCCAAGCCAAGCTCCCCCCGCTCAGCATCCGGCTTGGTGCCAAGGTGCTGGCTGCGGGGGCAGAGGGGGGGAGCATGGGAACAGTGCCAGGACACGGCGTCCCTTGGTTCCTGGAAGGCTTTGCCAGGATTGGGCCTGGGGCCGGGGGGGCACACGACAGGACTTGGCCCAGCAGCAGGGCTGGCAGTGCTGAGCTGTGGGGCAGGAGCCCCCTGCCTACTCTGGCACTCTCTGTTCCAGGTGCCACCTCCGCTCCATGCCTCATCTTCATCTTCCCTGCCATCTTCTACATCCGCATCATGCCCAAGGACAAGGAGCCACTGCGCTCCACCCCCAAAATCTTGGTAAGCAGGAGGGGACCATAGGGATGGGGGTCCTGGGGCTGGGCTGGGGACCCTATCACCCTGGGCATTCCTGACCTGCTTCCCTGTCCCTGCAGGCTGCTTGCTTCGCCCTCCTTGGGGTGCTCTTCATGATCATGAGCTTGAGCTTCATCATCATCGACTGGGCCACAGGAGGTGGAAAGAGCGGTGGCAGCCACTAGCCAGCACTGGGTGCCCACGCCAACCTCCCCCGGACCCACCGGTGCCCCAGGGAGAGCCAGCCCTGGGCTCAGCCTCCGTGCCACAGCCCTGCCAGGCTTCCCTGGGGACCTTCCACTGTTGCTGCCCATCACTTGCGGTGGTGGTGAGGGGGCGTGAGCTATGGCAGGCGCGGGCACCCCTGACCTGTGGCCGGGATGGGGCAACAAGCCTGGGGCAGGTGCTGTACCCCCGCCCACCTCCAGTGGGTACCCTCCCTGCTCTGCGCCTCAGTTTCCCCATCTGTAAAATGGGGACAATAATACTGCCCTACCTCACCGGGAGCTGGCTGCAGGTGGAGCTCATCTCTGCACACTCAGAGTCACCGGCAGTGGGCACTGCCCGCCACGGGGGCCATGAATGAGGGCCCTTTCCTGGCCCCTCACGCAGCATCGAGAGCCCTGATGAACAGTGTCCATGGGGGGCTGGAGTCCAGTGGGGTGGTCAGACCCATGGCAGTGCCAGTGCCCAAACTACCTGTCCTCTCCCCCTGCCCTCCCCTGGTCCCTGGAGAGATGCCACCCCACTGCCCTGGCATCACAGGGGCACACTGGCCACACTTGAGCCTGCTGAGGGAACAGTTGGCTCCCAGTGCCCGCTGGATGGAAGCCTGGGGA
>VZRU01007846.1:52175-63764 GCA_013398155.1 Pedionomus torquatus
GCCCTGCCACTGGCACCTGAAGGTCCACCTGGTGCCACTGTCAGCTCCTCAGCATCACCAGAGCTCAACCCGCTGGAGTCACAGGCAGGGCAGGGGCAGCAGTGGCAGTCAGGTCCTGCCCCAAGGAGCTGGTATGCTCCGAGGGGGATGCAGGACCAGTGGCAGGCAAATGGTTGCCTGCCTTTAAACCCCCTAATTCCTTATCTTGCCTTGGAGGATGAGGAAAGCCAAGGTATTTTGCAGCTCCTTGGGAGGTGTTAGACGCTGCAAAGGCACTCAGGGTGGGGGAAGACATGGGTGGATTGATCACATTGATGGTCCATGGTGGTTTTCAGGGCTGGAGGTGCAAACCCTGGGGTGAGGATACTCCCCTTACACCCCACCTGGGCTGGGTCGCGCTGGAGTAAGTCAGGCAGGCAGCTGCCTGTACAAGATCCTGCCTGGGCGAGCTGGTAGCTGGGGTGAGGGCGGCCACGACAGGGCTCGGCAGCTTTTTTGGTGCTTGCATAAAAATAGAGGAAGGGAGGGACCAGCTGCGACTTTCGGAGGCTGTGTTGTCCCGGCACTGCCCTGGGCTTGCGTGCGAGTGGCCGGCTTTGCTGCACTTTGTTCTGTCTTGGGGTTTTGTTTTTCTTCTCTGTCCTGCCCCAGCTCAGGGTGATGGGAGGGGATCGAGTCCTCCCGTTGGTGGGAACACCGGTGGGGGCCTGGTGGTGTTTCTGGCCATGGACAGGGAGGTGTTGTGGTGGCAGGGGAGCAGGGAAGAGTTTGGTGCTGTTACATCTGGGGGACACCACAGCCAACCCCCGCCAGGCTCAGGACGGGATGGGACAGAAGGAAAGAGCTGGGTGCCCAGAACTGGGATGGGTCACTCTGGTGTCCCTGATGGTAATGTCCCAGGTGCAGGCAGCTGCTCTCTGCTCCGAGATGAGCACTTAGGCTTTGCTCAGGATAGGTAGCAGGCTTACACGTGTATAATCTGTATGGTTTTTTAAGACGTGCATTAAAAATACCTATTTAAATAGATATATATTGCTTTTCAATATATATATATTGCTCCTTTGTATAGAGCAATGTATAAATTGATTTTTCTATCTATTAAAAAGCACACACACACACACACATATATATATACACATATATATATAACTTTGTAGAAGAAGGTCTCCCAGGGGCTGAGCCTGCCCAGGGCTGTGGGTACCAGTGGGTGCCGGGGCCGGGATCGTGGTGTGCCCGGGCACTGCTGCAATAGCCGGGGATAGCTTGGCCTCTCCACAGCTGCTGGGTTTCCTGCTCTGGGCCGGAGCGCGGGTTTCCGGGCCGGAGGCTGGCTGAATCACCGGAGCTGGCGAGGGGGGGTGAGTAATCCTCCATCCCTGCAGGCGGAAAACCCAGGTGGGGGGGAGCAGGGTGCTGGTGGCATCCCGGCTGTGCCAGGGGGGTGAACCCCCACCCTGATGGGGGGGAAAGGAGGGGATGATGGCACCCAGGGGCACAGCACTGCTGGGGATGGCTCTCCAGCGTGGACTCTGGGTGTTTGTGTGGGGAGCATTGTGGCATCCCCAAGCCTGGAGCGCCTGGGAGGCACAGTGGGTGACAGTCTTCAGTAACCTCCTTTTCTAAGGCTGAGCCTCAAAATTGATGCTGGTGACCATGAGCATTTCCAGGAGAAGAGGACAGCTCACTGCCAAGGAGGGGCTCTTCTCCATCTGCCCCCATGCTGGAAAAACCCTGGGGGGGGGCGCATAGAACTGGCTGGTGCCAGCAGAGGGGGGGAGGGACTGCCCCGGCTACAGCAGGGGCAGAAACAGAGCAGCAAAGTTCTGGGATTCCTGGAAAAAAGCCTGGCACAAGGATAGTTTTGTCCAGCTTGCAAACACCAGTGGCCCTTGTTGGCACTGGGGGTACCTTTGCTGTGCTCCCCCAGGGAAACCAACCCCAGCTCACCTCTTCCTCTTCCTCCATGTGCTCCAAATGTCCTTCCCACTGCCAATTTACTTCTATTTTATTTATTTTTGTGTTTTTGTTTTTTTTTCTGTCTCTGTGGGCTGGCTTGGACAGGGGCTGTGTACCTCCCTGATGCCCTCAGTTTTTGGGGGTCTTGCTTGGGGATGTGGCATCCCACTGGCTGCTGATGCACGGGCTTCTTCTGGGAAGCAGCCAGCCCTGTGCCGGAATGGGATGGCCCCTGGGAAGAACGCCCTGTGTCGCTGTGGGCTTTTAAAAAAATGCGATTATTTTTACAGCAATTTTCCATCTATTTTGGGTAGGAAGGGAAATGTTGAGGGGAATCTCTTTTTATTATTATTTTCTGAATCTTTAGGGTAACTTTGCTTTTAACCCACACCTTTGAAAGTGCTGTTTGATGGTGAGGACCCCACAGTACCGAGTGGGGTGGGCTCTGCAGCTGTGCCTCCATCCAGCCTTCCCTCTGTCCTGCAGGGAAGGGGATTGGCAGGTTTGTCCAGCAGTAAAAAACATCAGTAAATCCATGCTCAGAAAGTAGCTGCTGTTTGCTGGGCTGGGAAAACTTGCTGGCACAGCGACTGGGGATGGGGCTCTGAATGCCAGTGATGGGGATCCCAGCTCTGGACCTGCTGGCAGATTGAATTCCAGCTTCTCCTTCATAATAAGGAAAATTTTCCAGCTGTGCATTGCTTCCATCCATGCCTGGATATTTCAAGGCATAAACCAGGATGGTGCTGTGCGGCAAGATGGAAAATCCCCTCTCAGCAATGCGGGGTGAAGTGGACTCTGAAACCTGTGACCAGCTCCTTAAATACATGGCATTAAATACGTGCTGGCTAGAAAGCATCTTAAATCGTAGGCTGCAAAATATACGTTGGCTAAATACATTTTTTGCTGCTAGATTAACAGGGCATTTTGGAGCCGGGCAGCTGCTTGCTTATTTCAAATTTTTGAAGTTTATTTATATCAAACAAAACAGGGAGAAATCGGCCCAAGAGAGAGCTCTCCTATTTTTGACAGGCGCCGCTCTGGGAATGAGTGCTGCCTGGTCCCAGGAAGGGCAGCAGCACAGGCAGGGAGCAGGCAGGGCTGGAAGAAGCCTGTTTCTGGGGTGATCCCATAACGGTGGCCTCCTCTCTGTCACCTCTTGATGCCTGGCTGGTGTTTGGGGTGAGGGGCTGAAGGACACACAGCCCCTCATGCTGCCTGCTTTGGGCAGGTGGGTGGAAGCTGGCGGCTGGCACCCTGCCCAGGGATTGTTTTGGGGTTGAATGGACGGCAGCCGGGGTTTTTCCGGGGATTGGAAGCCTTTCCCCTCTGCTGTGCTCCCCCGGGGAGTGGGGTGGGAAGGGTCCTGGACATGGGGGGAATGGCAGGCAGGAGGCTGGGGGTCGACTGTCTG
This sequence comes from Pedionomus torquatus, assembly GCA_013398155.1. Taxonomy (NCBI): domain Eukaryota; kingdom Metazoa; phylum Chordata; class Aves; order Charadriiformes; family Pedionomidae; genus Pedionomus; species Pedionomus torquatus. The sequence goes on from VZRU01007846.1 coordinate 55,546, forward strand.
GCACCCTGCCCCAGGCATGATCATAAGCAGGGTACTCTCTTGCTCTGTGCTACAGTTTCCCTGCCCGGGCACCCATCGAGGAATGCTGCCCAGCCCAGCGGTATGGGGTGGCCTTGCCAGAAACCAGAGATATTTCATGGAAAAAATGAAGGGATACGCTGAGTCCTTCCCCACCCCACCCCCTACACCCTGCTCCAGGAGTTGCCAGGGCTGACCACGAACACTGGCTGCGCTGGCCGTGCCGGCTGCCGCGTCAGCATCCCCAGGGCACTGGGGGGAGGCTGGGATGGCAGTGCCGGGGAGCCCCCCCCAAGCCAAACCCCGATCTTGGAGTTGAGCAAAACACATACAGCGTGGAAACCTTGGGGTGGGGTGGTCGTGGCAGTAAATCTAGGGTCTGCATAGCCTCAATATGGCCCCAGCTTCGGGGGACTCATGACCTGAGTGATGTTCAAGGAGTACATGCCCATTGCCTAGGCTGCATTTATGCCAGTGACATGGGCAGGGGCAGCAGGCATTTGCTCCCTCCCACCATGTCTCAGTTTGCATGACAGGCTCTGTTTTTCCTGGTTAATTTTAGCATAATCTCCATTTCAAAAAATTGTTATTATTTTTTTTCCCCTCCTCTGTAATCTCTCTTCCCCCCCTGTGGCCCTGCTGGCACAGCCCCACCGCTGCCTGCTTGGGGCCCCCCGTAAGGGCAGCTCCGTGGCTGAGGGTAGTGGCAGAGGGACCCCGGAGGGGTGGGAAAGGGCACAGGGACAGGCTTGACTCTAGGGGATCCCCCAGGATTGGCACCGGGAGGCAGGGACCACGCTGGTCCCCCTGGCCAAAGAGGCCTCGTCCCGCTGGGGTGCAGCAAGCCAGGCACTTGTCCATCTCAGTGGCACTCCCTGCCCAGATAGGGGACAAGGGACATGCACCATTCCTTTCAGCTTCCCCTTTGAGCTTCCCCTTTTCTGCAACCAGGGTGACTTTGCTCCTTCCTCACTTCCAGCCAGGGGAGGGAGGGCTGGGCCGGGAGCTACACATTGCCTGTGGGGGGTGACATCCCCAAGAGGGGACATGGTAACAGAGAGGGAGCCTTAGGCTCTCTGGCTGTCCTTTCTGAAACTCTGGCATTCCACGTTTAGATGCTGAAAAGTACATCCACTCCTGAAGCCGTTGGCTTTCCCTGCTGGCAACTGCCTCCGCAGCTGGGTTGGGGCATGGGACCTGACAGGCTGGGAAGTGCGCGCTATTTAAAAAGCAACCCGGGGGCGGCTGATCCCGCCGGGATTTGCTCAAGCTGCTTGGCGGAGGTGGCAGCTTCTTCCCGAATTCCCTGGGGTGCTCAGCTTTGGATACCTACCCCCCTGCCTGTACCTGGTGGCATGAGCATCTCCTCATCCAGGCCACTGCCAGCTCCAGCTGCGGGCTCATGGTGAGGCGGGTACTCTGTTGTCCCCTGGCACAACAGGGATGTGGGGTGTGGGATTGGGATGTGGCTCAGTCTCTGTGTGCAGCTCTGATGGCAGGTGATGGGCAGGGATTAGTCCCCCATCGTAGGGGTTCCCCAAGCTCAGCTGATGCCAGAGATGTCATTAATCTTACCCCAGCACCATGGGGCAAATATTACTGCATTGATGTTTTCCTGGCCCAGAGCAGGCATTTCTTCATGGAAGGTTCCTGCTGACTTCCCATTTTCCTTCCCTTTCTTGGTGCTGGCATTCCCAGTGCCCATCCAAGCATCTTCTGTGGCCAATGCTGGGAGCTCTTCTCCAATGGCTGTGGCACCCGCTGCTGAGGGGTCCCCTCAGGGTGGGAGTCCCTGGCTTCAGGCAGCATCTCACTGCTTGTCCCCTTCTCTGTTTCTCTGCAGGTGCTGGCGAGTCTGGGAAGAGCACCATTGTCAAACAGATGAAGTGAGTAGTTCCTGCACTGCCATACAGACCTCAGCTGCGGGCTCTGAAACCTGTGGCAACTGGGGAAAGCTCCCCATTGGTGCTGCTGCAGAGCATGGGTGGGAGCAGCACCCCAGAGTGCCCCACAAGGGGCTGACCTTGCCCATGTCTCTCCCCTGCCCCAGGATCATCCATGAGGATGGTTACTCAGAGGAGGAGTGCCGGCAGTACAAAGCCGTGGTCTACAGCAACACCATCCAGTCCATCATGGCCATCATCAAGGCGATGGGGAACTTGCAGATTGACTTTGGAGACTCCTCCAGAGCGGTGGGTGACCTGCTCCCACCACCCCTGGCAGGGGTGGGGGTTCTTGGGGGGCAAAAGCATATGTACCCAAGGCTAGACCAGGTTTAAGGGTGGCACTGCCCAAGCCCTGCTGCTCCCTGGCTTGCTGTGACCTTCCATCCCTGGCGCTGAGGCTGGGGAACCTAAAGCATGTCCCATGGATGGCCTGCCCTGGCACAGCCCCTGATGGATGCAGGGGAGGGGGTCTCACTACTTCCCTTGGGTCTTGTCCCCATCCACCAATGCAGCTCCTGCCCTGCTGTCCAGGTGGGACGTGGTGGGCTCTGGTCTTGTCCTTTGGGACAGAGTCAGCTTTGATAACTTGGTGCTGCTGGTTGAGCCCTGTTTTTTTTCCCTGCAGGATGATGCTCGGCAGCTGTTTGCTCTCTCCTGCACTGCCGAGGAGCAGGGCATCATGCCAGAGGACCTGGCCAACGTGATCCGGAGGCTCTGGGCTGACAATGGGGTCCAGGCTTGTTTTAACCGCTCCCGAGAGTACCAGCTGAACGACTCCGCTGCCTAGTGAGTACCCCTGCTCCTCTCCCCCAGCTTGGCTGGATCCGAGCCCTGGGGGCTGCCTTTATTGAGCAACAGAAAATCCCCCTGGGGGGGCTGCTTGGGGGCTGGTGCTGCCACTTCCCACCTGGCGCTGGGCTGAACTGGAGCAGAACTGGGAAGGTAGATATTTTGAAAGGTGTTTCTTCTTCTGGTGGGGTGCTGCATCCCCCAGGAGGGGCACTGGGGCATCCTCCTCTGTCTCCACCACCCTTCCCTGAGGATACTCTCTCCTGGCCTCCCTGAGGTGGTTCCCCCCAGCATGAGCACAGCCAGGGGTTCTACCAGCCCGTGAGCATGGGCTGTAAAGGCAGGGAAGAGCCCCAGAGAAAGCACTGGGGACCCTTGTATCTGAACAGGGTGCACAAGAGGGATTTCTGTTTCTTTTTAAATCAGTTTATGTGGAAGAACGTGGCATTATGCTGGTGTATTAGCCAGCAAATTGGTGTTAGGTAGATAAATTGCAAGCTGCATCTGGTTGGGTTTATCCCTGAAGAGATTTATTAAATAAGTTAATCTGCCTAAAGTATGATTTCTGGAGAGGGTGGTGTGGCTGGGGCTGCGCTCAACTTGCATGATGCCCTCCTACTCAGACCCTTGATGTTAAAGCAGTGCTGGGGAAAGCTCATGGTGCACTGGGAAACCTCCACCAAAGCTGGGCCCGCTGGGGATTGAGCACCCTTGAGTGCCACCATCCTGGGGGCTACTTGGTGCCCCAAGTGCCAGCCCAGCCGTCTGCCCTGGCTTGCCACTTGCACGTCCCTCTTCTGCACTGAGATCACTGGGGGGAGAGAGGTTGCAGGAAAGCTGCCGGCAAGTGCCGATGCCAGAGAAGCTCCTGCTGCCGCTTTCCTCCGGCACCCGTGGCTTTCGCTTCCTCCTGCCCAGCACCCACCCGCCCTCCTCGGCCCCTCTCCTGCTTGGCCCCGTCACTCCCCAGCCAGTGCTGGTGTTTCCCTGGCAGTGCCGCGCTGTGCCGACTGTGGGTGCTGTTCTGGGGGCACAGCAGACCCGGCGGGTGCCTGGCAGCTCGCACGCATACACAGTTCCAGCAAATACATCTGCTAAATGTCTGCAAATTGAGTACCACTGTAAGTGCACTTACGGACTGTTGGGCACGTGGCAGGGGTTGGGCACATATTAATTAGGAGCCACCTTGAGCTGTTTCTCCAGCCTTTCTTCAGCCCCATAGAGATGCCCGTTCATCCCCATGGGGATGGTGCTGTGCCCGCAGTGTCACTGGCACAGGCCACCCTGGGGGCTGAGGAGCCCTGTGCCTGGCACCCAGCCCACCTGTGCCCCAGCAGCAGCCCCCGCTGCCTCCTCCGCAGCCTCTCAGGGTGCCAGGGTGGGCGCTCGCTGGCACCCCGGGGGCTGGGTGCGAGGTCCGAGTGTTGCTGGTGCCGCACACAGCCCTGCCATGGTGTTTCCTGTTTTTCTGTCAGCCAGAGGCCGCGTGTGTTTCCGGCTGTTTTCAAGCTGCTCCGCAGCAGCGGCAGTGTGCTGGCCCCCCCACCCTCCCACTGGCAGCAGGGTCACGGGGCACCCACCTCTCCAGCTTTGCCCCAGCACAGCAGAGGGCTTCCCAGGAGCGGGAGAGCGGCCGCACTGCTGTTGGAGTCTAGGTTCTCCGTGGCTTCCCGAGCTGTAATCTGGCTTTCACCAGATTATGGGCCTGCAAAGGCCTTAATGAGCACAAGCCTAATTTGCTTAAAGGCACCCGTTTATAATAACCCAATTAAAGCAACGTGAGCTGGAGAAATTGAAACCTGCCTTGATCCCTCCCGGCATCCCTTGGCAGGTCCGGCGGTTGCTTGGGGATGGAGCCACCACCACTGCTGGGAGCTGGGATCTAGCATGGCCAGGCAGGCAGCAGAACAGGCAATGCCACCCTGGGGGGCTCAGGGTGGGCAGCAGCCCCCCCAACCATTCTGTTGCCCATCCCTCCGGCCGCCTGCCTCCCGCTTCCTCCCAGGACGCCGTCCCTTTGTGTTTTTTGACTATAAATGGCACAGCGCCATTGATTGTTTCCGCCGGCGCTGTGGCCGGTTGCCATAGCACTGAATACTTTCCTCTTACCGTTTCTGTCCATGCAAAGGGCTGGGGGAATGGGGAGGGAGCCCCCTGGCCCCAGCTGCATCCCCTGCCCAGCTGCTGGTGCCGGCATGCTGCCCCCCAAGCCCTTGCTCTTCTGCGTCCTCTTGCCGGGGAGGCAACATGGGCCACGGCAGTGGGGTGGCCCCAGGGTGGGGATGGGGTCTGCTGTGCTGCCCAGCTTGTTGCTGCCCACCCTGAATGGACAATGCCGAGGTGTGGGCAGGGGTCCCTGGAGGATGTCCCATGGGCTTTGGGTGGGTTGTGCCCCCCCGGCTCCAGCTTCCCCAACAGCTTTCTGCTCCCTCCCCAGCTACCTGAACGACCTGGAGAGGATAGCCCGTGCCGACTACATCCCCACCCAGCAGGACGTGCTGCGCACCAGGGTGAAGACCACCGGCATCGTAGAGACCCACTTCACCTTCAAGGACCTGCACTTCAAGTATGTTTGACCCTTTCCCTTTTGCCTTTTTCCAAGCAAAAACCCACCCTGCCTGCCTCCCCGTGCCGGCCCGGATCCTGGCTGCACGATGCAGGGAGCTCCCCCCCCAGCTTTGCTCATGACGGTAGCTGCCGCCTCAGAGAGAGCGGAAACCACTGAAATAGCTGGAGCAGCCTCAAAAACGCCTCGCAGGCCTCAGCCCGGGGGCGGATCCTGTCTCTGGCAAGGAGGGAAGGGGGAAGGCGGCCGCGGGTGCCGTGACGCTCCGTGACGCTGTTTCCTCTGCAGGAAGGGCGCTGGGCGGCAGCCGGGGGTCTCGGGGTCAGGAGCTGTGGCTGCCGCCCGCCGGCACCCCAGACGTGCTTTCCGCTAAAGACCATGGGAAATAGTCAGCTTTCCAAGGAAAAAAGCTGGCATCAGGCACATCGTGGGGGATTTAGTCACTTTGCAATGGAGCCGCTGGCAGAAAGACCTGCTGGGCTCCTCCCCCAGTGTGGAGGCCTCGCGGGGACCCATGTGCCAGCCTGGTGCCTGCGTTGCCAGGGCCGTGGTTTTGAGGTGGCAGCGGGGCAGAAGATGGATGGTCCAGGGGGGGAGCATGGCACTGAGGAAAACTCGCTGCCAGCCAGACAGTTGGCGGTGGACGTGGGGCAGCGGCCGGGCTCTTCTCCATGGCATTGCGAGAAACGCCAGCCCACATGTAGAATATAAGAGAGGACAAAGCCATTGGAGCAAAGGTTAAAAACAAAGTATAAAAGGGGTTTATTAAAAATTTATGAAATGGCACTGAATCGGGTACATCTCCAGGCAGATGCACAAATTCTTTTTTCCATTTTAGGTTTATATACGTTTTATCCCAGCCACTTATATGTCTGACTCCCCTCCAGTTGGTTGAGAAGTTAGAGCTCATGTTCTTCCCGACTGCTTAACCCATTAGAAATTGAATTTACACCTTTTTACCTTATAAGGTTTTAACACACCTACTCCAAGAAGTCATTATCCTAAACACCTTTTGATTAGTTGATTAGACTACAAGTTCTCCCACAGTCTTTTGCCCCCTTCTACTGTTCATTGTTAGCAATTACAAGCACTCTAGTGGCCGTTTACTTCATCAGGTGGTTGTATCTTCCTCTTCATCGTTTATCCTCTAGATGAACCTAGCCCATTTGGCAGCCTTCACAGCCCCCTCGGCAGCTTTATTGTCTGAGCCTGGTTTCTTCAGCCTTGATGTTACTCCCCTTCCTTTGAGCTCCTTTCTTGGAAGGTTACATTCCCACCTACATTTCCTTTGCTTAGATAACATTCTGCAGAACAAGACCATCATTCAACAGAGTAAGGACATTTCTGATGATTAATTAAGTTAGTCTAATTTATGAGACTACTATCACTAGGCCCCTTTCAGTACACTCATACTGACCGAAATATACAAAGTAGCTGAAGCAAAACTTATGAACCAATTTCTCACAGCATCGAGGGCATCCTCTGCTGCCAACAGCAGGAGAGGCACATGATGACCTGGGATCATCCCCTGGCCTTTGTGCTGCCCGTGATCCCACTGAGCCCCCAGACACTTGACCGAGCACCAGTGGCTTCCCTTGGTCCAAGGTCTGTCAAAACCCTGCAGTGCCTGCTCCAGACCAGGTCTCCAAGGGCATCTGCTGGAGTCTAGGAAGTGTTGAGCTAGCACAGTCTGGGAAAGACAGCCTGATCCTGCCCCAGCTCATGGTGGGAAATGAGACCAGACACCACCTGGGATGGGCAGCAAGTGTCAGGGCAGATCCACGGCAGCAGCAAAATCCCTAGAGCAGAGATGCCGTGCGCTGCCCACTCAGCTCCTGCCCTGGGTGACTGGGGAAACTGAGGTAGGGAGTGGGGTGAGGGTGGTGGGACTGAGAGCAGCTGCCCACTGCCCTACTGTCTCCCTGCCCAGGATGTTCGATGTGGGTGGCCAGCGCTCGGAGCGGAAGAAGTGGATCCACTGCTTCGAGGGGGTGACGGCCATCATTTTCTGTGTGGCCCTCAGTGCCTATGACCTGGTGCTGGCTGAAGATGAGGAGATGGTGAGTTGAGGAGAGTGAGCTGGTGCCATGAGCCCTTCCCTCCTTGGGGATCCAGGGGAGCACCACCTCCTCTGTTGGCCACCAGTGCCATGGCCAGTGTGGCCCAAGCCTTGCAGGGCCCTCAATATCCCCTGCCTGGGGGTGGCAGCAGCTTGGTGGGCACTGCCTGGGGGTGTGCCTGGGCACTGCCCAGCTCAAGCTGCCATCTCCCGGGGCAGAACCGCATGCATGAGAGCATGAAGCTGTTCGACAGCATCTGCAACAACAAGTGGTTCACAGACACATCCATCATCCTCTTCCTCAACAAGAAGGACCTCTTTGAGGAGAAGATCGTGCACAGCCCCCTGACCATTTGCTTCCCTGAGTACACAGGTATTGTGGGGTCCCTTGGTGCCCCTTGCAGTGCCTTGCCTGGGCAGCACTGAGATGCTGGGGATGGTGGTGCTGGCTGTCCTGTGCCTGGGGAGTGGTGTGTTGGGGCAGGAGAGGGGATGTGGGGGCGTTTGGGGTCCCCCAGGAGATGGGAACAAGGGGCAGCAGCTGAGGCTCTCTGTGGCTTGAGAGCATCAGTTCAGTATCAGGGTGGTGGCTGCAGTAGGGTGGGGAGCCAAGCTGAGCCCAAACCCCTTTGGTGCCAGTGCTGGTGGGGTCTCCAGGCAACTGTAGGGCAGCCCAGTGTCTCCTCCTCCCCAGGGGCCAACAAGTATGACGAGGCGGCCAGCTATATCCAGAGCAAGTTTGAGGACCTGAACAAGCGGAAGGACACCAAGGAGATCTACACCCACTTCACCTGTGCCACCGACACCAAGAACGTGCAGTTCGTCTTTGATGCCGTCACTG